>MU003785.1:0-82490 GCA_010093785.1 Polychaeton citri CBS 116435
GGCCGATCTATTATCTGCCAGACGCTGGTGGGAGGTTTGATTGAAGAATGCGCTGCACGTGGAAGTGGACGCTCTGATTTTTCAAAAGCTAACGGGTGTGCGCGTAGGAGGGACGTTTAATGCCTGGGCCAAACGGACGGGGGAGCAGGGCATATGATACCTCTACGCTGTACGAAACGGCCGCGACAAGGCATCGACCTCCTTCTCGTGACAAGGCTGAGTCACAAATAGCTCAGAGCGCATCGCGCGCACGAAACCCCCCTCCCAAAGGCCAGCCGGCCGTTTACAGGCAGATCAGGGAGGGAGCAAAGAGAACAGGCGCGGCAGGCAAGCATTGCCAAGCAGACCCGTATTGATGATACACGATAAACGACACGCTGGGCAGAGCAGCGTCTCTGCTCCCATGCTTGACCTTACCATTTCCGCACACCGGTTACGGCTGAGCCCGCGACAGACAAGTCTCCGCCGTGATAGCAGCAGCAGCAGCAGCAGCAGCAGTAGCAGTAGCGGTAGCGGTAGCAGCAGCAGCAGAGGCAGCAGCAAGTCTGGGTATGAGGCGCAACGCCCTTGCGCACAAGCACCACCCACTCAGGGCGAACCCCTCCTCGAGGGAGGTGTAGGGTGCAGATGTGCGGTGCGGTGCGGTGCGGTGCGGTGCGGTGGTGTACTGCCGCGTGCTGTCCTGTACTGCGGCGCTGCAGCTGGAGCAGGAGCATGTATAGTACGCCCCCCTCTCTCTGGCCGGAAAGGGGGGAGGAGGAGGAGGACGAGGTTGTTCTGGATGGCAGGGGGGACCACACCCGGGAAGGCTGCCGCGCGAATCCGGAGCAGCAGGCCAACCATGCCAGCCAGTGTGCCAGTGTGTGTGCATGTGTGTGTGCGTGTGTGCCAGTGTGTGTGCGTGTGTGCCAGTGTGTGTGCCAGTGTGCCAGTGTGCCAGTGTGCCAGTGTGCCAGCGTGTGCCAGCGTGTGCCAGCCAGCCAGCCAGCCAGCCAGCCAGTCGGCGCCCTCGGTAGCTCTGCCAATTGGAAGGGTGGATATGCTTATGGCACCAAGGCCCCACGACTGGGGCAGTCGTCTAGCACTTCCAGTTCGGGGCGCCGCATCCCAGGCGAAGGGACAGAGGTGAGGTCCAGAACTAGTCCAGGACAAGTGTAGGCGTGCTTGTGCAGCGTGAGCAACGGCAAGGGTCCACGGTCGGTCGCAGGTTTGCAGGTTTGCAGGCGAAGGTGCAGACGCGCCCGTTGCAGCGGGTGGCCCGGCCTCTGATTGGCTTGCGGGAGGCTGCTGGCTCGCTTGACACGTGGAGTCCAGCTCTCGTTTGGCCGAGTGGCTTGCCCAGGTTAATCGTTAGTCCTCTTCTCGTTGCCATCCCTCCTACCTGCCTGCTTGCCTGCCACCGTCGCTGCTCACCACTTCACTACCGCTGCAGGCAGTAGAATACCACCACTGCCGCTGCCGCCACCGCTACCGCCACCCCAGGCCAAGCCTGCCTGCCTGCTTGTTCCTCCCATCATCAATCATCGATCATCATCATCATCATCATCGTCATCATCGTTGTGATTACTGTCATTACTGTTGCAGCCGCTGCTGTTGTTGGTCACGGCTTCGGCGTCACGCATGGATTGGCTGCTGCTGCTGATCATCATCCTGGCGCACACACGCGTTGGTGATACCACCCTGCTCTCCCACCCGTCTGGCCTCTTCCCGTGTGCCAGAAGTATAAATAAACGGGGACACGAGACGAGATTGAGCCAAGCATGGTTTGGGTGACCCTGCTCTGGTACCGTAGCGGGTGACAGCCGTCAACAGCCAGTGACAGCACCAGCAGCACCAGCAACAGCGACGACGACAACGACTCCTCCTCCTCCTCCTCTGGCAGGCGAGGAACCCAACCCGCGTCAGAGCAGCAGAAGCAACGCCAGCACCAGCACCAGCACCAGCGCCAGCGCTACTGTGTCCCACTAACCCTAATCCATAAGGTAGGTCGTGAACGACAATCCAATGTCGTCAAGAAAGGAAAAAAGTGGGGTCGGTCCCTCACCTTCGTTCAGCATTTCTATCTCGTTATTCTCCATTGGTCGTCAAAGAGTAGTGGTACAGTGTGTGTACGGGACAGTACACGCCCAACACTACTGCATTCGGGACGGCTCTCTTGGGGAGGGGAGGGGGGAGGAGGGCGGCGAAGGAAGCTGGAGGGAGCGGAGTCAAAGCTTCCACACTCCAACTCTATCCAGTTCCAGTGGCTTGCATGCACCACAATCGCCTGCTTGGCATTGGCAACCCGTGGAACTGCCTCCAAAAGGAGCTTCGTTTGCCTTTGCAGGGCACTCCTCTTTACTTCTCGATCTTCGCTCCAGAAATGAGAGACCAATAGTGATGGGGGCAAAGAAAGAATGGCGTAAAGGCACGCGCTTCAATTCTCGTAGTACCAAGTTTGCGCAAACCGAATGCAGCATCAAGCATACATCTGCTTGCCCCAAGCACGCAAGCTGGAGTATTACACCAAATTTCCCTCCCTCCCCCCCTCCCCTCCCCCCTCTCCCTAGGAAAGAAAACCTGGCTTCTAGATTGTCTGCGCGCCTCTCGTACGTGCTTGCGCTTGCGCTTGCACCATCCGAGTTTCGGCGAGCTCCATCTGCTTGCTGGGCATCTCCAAGGAGCGCCCCAGTCGTTCCTGGCCTGGGGCACGTGCAAATGTCTCATGGTCCCCTAGGTTGATGTGCTCTTGTGGTTGGAGTTTCAGCGTTGCTAGCTGCGCCGATCTCTATATTAGCACTCCAGACCACGTTGACGAGCATTCGTTTTTCCTGGGAGCGAGACAAGCTAGCCAAGCATTTCGCACCCTCGCTGGTCATAAGTTGAGAGCGAGAAAGCGGCCGGCGTCGGCGTTGATCTCTTGGATTCCCATGTGACATGCGGTGAGCATACGCCAGTAATCGATATGGCTTCCTCGGTCGGTCCAACCAGTGGCCGCGACTCTTCCCACAAAATGCCCATCCGTTCTTTGGGGGAGGGTTGCCCCCCCTTTCGTTCAAGCAAGGGTGTTTCAACAGAGCGCTTCTCGGCCGTACCCAGCCTGACCGCCTGTGGTACAGTGATTGAAGAGCCTGACCCGGCGCGCACGCGAGCACTGTCTTGCAACGAGGCAGCGACATTCCATACGCCTGACCCTCAAACATTGTGGGACAAATCTTGACTGACCGCAAGACAAGCACACCGGTCTCCAACATCTCCTGACTCTACATGCAGGTGTCTGAATCAACGAGAGCCAGTGGCCTGCTGCATATACACTCTGCGACGCTGGCGGAAGTTTCGATTTCTCGCGGCTGTCTGACCGATACATCATATCTGACCAATGACTGCGCAGGTACAAGGTTCAAACACAGCAATGCTCCAACGAGGCAGCACACTAGCGCTCTGGCCCCCCCCCTTACGAGGCATACATCAAGTCCGGCATGGTTTGGCTAGGCACCAGAATTGATGCCAACAATTCGGTCCTCCTCAATAACGGCGTCATACTTAGTGTCCAGTGTCTGTATGGTGTCAAGCGCGTCTGCAGGTGCCTTGGCGGCGAAAGCTTTGATCAATTTGTACTCGTGGGTGATTATCCCACCCTGGTCAAAACGTTAGGCTGGTGCTCCAATCCATGCTTGTCGGAAGTTTCCCACACTCACTGCAGTTCTGATGACATCCTTCGCTTGATCGAGGACTGAGGATGGAGTGTCGTTTGGGAAGCTCACAATGACTGCTTTCTGAGGCGCCGTAGCGATCACGAACGCTGCCCAGCAAGCGAGCGATATCAGACCCAGGAACAACTTCATGCTTGGCGCTGATCCTGTGACAAGGGCGCGATAGCCTGGCAGGCGATGTAGGTCTGGTCGGGTGTCGCTGTATGGTGTATAAGCGGCAGGGTAAATCTAGGTGACCACGTGTATAGCGAGGGGTTATTTCTGAAGAAGAAAGCGAACTAAATTGAATCGAATTGGATTTGTACTTCGGCACGTCCAGGCAGGCAATGACCTCATATTTGAGTACTCCATTCAGGTCCACTCCAGTTGCCGACCGCATTACCCGTGGAACTGGCCCTGCTTAGGCAAGCTTCTGGTCGGTATCTCCGCACAGCAGGTTGCAAGGTCACGTGTCTTGCGGCTCAGCCCGGTCTCGTCGAACTTGGCAAGCTAGGCTGACTTTCTTCGACTTCTTGAAGATCGAGAACACACGTACCGTAAACCGACACCTTCACTGCTTCACTACATCACCTTTGTCCGGCCGCCAGTAATTACGCGTATTCCCAGTTGGTATTGTCGTACTTATTGCCACAGGTTTGATACTATCCACCACGACGACTTCCCTTCCTCCTGGTGCGCACACGGACAAAGCCTTAGGCTACTCTCTCTCTCTCCCTACACTTGGACTTCGGACGCAGCAGACACCTTCCTTTGTGAGAGACTTACTGTTATCACCTTTTCGCGGACCGGCACTGGCGTTAGAGCCGTCTTGTTTATGCTGTTGTTGGACGGAGGAGAGGGAAGCTGTTGAGAATCGAAGTTCAAGAGCAAGGAGAGCCTTCGGCGTGGGAGTCTGTATTAGTACAATCTATTACGCTTGCAGGAGAAAATTCCTTCCATTACCAAGGGCGAGGCTATCGCCTTGCAAGGCCCTCATCTCTTTCTGAAGGGTGCCAAAAAAGCCTTCTGCTCATACTCTTGAGAGTGCTCATCCTTGACCAAAGTGCGTCTTAGCAACGCGAGGCCTTCTTACGCCGTTTGATCATCTCCGAGCCATTCCATTCCTACATAGCTCTTTCCTGCATCGCAAGTCCGTCTGCTGTGTCTTCTCGTAAAAAGTTGTCATGTCTGCCAGATCGCCGAGAGGCTCGTTCTCAGGCGTATCATCTGCTGAAGTCGCGGCTGACTTCGCTGACTCACTGAAAGATCTGCAAGGAAATAATCGGTATGAGATCAGCAACCTGACCATCATTGCAAAGGAGAACACAGAGCATGCGCAGGACATCTCACAGGCCCTCATCAACCACATCAAGACGGTAAGTCACAACAAGTATCACGTGATTGCTTGGGCCTCGTACCAAGAGCGACCGTAGACTGATGGACTCACAGACGCCACCGCCTCGGAAACTGCCTGCTTTCTACGTCCTTGATTCTATCGTCAAAAATGTCGGCACGCCGTACACGGTATACCTTAGTAGGAACCTCTACGACACTTTCATGCAAGCATATACCCTAGTTGATGGCAACGTCAGAAGGCAGATGGATGCCATGCTGAAGACCTGGAAGGAGCCTGTGCCTGGGTCGATGGACCCAAGACCAGTGTTCCTTCCTGAGGTCGTCAAGCCAATCGAAACTGCTCTGATGAGAGCCAGAACTGCTGCCCTGAAGCATGGGCAGCCCCCAATACGGAACACACCTACGCCCCCAAACTTGAATGGACAATACTCAACACCACCAGCACATTTCCAACAACTATATGCACAGTCACAGCAAGTCCCGACACATTTCCAGACAACGCCTGTACAGCAGCAGCAACAGCCTCCATATCCAATTCCTCCATACCAGCATAATGAAGTAGATGTAGTCAAGGCAAATGTTGCGTCACTAGTCAAGAGAACACAATCTGAATGGGCCTCGAACCTCGGCGACAAAAGTGTCCGCGACCGTTTGCAAGCATTGCTAGATCTACAGAAGGTGCTGGACTTACAGCAGCTCGATCCAGTCAGCATGCAGGCCGTCAAAGCACAGGTGGATGCCCTCTCCGCACAGGCTCCTCGCCACAGCACGCCGATCGCAGTCGCTCCACCTGTGGCTTCCACACCTCAGTGGCAGCCACCTCTCTTGGCCCATCAGCCTTATGCGACACCACAGCAGACGTTACCATTCCAGCGACCCCCTTCTGCGGTACAGCCACCGCAGCCTGCCCCGGTCTTTGCCCCTGGCCAGCTGGAGAGTCTGCAAGCACTCTTCACGAATGGCCAAAAGCCGAGTACGCCGCAGATGCGAAACGCGGCGCCGTCTCTCCAATCAGCGACTCATGGCCAACTCAATGCTATGCAGAACGGTGTTGCTTCAGCAGCTCAACCAAACACTAACGATCTGATATCCTCTCTCTTCAAATCAGGGTTCCAATTACCGAGCGTAGCGCCCACACCCTCCCAACAACCTCCTCCCTCTTTGCCTGTGAATATGGCCCAACCGCCCGCGGCAGCCCTTCCTGACTTCAACAATTCGGTCTTGGCTTCATTGATGAGGACCATGCCCAACATAACGAGCGTGGCACCAGGTGCATCGAAAACCGTGAGATGGAGACAGCCAACAGCGTCTTCACTGAAAACGTTCAACCCGTCCCTGGTGTATGCCCTCTACGACAACCAGCCTAACCAGTGTTCAAACTGCGGCAGACGCTTTCCTGGTACTGAAGCAGGCCGGGAGAAGAAGCAACGGCATCTGGACTGGCATTTCCGGACAAACCAGCGGCTGGCTGATCCAGCAATAACGAGGGGCAATCACCGCCAACCCTTTGTAGACGAACACGAGTGGGTTGCGCTGAAAGACTTTGACGCATCAACAGCAACTGCAGATGCGACTGCCAAGCAAGCACAGCCCGTCAAGAATCGACCGGAGGAACAATTTGTTAGGGCACCTCCAGGCAAAATCGTCAACAAGTGCAGCATCTGCCAGGAGGACATGAAGGCAAGCCATCCCAACGACGACTGGGTCTTTATGAACGCTGCACGCTGGAACGGCAAGATTGTACACGCAACATGCCTAGCAGAGATGACCGGAGGGTCAGCGCCGACGCCAGTAGTTAGGGGCAATCCTGGCGGAGGAGGAAGTCTCGCGGCTGCTCTGGGCGTAGCGAACGAGGCGAGAAGGGACAGGAGCGCAACGCCTGACTCTCTACTTGGGAAGAGGAAAGCCGAAGCCGCCATGATGGGTCAGGGGTCACGGATGAGGGTGGAATAAGCATTGCAAATTTAGCATCCAAAAACAAATCATATTGAGCAGCATTCGCGGAGTTTTAGCATGGGTATGGAGGATCACCAGAGCGGGTGACCATCCCAAACATCGTATGTACTGGCATTGGCAAGTTTATGCAAATGAAGACTGGACCAAGCTGTGAGACGCTTGCCCCTTCCCAAACCAGGCATTGATACCTCGTGGACTTTCTACTGCGAATGTCCATCCAACATCCAATGCCGCTTTGTCGTCGTAACAACCCAACAGCACGGTGACATAGTACATGGAAACACGCGGGCAAGTGCTGGTTTGGAAATGCCCGCAGATACCGCTCCAGCCGGCAATCGATAAAAGTCTTGGCTGATGTAGCCATTACAGCTGGAGAGCTCACAGGGCCGTTCGGGCCCGGTCCCGCCTTAGGCATCTCGTTAGCTGTCTACCCTGAGCTACCATATCGTAACTAAAGGTGACGTCCGGAAAAGTTGATTGCGGCGTCGGCTTCTCGCACTATCAAAGTCATTGGGACTTCTTCTCGCATTCAATTCTGTACAACACAAGAACCACATCGTTACACTGTCCGACTCATTTGTAAACTTATTCCCAAAGCACCTATAACGCCTTAGAGTCCAGAATGAAGATCCTTACAAAAGAAGAGGAGCAGGAGCACTACAAGTAAACCTCCCCAACACCACCATCATCACGCGAGCTCGTGCACACAAGACGAAAGACATACTGATCATCCACTTCTGCAGTGAAACACTCAAGGGCGGCTTCTTAGGCGGCGTAACAGGCCTCTCCGCCGGCCTGGTCGCCGTGTATGGCGCCAGCGCGCGCTACCCAGCATTCCGTGGCCTGACGCTCCCATTCAGAACCTTCCTGGTCGTCAGCAGCGGCACCTTCGCCTCCATCGTGGCAGCAGACAGCTTCGGGCGGCGGTTCGAGACGAGCCGGCACCCGGACCGCGCATACAAGGACGAGCAGCAGACGCTGGCGCAGACGCTCGAGAAGAACAAGCCGGCGTCGGCGCGGGCGCTGGACTGGGCGAGGGAGAACCGGTACTCGCTCGTGTTCGGGTCGTGGGTGGCCAGCATGGCCGGGTCGCTGGCCCTGGTCGGGCGCAACCCCTACCTCAGCGGCCAGCAGAAGCTCGTGCAGGCGCGTGTGTACGCGCAGGGCCTGACGCTGGCCGTCGTCATCATCTCGCTCGCGTTCGAGACGAGCGACAAGGGCAAGGGCGAGGGCAGGTGGGAGACCATCAGGGTCCTCGACCCTGACGACCCCACCCACCAGCACATGATCGAGAAGAAGATCCACCACGAGAAGTTCGCCGGCGAGGACCAGTGGATGGACATGGTCGCGGCCGAGGAGGAGCGGATCAAGGAGCGCGAGGAAGCCATCAAGGCCAAGGAGCGGAGGGACAAGAAGGAGGGCAAGGTCAAGAAGACGCCTAAGCATGAGGATGGCGAGCAGCTCAAGGGCAAGCCCACCGAGAGCAAGGACAAGGCCATCAATGCGCCCTAGACTTGGGGGCTAGAAATGCGGAAAGCAGGCGATTCTGGGATAATCATACGGTCTCCCTTAGGAGTTCCGAGTAGCGTTGATGCGAGAACGATCCTTATAATGGCTGTTTGGTATCTGCATATATACAAATGTACATGTACATCTCTTCACCACCTCATACTTCTTCATACCCCGTATCTTCTTTGGTTCGCCCAAGGTGTGTACGATATGGGGTCTCAATGGAAATCACGAACAATGTAGATGCCATGGGGGATTTTATGGCCCTCCCTTAACAACCCTAAAATATTGAGGTGCCTGGCTAGAGAATCTAACAATCTGCAAGACAAGTAGAAAAGAACGGGATCTATCATTTGTGGCAGCGAAGCCTTTTCAATTTTGTGGTTGGTACATCTATCTAACAAACGAGTAGCAGGAAGAAGAAGAAGAAGGAAAAGGAAAAAGGTCCAACGGTATCCTTCCTTTTATGTTCCAAGAGGAAGGCCACCGTGATGATGATGATGATGCAACAATAACACATGCTTCCAAATCATGCCCTCATGGAAGAGGGAACCAAAGGAAAGGTCGAAAAAGTTCTCATCAGGCCATCGATCTTCGTCGATCCAGCCAATGTCGACCGGGCGTTATAGGATGCTGGGGTGTTCAGAATAGGGGGAAAGAGTAGATTGGCACCGTGAAGTGCGGATCGCAATGAACTGCCCGCGTTGTATGGACTCCTGGCCCCCTTAGCGTCCTGGACGGCACAGCCGTCGCCGTAGAGTACAGGGTTTTTCATGTTCTTTTTATTTTGCTTCAACAACCGCGAAACGCCCAAAATGAAGGAAATAAGATGGAACCGGTACAGAAGGGGATCAGAGAGATGCTATAGACCAGGACTTGCTCCGTTATGCAATGTAAGCGCTTGTCGTTGAAATGGTGTTGGTACAGGTAGGTCCTGGAGCTCGTCGTCGGCCGCATATGCAAGTCTTTATTGTGTTGCCAAAACGTAAATCTCGTGACGCTGCACCGAAGACGATGCAAGCGACTTTCCATTGAGCGGCCGTGAATTTTATTGCAACGCCTGGCGTCAGCATGATCCACGCAGGCGAAGCAGTAGTGTTACAATCCTGCTGTCATGGAATCGTATAGTCGTACTAATATATCGACCTAGTAGCCGTTGTATTGACCGTTGGTCGGGTTTGGAAAGGCATGGCCCTGGAAGTCGCCACCGTTGCCGACGAAACCACTGCGATTTGGGGTAAATCCATTGCTTGGGAAATTCTGAAAGCCCTGAGCAGGATAGCCGTTAGCTGTGGCGTTGCCGTTCAGCATAGAGTAGGCCTGGTTGTTACGCTGTGGGCTTGGGGATGCAATGCTGTGCCCGTTGGTAGTGCTTGGGCCTTGGTTGGGCCAGGGACCGCCATAGTTGTTGCCAACACCCGCGCCAGAGGGGTTGCCAAATGAATGGCCAGGCCAATTGGGTGGCGCACCAACAAAGCCCATCCGGTTGCCTCGGTTGGGTGTCGTGGGGCTGCTGAACTGCACCGGTCCAGCTGCCGTAGCATTACTATCCTTAGGGGTGATCACGCCAGAGGGTGGCCCAGAGTTGACGACGCCATGAGCGGTATCGTATTCCGTCACCTTGCTCTGGATGCGACGGCCGTACGGGGTATTACGGATGGACGGGAGAATCGGACGGATGCTCTCGATTAGCACGCTCTTAGCATCTTCATCAGCAAAATCAAGAGCCGTCTGGACCACATAGTTCGCGAAGGAGTCACGAAGCAGCTTCTCCATCTCCTGTTGTGGAGAGATCTCGACGATCATGTCGTGGCGGATGGCAGGGTCGGCGCAGCGGATACATTTCTCCATCACGTTCGAGCTGAACTTCTGCTTCGATAGGAATGTTATACTACCAGCGAAGCCTTGGCAAAGCGGATTGGTAAATGCAGGCTCTGACAAGTCAAGGATGTACTGGACCACATAATTGCCAAATGGGTCCTGAACCAACGCAAAGGAATTGTTGGTGATCTGCTGAATCAACTCGCCTTTCTGAAGACCAGAGGCGTGATCGATGCAACGCTGCAAGACGCAGCAGCCGTGACGGTGCGTGCCCACTGTGACACAGTTCTCGCCAACGGCATCGAAGATGAACTGCGCGTTCGCAGACGAGAGGTGGTTGAGGCACTTCTGGATGACATGGTTACCATTAAGATCCTGGATGAGCTGGACCACGTCGTTACGTAGCGCCTCGATGATAAGCTCAGTCTGCTCTGGAGTCTCGATGTATTCGATCATCTTCTGCAGAGCACGAGTGCCGTGCTGGTTCAATGCGATTGTCTTCATGGCCGGCATGGCGTTCTGAATAAGACCAGTGCGCTGTTCAATTGTCGCACACTCCAAGAGCTTCTGGCACAGGTAGTTTCCGAACGGGTCAGTCATCAGGTCAATGATGTTGCCCTTCACCTCCTCGTAGATCAGGTTGACACTATCATCATTGTCCTCGAGCTTCTTCTGCAAGAAACGACAGCCATGCTGGTCTTTGCACAAGTTGAAGATCTCCCCTTTAAGGTCCTGCACACGAATTGAGTTGAAGCGAGCTGAGGCATCCTCACTCTGTTGACGACGCTGAGCCGAGCTCTTTTCTGGGAAACGGCCAGCTCCAGCAACAGTTTGATTGCCTTGGGCAAGTGAACCGTAGTTGTTGTAACCGCCACCGCTGGCGTTGAAACCGTTTGACCACTGACTCTGACCTTGCACGTTCTGGGCAGGGTATCCATTGCCCAGGTTCATGTTGCCAAAATTAGAGTTGAGCATCTGCACGCCATACCCACCATAGAAAGCAGGCTGCTGAGCGTAAGGAGACATGGCGCCGCCGTTGAATGCTTGATTGTTTTCGTGGGACGACGTTGGGCCAAACGGCACAGCGCCAGCCTGAAGTCCAGGACTTGTGACAGGAAAAACTTGGGTCTCTTCAGAGGTGCCAGGTGGAGTCACAGCCTCCTGAGTAAAGCGTGAAGCGATGGGACCGTTGCCTGCAGAGGTAATGCGGGCCAAGGTGGTATTTCCCTGTTGCGGCGATGTTGCGTTTGCAATGGCAATGTTCTGCACTGGAGGAGAGTGAACCGGGACTCCAGAAAACTGTTCACGACCGATGCTTTTAAGCGTAGGAAGGTCATTTGTGGAATACGACGACATCGGCTTTGGGAAGCCGTTTGAACGGGGCGGGGACGTGAGGTCCGGGCGCTTGGTCTCAGTGGCGAACTTGACCTCCATAGATCTTCGGTTGCCCACAGCTGGTTTGGGGTCGTGAGAGTTCGCGAGGATACTGTTCAGGCCTGCAATACCGGAACTGTTAGTGTTACTGTAGGCGCTTGGCGGAAGCGAAATGCGGTGGCGGCCGGCTACAGCACGTTCAGTGAGCTGTTTCTCAGGCTCGGGCGTCTGCGACAAGGCAAGGTCAAGGGCGGCAGACGACGCGGAAAGTGGCAGCTCTCGGTTATCCTCACGTCGTATCAGCTTAGGGAATCCGTCAGCTGTTTGTTGCAGGTGTAGGAACGTCTTGCCGTTCGGTGGTGATGTCGTTATTGGCTGTGAGCTGCGTTTGGAGGGCTTGCCGTCGTCGAACAGAAGACTTGTGGTATTGATCAGACCATTAGAGTAGTCGGTCAAAGTGTTGCGCTTTCTGTCGTAGGAGGTTGCTGGCATGGAATTGCGGTTTGGACTGTAAGGCAACAATCGAACGGTCAGTCTATTGTCAAGATGGATTTGAAACGAGTCGCTTGTCATGTGACAAACATTGTTACGATACCAGGGGGTCTGAACTTTGCAAAGTGAAGATTCGATCGTCGCGTCTTGGACGCACGTGGCGCCAGAAGAAAAGTGAATTGTTACTCCAACGAACGAAAAGGTGGGTCAACTTACTTTGCTGCAGCACGATGGAGATCAAAACTATAAAGCATGTCCTCGTCTTCGTCTTCGTCATCTGACTGGCGTCTTGAACCAGGAACGGATTGTGAAGGCAGGTTGTTGCCACCTACAAAGCCGCGGATGGTATTGATACCAGGGGGGGAGATGAGGCCCTGGGTGCTTGCCCTCGCAGGTCTGGTCATGATGCCAGGGGGTGACGTCAAGCTGGCGGAAGAGTAACGGTTCGGTCGTGCTGTGAAGGAGGGAAAACCATCTGCCATCTCAGGCGGTGTGGTGGGCTCGCTCTGAGCCATCATCTGAGTTATGGTAGCCTCGTGGCGTAGGCCTTCGTCAACCTCACGGCGTGCCGCAGGGTCGATGGAATCGATCTGTTGCTGCAGTCGACGTTGTTCTGCGAGAAGGCGTTCATACTTGTCTGCGGCCCGTTCTGACTACAAGAGTAACAGGCGTCAGTCCTCACACTATGACTTCTCTAATGTGCTCGATCGCAGCAAGCGATCGGCCTCGAAGCATATCCCTAAACTTTGCTGTTGCGAACTGCTCAAGAAGTACCACGTTCCAAGCGGCCGCAAAGGCAAGGAGGTATGGTTGAGAAAGTGTGCACTTACGGGAGTCATTCTGCTGTAAGGTGTGGTCTGGGACTGAGGTATTGGTCAGCGAACATGTCCCAGTTGATCCATACCATGTTTGCCACCATGTGAAGATGACAGGGAGCGCCCTTGGAGCTACTGGCGTATGTTCGATGAACCTGTCCACAGAGCTCTAGCCTTGGACATGCCTTTCTGCGATATGCGCTACGGAACGAGCTTCAAAGATCCAATTCGCCATACCGCTTGTCGGCGGCGCAACCATTGCTTTGGCATCTTGCCGCACGTTACAAGAGCCGGCCTGAATGATCCGCTTCGTTCATGACAGCATCAACCTCCTCTTGCTCCGTGTCCTCCTTCTTCTCACCTTGATTCTTCGCGCTCTGACTTACCGGTCCATAGTCTCCAGCGGCCTGCCTGCGCTGCTGTCCAATAGGGGACAAGGTTGGAAGCGCGTTCGTGGTGAATCTTCGGTGTAGACCCATGCGCGGGTCAGGTTGCATGCCTGGGTTTCCAGCACTTAGGCGATTTTGGTTTCGAGGAGGTGACAATGGGTTGGTAGCAGGGATCGAAGCCTCGTCCCGGGGGGATTGGGCCCCCCGATAGCTATACATGTTTCCGGCCGGCTAGATGGGTGAGTCAGTGGGTAAAGACCGTACAGTGCAGACGCCGAGGCAGCGAATAGAGAATGCAAGGGAGTATACGTGGAGTGCGGTCGACTCCACAGATGTATTGTGCAAGGCACCTTCCACCAATGTCCCGCTGAAGGCGTACATCTACGAGTTCTGTGTAGCAAGACAGTGGCTTCAAAGACATGCGAAGCACTGTGGTGGTCAAGGCAGAGCGGATTGAGTGTGTGGCAGGGAGGGCGGATGCAATATGGGGATTGGCTGACGTACGTACCTATTCTAGTCCTGTATCTCTTCAAGTCCGGCTCCGCAGAGCAATGGGGGAAGGGAATCCTCAGCGCCAGGCAGGTGATGATACAGGAAGCAAGGGAGTAGTGTACTCTATCGTAGAGCGCTGAGCAAGAAGGAGACGGAAGGACAGCAGGAAGAGAGTGTAGTAGAATAAACCGAAACCAGACGAGATTGGTGGGGTTCGGAGCGAGTGTGAGTGCGAGCGTGTGCGTTGCGTTGCGTTGCGTTGCGCTGCGCTGCGTGTGCGTGCGTGTGTGATGGGTGCGAGAGAGCCAGAGCGGGACTCGGCCGATGGCAGTGGAGAGGCGCCTCGAGAGACGCCGTTGGCGGTGGATTTCCAATAACCGCAGGAGAGGCAAGGTAGAGTTAACGGGAGTTAGGTCAGGTTAGGTTGTGTTAGGCCCTGGGATAGACAGCCTACCCAGTTCACACGGGGACTTGCTTGCTTCCAGGGTCAGGACTGTAGTTGTTACTGGGGGACGTACTGCGTTAGGTAGCGCTGCGTAGTGGTAAGGGCAAAGAGGCGTCAAACAGATCCCTAGCTAAACTGCGTTGAGCGTCGGCCTTGGCGCTAGAAGCTCTGTGACGGACACTGCAGCTAACTAGGCATGCAGCACCAGCACTGGCGAGCAAGGGAAAATCGATTTCCACACTCGATAATCACGCTTGCCGGTGTGGAGAGCTATCCCATTCTTGCATGAGTTAGGTGTCTGCGAAGGGAAGGCCGTGGATGTTGTCAGGGAGGGAGGGGGGCGAAGGAGAGACCACGTCTGGTTGGTGAAGGGAGGGAATAGGCCCGAGCCTCTTGTATTCACGCCGTGCCACAGAGTAGTAAGCAGCGCAAAGTGCAACTGTACAATTAGATGGATGTAGGTCCCCAAGTCCCATCTCGTCTCGTCTTTTTCTCGTAATACAGGTGCTGGACTGGACGTACCTTTCCCACCCCCTGAGTCGAGCGGCTGCAGGTAAGAAGCGGTCACACAGCGAGCGCGGCAATACAAGACTAGACATGCCAAATCGGTCGGAAGGTTCTCGATGATCTGCAGCGGCGTTCTCTCGCGCGTCCCAGTCTCTCGCTCTGCTCTCTGCTCTCTGCTCTCTGCTCTCTGCTCTCCTGTGCTCTCCCCTGCTCTCCTGTGCTCTCCCCTGCTCTCCCCTACTCTCCCCTACTCACCTATCCACTCCCTTCGCTTTTGGAGTGCCATGAGGAAAACCGCCGACAGTGGGTGGACTACGCACCACCCGTGCGTGCTACAGAGCCATGATTGTTGCTCCTGTGGGTAGCTAGCTGGGTTGCCCGGTCGTGTGGGCTTTTGGATTGCCACACGATATCATCGATGCAACCCTACCACCTAGGCAATGATGAGTGGCATGCACGCTGACCCAGGGTTCCTGGAGGAGTTGGAGACCCTTGGTCATCCAGTCCTTTCCACTGGAGCAGACGGGAGGAAAATCCATGTGGCGTCCAGCCGTCCGCAGGCCTTAGCTAGGCGGTTTGACTACGGCTCGGCATTCCACAGGTGCCATTACTGAAGGTTTGGGGAGTCTGAGAGGCGACGCGAATTTGTCAATTCATCCGTCCTCGGTGCGGGAGATATACTGGTTATGTACAGCATTGATTGTGATGCTCGGGACTTCCCTAAGCGCCTCGTTAGACCGGGTCCGTCCCAGCGTTAAGGTTGATGTCTGTCCGTCACCAGGCTGATGAATGTTTTGCAGGTGACGGTGCGCTTTACAGCCGCTGCACATCTGGAGTCGCTTTTCCCTCTCCACTACCTCTACACCTCACCCTTCCGGACACTCGCAGAGACAAGACACTCATAAGGCCTCCAGTAAAGCAGAATTACCTCTGAGGTACCCACGCAGGCAGACCGTCACTACGTAGGGTAGCGGGCACACCCCCGATTAGATTACCTACCTGGGTAGGCACTGTGGTGCGTCCTTTGCTACTGTGGGGTGTTGTCATGACCCCTCGCTAAACACGGCCCGTCTCGCTGCTTGTTGGCCCGTCTCGCCCTTTTTCGTCACCTTGCGCGGTCGACCCATCACTAATCAGACTCAGGCAGGCACTGGTGTCATAGGTAGGCGTAGCATACGTATCAGCAGAGGCCACCGCAGCCATCAACGATGGCACAGTGACTGCTCAGCTGGAAGTTGAGGGGAACAGGACTGGCGGGGGATGGACAATGGCGATGTACCGTGTGATAAGCCGAGATGCTGTCGATCAAGCATCTCTGTCATTGCTCTGTCATCGTCTTATCGATTGTCTGCGAAGGACATCTGGCTGTGCCTTGTTATGTATGCCTTAGAGCCAGAAACAGCACGCGCGGCGGCTGCTCCCGTGTCTGCCTGATTTTTCTGGTACCTGCGGCTGATGCTTGGTTCAGAGGATTTGCCTCGCTGAGGTTAACCTTATGCGCATCACCACCATCGTTGCACTCATATCTAGCTGGGTATTTGACCCTCCATCCACAAGTGTGTGCACGATAGTATCTTGCAGAAATTCCTCGGCATGCCGCCACGTGTGAGGAGAGCTGGACCGACCGAAGTGTCGACCAGCGGCACGTCCTCCACTCATAGAGTACACCACTCTGAAGCTTCGGAAAACTTTTAAGCAAAACTGACTGGTCATGCCAGGCACCCGCACAGCCGCCAAAACGTAGAGCACCGTCTACAAAGGACAAAACCTATACCTCACAACCCGCGTCCGCACCGTTAGTGCAACATGATTCATCAAACTCTCAGGTGCCAGCCAAGAGGCGGCATCCGCATCACCATCATCGCAATAACACCGATGATCTCGATGCTCTACTAAGACCGTTCTACTACACAAAGAGCTTAACAGATCCCATAAATACCGCACAGGACAAATGGAATCTACTGCCTGCCTTCCTGAAGGTGAAGGGTCTCATCAAACAGCATACTGACTCCTACGACTACTTTGTGAACACTGAAATCAAAAGCATTGTCCGCGCAAATGCTATGATCAAGAGTGACTCTGATCCGCACCGGAAATTCATACAGTTCACCGATATCCGGGTTGGTAACCCGTGCAGACTGGAAGACCAGGGTGCTGGGTATGTGGAATCCACCGTTACCCCCAACGAGTGCCGCCTGAGGGACATGACCTATGCTGCCCCCATCTACGTTGACTACATATATGCCAAGTCCACCGGTAAAGTCAAGAGATCAAATGTCCTTATCGGGCGGATGCCAGTCATGCTACGTAGCTCAAAATGCGTGCTCAGTGGCAAGTCGGAGTCAGAGATGTCGCTGCTTAACGAATGCGCCGTTGATCCTGGGGGTTACTTCGTCGTCCGAGGTCAGGAGAAGGTGATCCTTGTGCAGGAGCAGCTGAGCAAGAATCGTGTCATTGTGGAATCATTCAAGGGCACGATCCAAGCATCTGTGACCAGTCACACCGCAAATGTAAAGACCAAGACCTACGTCATGGTGAAGAAGAACCTTCTCTACCTTAAGCACAACTCTTTGATGGAGGATGTCCCTATCGTGATAGTATTGCGTGCAATGGGTGTGCAATCAGACCTCGAGATCATGCAACTTGCTGCAGGCAACGATCCCAAGTATCAGGACGATTTTGCGCCTAATATCGAGCAAGCTGCAATCGAAGGCATCTTCACACAGGAACAAGCACTCGACTTCATCGCACACAAGATCAGGCCCGATCGTTTCCCTAACCAACGAACGAGAGCTGAGAAAACACCAAAGCAAAATGCACTGGATAAGCTTGCCAACACGGTCATCCCTCACGTCACAATCACTGGCATGAACTTCCGACCAAAGGCTCTCTATATTGCTTTCATGACACGCAGGGTCATCATGGCTATGGACAATCCAAAGCTATGCGATGACAGGGATTATGTTGGCAACAAGCGATTGGAACTGGCAGGTCAAATGTTGGCCCTCTTGTTTGAGGACCTCTTCAAGGAATTCACACGTATGGTCAAGATCAGCATGGACAAGAATCTCAAGAAGCATAACCCTGTCAAAGAGTTCGACCCAGAAGATAGCATTCGTGGTAACGACATCCGCATTACCCAGGGTATGGAGAGAGCTATTAGTACTGGCAACTGGAGTTTGAAGCGTTTCAAGATGGATCGTGCTGGCGTCACCCATGTACTAAGCCGTCTGAGCTATATCAGCGCGCTGGGCATGATGACTCGTATCTCGTCTCAGTTTGAAAAGACTCGTAAGGTCTCAGGGCCTCGTGCCTTGCAGCCATCTCAATTCGGCATGATTTGCACATCCGACACCCCAGAAGGTGAGGCTTGTGGACTAGTGAAGAACCTTGCGTTGATGACGCATATCACGACGGCAGACGATGAGGATCCTGTCAAAAAGATCATCTTCCTGCTCGGTGCAGAAGATGTCACAGCCTCCTGCGGTGCAGAGATCTACGAGGACGGAGCGTACATCATCTTCATCAACGGCACTCCAATTGCCCTCACCAGGCAACCAAAGCAATTTTTAGACGGCTTCCGCAAGTTCAGGCGGATGGGAAGGATATCGGAGTTCATCAGCATCTACATCAATCACCACCACGCAGGCGTGCACATCGCAACAGACGAAGGGCGGGTATGTCGGCCGTTGATTGTGGTGGAGAAGGGAAAGTCCAAGGTCACTGCCCGCTTCCTTGAATCACTGCGCAAAGGTACGATCGATTTCGACGATGCACTGTCTCGAGGCGTGGTTGAGTATCTGGATGTGAACGAGGAGAACGACTCAAACATAGCCATCTACGAGAACAGCATTACGCAACACACCACCCATCTTGAGATAGAACCTTTCACTATCCTGGGAGCTGTCGCGGGTCTGATCCCATACCCTCACCACAACCAGTCGCCCCGTAACACCTACCAGTGCGCTATGGGTAAACAAGCCATTGGAGCTATAGCCTACAATCAGTTTACCCGCATTGACACGCTGCTATACCTCATGGTTTACCCTCAGAAGCCGATGGTCTCGACGAGGACGATCGAGTTGGTCAAGTACGACAAGCTTCCTGCAGGACAGAACGCAATGGTTGCAGTAATGTCTTATTCAGGTTACGATATTGAAGATGCTCTGGTGCTGAACAAAGCGTCCTGTGACCGCGGCTTTGGACGCTGTCAGATCTTCAAGAAGATCAGTGTTCCTTTGAAGACTTATCCAAATCAGTCCATGGACAGGACAGTGGACAGGGACAGGGAGAACCCAAGGCATCGCAAACTCGGCAGTGACGGTGTTGTTGAAGTAGGTTCGGAACTGTGCGCAGGCGACATCTATATGAACAAGGAGGTACCCCAGGTACAGACACAGCAAATTGGCCTCGGTGGCAACTCCCAGAAATGGCAACCAACACCGATGTCATACAAGCTACCGGACCCTTGCTATGCGGACAAGGTACTGATCACGGCAAACGAGGCTAATCACCCGACGTTCAAGATCCAGACCAGACAAACGCGTAGGCCAGAGATAGGTGACAAGTTCTCCTCGCGACACGGTCAGAAAGGTGTCGTGGGCATCATTGCCAGCCAGGCCGATATGCCATTCAACGACCAAGGCGTCACTCCCGACATCATCATGAACCCTCACGGTTTCCCATCGCGTATGACAGTCGGCAAAATGCTGGAGCTCGTGTCAGGCAAAGCAGGTGTGCTGGCAGGCAAGCAGGAGTACGGCACAGCCTTCGGCGGCAGCAAAGTCCAAGACATGGGGGCAGAGCTCGTTAAGCACGGTTTCAACTACTCAGGCAAGGACTTCGTCACCTCAGGCATCACTGGAGAAAGCCTGCCGGCATACGTCTTCTTCGGCCCGATTTACTACCAGAAGCTGAAGCACATGGTTCAGGACAAGATGCACTCCCGTTCCACCGGCCCACGTGCCATCTTGACCCGACAGCCTACCGAAGGTAGGTCCAGGCAGGGTGGCCTGCGTTTGGGAGAGATGGAGCGAGACTGTCTGATCGCGTATGGCGCCAGCCAGCTGCTACTGGAGCGGCTCATGCTGAGCTCAGACGCGCACGAGGTGGACGTCTGCGAGACTTGCGGTATGATGGGTTATCAGAACTGGTGCCAAACGTGCCAGAGCAGCAGAGGCGTTGTCCGGATGACCCTGCCGTACGCAGCCAAGCTGCTCATCCAGGAGCTCATGAGCATGAATGTCAAGGCGAGCCTGGAGCTGGGCGATGAGTTCCCGCGGGCAACGTCGGTATGATCTGTCCGATATGCCAATCAGCCAAACGACACAGTCTTCACGGAAGCGTGGCAGAGTCCGCGCTTAGCGATGATATCTGCAACCCAATTGGCATTATTCTGTTTTTGGGAAAGTGTGAGACGATCATACCCGAAACCAATGTCCAATGTCGGCTCAGGATATGTAGCAATAGGTAGAATGAAAGGAAGGCTACCAGAACAAGATCTCATTGCATGCACGTCAGCTATCTCATCAACTAGTCATCCGCGCCAGGTCGGTCAAAAGTTCGAGCCGCGAAACCCAGTAGCGCCCGTTAACGCCTGGGGTTTGTAAAAACAGGTGATAGATTCTAAGCGCACAGACAGCAATTGAAGGAACAAAAAAAAAGCAGGGTGGCTGGTTTCCCTCCCCGCCTCACCTCCCTGAAAAGCGCATCATGCACCAGAATGCAACGTGATCTCGGTACCAAAAGCGTTAAGGGGGACATCTGCCTCGTTACCCATTAAGAGGACAAGAAAAATCCTGGTTTGGGGTGAGAGAGGGCGATGGTGAGAGGCACACACGATGCTGGATCGCCTCTAGCAGCACTGACCCTTCTTGGTCTCTTGCGGGACGCCAGTCTTTGGCAAATCGATAGCGGCGCCTGTTTTAACAACATTGACCTTTGTTAGTTGCCCTGTCTTGTGATGAAGGAGCAAGGGGCACGGGCGTACCGCTGCCTGGGCCCTGACTGGGCTCTCCCTGGTCTAGTGCCTTGGACGAGACGATCCTGTAGATTTCTGCGGAATTGTGTTAGCTGCAAGTACTCCAGTTCCACGACCTGCCATGGCTTGAGCGGAGTCAAGAGCTCGTCATCCACGATGCCCCACACAGCCTCTCTCATCCACCTGGCGCAATGCACATATCATACCTGTCAATTCGTTCTGGAAAGCCAACTCGACGTTGCTTGCATCGAGGGCTGAGGTCTCGATAAAGCTCAGGCCATTCTGGCTGGCGAACTCCTTGGCCTCCTCAGTAGGCACAGCACGCAAGTGTCTCAAATCGCTCTTGTTTCCCACAAGCATGATGACGATGTTGGTGTCCGCATGGTCCCTCAGCTCCTTCAGCCATCGGGTGACGTTCTCGTAAGTCTGGTGCTTGGAGATGTCGTAGACGAGCAAGGCACCGACGGCGCCGCGGTAGTAGGCGGAAGTGATGGCGCGGTAACGCTCCTGGCCGGCGGTGTCCCAAATCTGGGCCTTGATGGTCTTGCTGTCGACCTGGATGCTGCGCGTGGCGAACTCCACGCCGATGGTGGACTTGCTGTCGAGGTTGAACTCGTTGCGCGTGAATCGCGAGAGCAGGTTGGACTTTCCGACACCTGAGTCTCCTATAAGGACCACCTTGAAGAGGAACTGTAGGCAGCAAATTAGTTTGTTAAAATGAACATTACAGGGTATCTCGAGGTCTGGCTACAAACGCACATCATATTCATCGTTGGCCATGGCGTAATGATAAGCGTTTTAGAAAGCGGAGGGAGGGTTAGTAGTGTTGTGAGCCGTATTACTGTGTGTATCTGGTGTGTGGTGTGTGTGAGAGAGAGAGAGAGATTGCGATAGCAGTTGTGGTGAAATGGCCAGTAGCAGAGAGTACTGAGTGATGCTGGAAAGAGGCTAGTGCCGGCTGCAGCACCAAGTGAGTTCAGGAGATGCAGACGAGTGGGTAAGTCGGTGTGAAGTGGTAGTGGTCTAGCAACAGTGGAGTGGTAAAGCTGCGTCCTAAGTTGCCTTTCCCTTTCCCTTTCCCTTGCTCTAAGGCCACAGCCAGAACAAGCGGCGGCAGGTCCCACTCCACAAGCCACACCTGCAGCCTGAGGCATCGATTCATGCCTTGCGCACATGTTATTGTGGCCAGCATCACGTGTCACACTTTGATCTTTGCTTTCCATCGATGCGCCACCTTTGTCGAAGACGATTACACTTGAGACAAGACGTTTTCCTGATGGCATTCCCCGGCTGATCATAGACCCTTAGCGGAGGCTTCTGCCTCTCTTGATCACTCCAGCTTGGGCTAGAGCACGGGTGAGGACCCGGCTCCGACCTGTGTCTAAAGGGATATTGACCCTTCATCGCTTCATTCAAAGCAACTCTTCCGTAGATTTGACCACGTATAGAGATGGCAGATTCGTCCGATGATGAACCTGTGCGGGACGGCCGTCGCTCTTCGCTGGCTTCACGGCCAAAACAGCGAGGTTTGGCCAGGTGGGAGGCGGCATTTTCAACCGCAGACACGCTTCATGAGGCTGCAGACGGCAGCCTTGAAGGTGTGCTAGGAGGTATAGAGGAGGCAGACAAACGCAGGCGGCTGCTTAAAGACACGACCCCACTACAGCGAGGCATCATCCGACACACGCTTCTCATTCTTGATCTATCTACGGCCATGACGGAGAAAGACTTGCGACCTACCCGCTACCTTCTGACCCTCACATATACGATTGCATTCATCCACGAGTATTTCGAACAGAACCCGATTTCCCAGTTGGGGATACTGGGCATGCGAGACGGCATCGCCATCTCCGTCAGCGACATGTCTGGCAATCCCACCGACCACATCTCTGCCGTGAAAGGGCTCCGTAGTCTGGACCCAAAGGGCAATCCGTCCTTGCAAAACGCCCTCGAGATGGCCAGAGGCAAACTCTACCACACGCCCTCCCACGGTACCCGTGAGGTCATCATCATCCTAGGTGCGTTGCTCACATCAGACCCCGGCGACATCCACGACACGATCAAGGCATGCATCAAGGACCGGATACGCGTCGGCATCATCGGCCTGGCGGCGCAGATGCACATCTGCGCCGAGATCTGCCGCAAGACGAACTCCGGCGACGACAACTGCTACAGCGTCGCCGTGGACGAGGTGCACTTCCGGGAGTTGCTGATGGGCGTCACGACGCCGCCGGTGGTGCGCTCGACCGACACCGAGGCGCAGAAGCGTAACCAGGCCACGCTGCTCATGATGGGCTTCCCCTCGCGCATCATCGAGGGCAAGGCCACGTTGTGTGCCTGCCACGGCAACCTCACGCGCGGCGGCTACCTATGCAGCAGGTGCAAGGCCAAGGTCTGCCATCTGCCCGCCACCTGCCCGACCTGCGACATGACGCTCATCCTCTCCACGCACCTAGCCAGGTCATACCATCACCTGTTCCCCCTGCGCAACTGGATTGAGGTACCATGGGCCCGGGCGCGCCAGCGCGACAGCCGGAAGTGCTACGGCTGCCTCTCGTCGTTCCCGCCCGCGCCTGAGGACGACGACATGCATGACACGGCGAACGGCAACGGCCAGGGCAGGCCACGGCGGAGGGCGGAGGGCGCCTCCGAATCCAGCAGGTACGAGTGCGAGACGTGTCAGAACCACTTCTGCATCGACTGTGACGTGTTCTGCCACGAGGTCGTGCACAACTGCCCAGGCTGCCAGAGCGGTCTCAACCTACCCAGCGCAGCGGAGGGTGTGGATGCAGCTGCTTGAGCTCGCGCACGATATATCTCGTAGCACCCGGTCACTTCCAGCTCCCGCGCAAGGAGTCCATTGACATCAGCTCATCGGCAATGGTGCCACCAACATAAAATGATGCATAGAAGTCGACGACTTTTGGAAATCGTGGCTCGACATCATCATCATCATCATCATCATCATCGTCATCATCCATCATAACCCGACCAATTGCAGATCGAGCGGTCGTGTACAGTAACAAGAAGCCCTATCATCACACGGATACAACTGAACATGTAGATTATTGCATATGGGTATCAATATGATTACTCAACCATCCCTATTACCATGTACAAATTAGGCCTCTCCCTTCCCTCAGATTTACTCAACATTCACCCAGCGCCGTATCTCGCTCCGTATGTATGATTTCGTTAAGTCATGCTCGTTTATTTCCGGAAAGAAAAAGAGAAGAAAGAAAAAAAAATTTGTAAATGAAAACAAGGGCGTGGTCTTATATGTGACAGAAACAGGTCCAACCCCTTATGCGACAGCCCAGCGGACCATTCCGTCTTTTTCTCTTTTCTGGCTGCAAATGACCAGAATGCCGTTTCTCTTTTCTTCTCGCGTTGCACCACCCAGCTTTGTATCTGGTTATGGCACTGTTCCAAGCGACGAATCAGCTCCATCCAACCAAAAGGCCGGCGTGAGCTTGCTATTGGAGAGACATCCGGACCCTGTCCTGCGATAGCGCCTCGCTGCCTCGACGGCTGAGGCTGTCGGCGCCTTCGACTGTATCACCTGTGGTACCGTACATGCGGCCGTTCCTTGGCTCCTCGTTACCAGCAGTCATGAGCAGGGCAGGCGGTTGCCGTGGTGCGCCGTTTGCAGTGACAAAGTGACCCATGAGAGAGGGATGCGGCAGTGGTGCTGCCGCCGGATATGCAGGGGCTCGGTTGTTCTGGAGAGTCGGGAAGCGGTTCATCTTCTTCTCGATGGCGATTGCAGTTTTGCCATATCCAGCGCGCTTGGCGACGTTCATGGTGGGTCGAAGGATCTCGACAAAATCGAAGTAGTCGGTGTCTGGCAAGATCTCCAGCAGTTTCTCTGTGAATCCATTTCGTCAGTAAGGCACGTTCTGTAGAATAAGCTGTGGAGGGTTACTTACGGATCACGTAGTTGCCATAGCTGTCATTTATCAATGAAACCAGAGGGCTGCCTTCCTCGCTCATGCGTTGCTGTCCATTGGCCAGGATTCGGACCACGTCACGTCGCCAGCCGTTGCCGGCGCAAGCTATGCACTTCTCCACAACGTTGCTAGCATACTTGTGCTTGCTGTAAGTCTCCAGGCTGCGGAGTATGAGCTGCAGCACTCGGAGCCGGTCCTGTTCGTTGCCATGCTCGACGACATGCTGGACCACATAGTTGCCGTATTGGTCGGTGATCAGGCTCGTCATGCCGTCATGCAACTCGGACATGATCATGTCTTTTGCCACAGGGTCGCAATGCTCCAGACAACGCTGGATGACACGGCATCCGTAGGAATGCACGCTCAAGGAATGGACCTGGCCCCTGAACGCATCGATGATGAATTGGACGGCGTTCCGTGGACAGCGCTCGATTGCCTTCTGCACCACATGGTTGCCATTCTGGTCCTTGACACACCTGAGGACATGGTTCTCCAGCTCGTGGATGAGAAGAGCTTGCTGATCGACCAGAATATGCTCCAGTGCTTTCTGCACGACTCGACACCCATACATTTGCAGGCTCAAGCCCAAGACTTGGCCCTTCATCATGCTTGCGAGGATCTTCTTCTGGTTCTGATCTCCATGCTCGAAGAATTTCTGGATGACATAGTTGCCAAAAACGTCCGTCATCAAGACCACAGCGTTGGGCCTGATTTCTTGAAACACCCGTTCCTTCTCGTCGGAGTTTGCAGTCTCCAGCTTTTGTTGGATGAAACGAGATCCGTGCTGGTCGCCACTGAATTCGGCGATGTGGTCGTAGATGTCTTTCAGCTCATATCGCTTGTTGGTCTTGCTGTTCGTTTTGAAATCGTACATGAGCCTACTCTGCACGCTCTCAGGCTGCTGATCGCGCGTGGGCATCGCGCCGTCAAAAGGTGCCATGGGTGATGGCAAGACAGGGTACGCGAGGTAAGGGGAAAGACCATTGATCTGCAACGGGCCAGGGACAGCGTATGGGGGGAACATTGCGCCGTATGGGTTACGAAGCTGGTTACCTAAAAGGTGCTGGGTGCGGGGGTCTAGCCATGCCTGATGATCATGGATTCCAGGAAGCCTGCTCATGCCGTCGTTGTCGAAGCTTGCCCAATCTTGTTGATGCTTCTGCGTAGCGTTCACGTCGCCTCTGGAGGATACGCTACCATTGCTGTGATGGGACCCTGGGCGGAAGTCCAGGCCAGACGTCGATGAAGCGAAGCGTCCGATGGAAGTGCTCGTGCTCGGTATAGTCACGTTGGTCAAGCTTGGGTTGCTGGCATTGCCACTGAAGTAGCCAAATCCTCCAGATTCGTCGTTAGAGTGAGAGATGTCGCTGTAGCCAGCGGTCGTTGGCCGGTTGGGTGAGGTCGGACTCAGGCTGGAGGTGAATGAATTGAGTCCGTTGGACGAGGTCGCAGGTCGGTTCCGAGATGTAGGTGGGTTGTCACCCAGAGTCGTCTGACCGAACATCGAAGACAGCTGATCTTCACTGGCACTGTATGGTGTGAAAGGAACCGAGGGGTTTCGGACGGCTAAGGGCGAGGTGGAGTTGGTCGAAGGGTGGGTTTTGTTGTTGTTCAGGAACCTGCCAGTGAACTGGCTGCGGTCGCGTGACGAAGGAGGAGTGCTTCGCGCCGAGGCTTGCGAGAAGAATGGGCCGATCTCGTCGACTGGGGTCGTAGCGCTCGTGCTGTACACGCTCCTGGCCGAGTCAATCTTGCCAAGGTTGTCCTTACGATCCCTTTTGGTGTAGACGTTTGGCGGCTGGGAATCGATCGTCCTCCCATTGCTGCCTGAGAAAGGGTTGGTGAAGCCACTCATGGGGTGGGCGAACGTTCCGTTCGAGTTCAGGCTGATGGGAGGTGGCACGTTGGAGAAGAAACCGGCATCGCTCCCACCGCGTGCTTGCTCCACCTGGGGACGCATGAAGGCCGGCGCCGAGCCAATGCTGTGCTTGCCGGGTCTCGCCCTGACGCTCGAGTCGTCCTTGATCGAGGATCCCACAAGTGAGCCAGAGCCAGTCTTGCCCTCGACGTGGTCACCCTCACGTGACCTCGAGTTCTCCCGCGTAGCATCTCTTGAAGCGAACCTGCTGTTGTTTAGGCTGCCGTTCGTGCTCCAGATGTTGCCTGAGTCCCAGGCCCGCGGTGCGTTTGCACTGCCGTTGCTGAAGGTGGTCGAGGGGGATGAGAGGCTGGCAGTCCTGGCGTTCTCGTTCATCGTCTTGCCGAGGTTGCCAAAGGATTGCGTCTGTAAGAGGTAAGCCAAAAACGTCTCGTTTAAAGTTAGTGGTGGGTCGTGCGTCAGAGCATACCGAAGTCGAGAAAGCCATGGTGTTGGGAGGGTCAGCTGTAGACATTATACACAGCCCATATATGGTCGATAGTACACAAGTCTACCGTGCCTCGTGGAGAGGTAGGCCAAGGCAGACCGGGCCTCTTATCTCCAAGCGGTGGAAAGGTACTTGCGTTCTCTGAGCTTGGAAAGACGAAAAGGTAAAAAAGAGGGTTAGGTAAGCTGTTTGCGAGAGTCAGCAGCAGATTCGACGCGTCTGCAGAGCTCTCAGCGGCGAGACGCAGGGTGCTCACCCACAGTGCGGCGTATTTGCTGCAGCCTCAGGGCTCTGGGTGTCCAAGTGCTGTCTACACAAGCTGTATAGATCGCATGTACAGAGGAGGAAGCGGTCGTCGGGCTGCTGCCAGGGAGCGCGAGAGGGTTAAATGTACCGTGTGCCAGACGCGGTCAGGCCGCAGAGCAACGAAATTGATATGTGAATCTGTGCAAGGTAGGCAGTTTAGACAACACACACGCGCGCGCGCACATACACAGTCGAAGGAAGAGTCCAGGGTGTGTGTGTGTGTTAAATTGAAATTCCTCGGGCCAGAAAAGAAGTAGGTAGTAGGGAGGGAAAGGTTAGGGAGGGGGGGTTAAGGGTAGGGTATTGCAAGACACAAGGAGAGCCTTGGGAGCCTACACCAATAGCGTTCCTGCACGGCTATGGCGCGCACACAGAGACGGCACGTAGATATGCGGAGACCAACTCGCGCGCCGTAGCCATATGTCTGAGGCGTGCAAAGAGCAGTGCGCAGGAGAAGGGGATCGCACTGCTAGACGGCGACCACGATGACCACGACGCGAGGGATGCTGGTGAAGCGGGAGGGCAGGAATGTAGCGGGCGGTGTTGTGGAACGCGAGGGCAGGACTGCGGCAGCGGTAACGGTAGCGGTAGCGGTAGCAGTAGCAGTAGCAGTAGCAGTAGCAGTAGCAGCAGCAGCAGTGAGTATCGATCGGTGGCGTGGATAGAGGTGGCAGGGAGAGGTGATAGATAGAGAGAGAGGGAGAGAGAGAGAGAGAGCAGGAAGAGAACAGGGCGAGTAGGGTGGTGGTGGTGAGAAAGGGGAAAAGTTTCTGAAAAACACGCGTGGAAAGGTAAGCTTAAGGAGAGCTGGCAGCAGGATACAAACAGGATTGTGGATTGAGGCCGCAGTTCCAGGCAGACGAGAGTAACCACAGCATGAATCAGAGGGCGAGCAGGCGTAGAGAGAGAGAGGAGGAGAGTCGAGAGCGAGAGCGAGGGCGAGAGCGAGGGAGGGAGAACAGTGAACAGCTTCGAATCGAGTGCTTTGCCCAGAGGCGAGATCTGTGATTGACTCTCTCTCTCTCCCTCTCTCTCACACTCCCTGTGTATAGAGCCCTCCTCTATCTCGCGCTCTCGCCCTTTGTCCGTCCGTCCGTCTCTCTTGTGGCTGGCCCAGGGGAGAGGAGTGGACAGGATTGAATGGAGAGTGGATTGAGATCTCGAGACAGGAAAGGTCGAGACAGCACAAGAGATGGGCGTTGGAAGTACAGAGCCAGAGACGTGGGACATGCACCCTTTCCCACCACCACCACCACCACCACCACCACCACATCTATTGCCGCTACCACCACCAGAGTAGTCCCGGCCAGGCATCGTCGCCATCATCTCACCACCACCGTCATCAGCATCATCACTATTACTGAACACACTCTCCAGAACGCACCCTCACACTCGTATGCGACCTGCCAACCCCATACCTTTACACACGCACTTTGCTGCACCCGGCCTAGGTCCAACGGCCACCGCCGCTCCTCTCCACGCCTGCGGGATATCCCTTGAGTCAATTCCCACTGCCAATTGCGCAATCACCGTTCAGTCCTGTCCCCGAGCTCCCTCCTATATACCGATATGCTGCGGTTGTAACCTGACATGGGGTTCGGTATGCCGGTCGTGACAGGACGACACAGCACCGCGCAGCTTAGCAATCTCCATGGGTTCGTCACCGAGGTGGTTACATGAAGGCCTGTCTACAGCAATGCAATGCCGCATCCGCCGCGACCCTGACCGGTCCACTGCTGCCCGGTAGGTCCTTATGTGTGTCGAACGTGTCAAACAACAACTCTATTCCGCTCCCCGCCGCGTCCACTTGCCTCTGCCTCCCACCCGGCTCCACCGTGTACGCTGTGTTATAGACAGACCCCCCCCCCCCCCCCCCCAGACACACCCGCGTCTGCTCACTCCCCAGTTGGCGATAAGGTGCTACCTGACAGGAAACCCATGGCACCAGAGTCGCATCTATGCAGTCATAGCAATGGGCCTGCAAGCGGGGGAGACCGCGACACCTCAATCGACTGACTCCCTCCCTCCCTCTCTCCATCTCTCTTTCTCCCTCCTTCGCTCTCGCCCTACGTCTCGCCGGAAGGCTGGGCAGGGCAGTGCCGGGCAAACCCACAAACCGCACAGCGCGCGACGACATCCTGATGTAGCTGCTGCCACCTCACATGCTGACCGCTTCTTCCCACGCGCGCGCACTACGCACACACGCACACACGCATACACGCATACACGCATACACGCATACCCCCTCTGGCATTGACACTGACGCCGACACTGACACCAGCTGCAAGGCTGCGAGCTTCTCCCAACGAAAGATGCACCAAGCTGCGCTCTCTGTCTCTCTCTCGCCCCCTCCTTCTCCGCCTCCCCTTTCCCCCTCCTCATCGTCCATCGATCTTTGCTTGATCGCTGTAATGAGCGGCACGCCCGTTAGCGTCGCCCTGGAGAGTACGAGCCTGGTCGTGACACGACAGGATCCTGGGCGCGCCCTCTGGCCTGCCTGTCCCATTCGTGCTCCCGACCTAGGCCCATTCACTGCTACAGGTACCGTACGTTCTAAGCGGAAACCCTGGTCTCAGATTTGATTCCGGGGAGGGGGAGAGACAGAGGGCAATTACCGGCTGCATCAATCAGTCTTTTGGTCAGATCTGTTTTGTTACGCATGTGCCTATATGTGGGTATGTATTACTTGCAGGTTTGGGGGAGACACAGGGGGGCCGGCGGCGGCGGCGGCGGGGGCGTAGGCTTGCTCTGCTGTCCTGGGTTGTGCAGGGTTGTTCTTGCTGCCATCCCGACTTCTGCCATCTCAGCGTCACCTAGGGTAAGAGCTCCCTCGATTTCAGGCCGCAACACACCGGCCTCCCGCTCTGGATTGGACACGCCGTCGCTTCGACGTGTACACACACTGCTACGGCAGCCCTCTGTTTCCCCCTTGTATCTCTACTACGTGGCTCTGGGTCTGGAGCTTAACATTGGCTTGAGGATCTACAGCCACGTCTGGTACGACAGTGTTTCCATACACGGTGGTTCGGGGCAGTAGATGGCCAGCCGTGCGGTGCACAGGTGCGACTGCGGCTGCAAGCAATTTTACCGTGCTGAGGTCACACAAGGCCTGAGATGGCACAAACCATCATGGCCGCCAGAGCGGCAGACCAATGCGTAAGGGGACTATGCCAAGCCAACCCATCCCCTTCCCTCACCCCGGACAGCAAACACTGACCTGGCTTTCCCTCTGCCCTTGACACGAATGCGCCTCGCGTCCGGCGTGCTGGCGCTCTCTTGCTCATTCCCACAAGACGCAGACGGTTCGTCCTTCCAGACTTCGATGACGTCCCACACTTCCTGGCTGATGGCCAGCTGGCACACACGCTCTGCCTGTGCCCCATCACCAACTTCCATCAGCACAATTCTCGCTCCACACTGCTGGGCTACATGTAGCAATCTTGGGTAGAATTCGTCTCCTGTTACAACTCCACGTGCGTCGGTCTTTGTTGGCACTAGAGCTAGCGTAGGCTCAAAGTCACGCACGGATTTCTCTGTTTTTGTCTCGAAATCTGCTGGTGAGATGTAGGGCGGGTTCGAGATCAGGACGTCCATCTCAGAGTGCGATGATATGTCACCATCCCGGAAGAGATCTGCCAGCTCAAACCTCATCCGCTCCAATGACTGGTGGCCAGGTGCCACGTCTCTCGCTCTAGAGTCGAGCTGCAGGCGCTTGTTCTCTTGGGCAAGGTCGATCGCAGAGGGCGAAATGTCGATACCGTACAGCTCTAGCTCCGTTCGGTTGTTGTCGACTTGACTGGAGAGTTCATGATGCAGAAGGAGCGGGATGCAGCCAGTGCCGGTACAGAAATCTACGATCCTCAACCGCGGTGGCAGAAGCCCTGGGCCAGCTAACAGAGATGCAAGATGCGAGACTGCAGAAGCTGTCTCTTGCCTAAACACGCATAGTGTATAAGCATTCGGTTCGTTTGCCAGCCATTCGGTCTGCGACATTTCCTACCTTGGTATCAGAACCCCAGGTCGGCACTTGATCTCCAATTCTCCAAAGTACTCTGAGCCTAGGATGTACTGTAGAGGCTCATGCTGGGCTCGGCGGGTCACAAACTCCTCGAGGAGGGAGCCGTGGCTTCGCCTATTGGAGCAGTTCAGAGCAACGCCTTGTGCACGTTCATCGAGCCATCGCAGCTCGTTCTGAGCTGACCGGATGGATCCACAGACAGGCAGGAGCCGATTGATGAGGACTTGCGAACTGCCGGCTTGTCGCAAGAGCTGCGAGAGCGCTCGAGGCATGCAACACGAGAAGAGCCAAACTCGCCTCTCGAACGAAAACGAGGCGCGAGTCGCTAGACTACACCTACGACTGGGGAAGGAGTGTCTGTGTGCTTCTGCACGGACCACTGCGGGCATACGGCCATTCCCGCTCAACTCTGTAGGCATGGATGTGCCAATGTCTTCAGAGCTCAAGGCTGTGTACTTTGCCGACTACTGAGGGATGCTAAGAGACCGTCGATATCGAGACCGTCGATTTCCGGGGGGGCGCGGATTAGGTCGTATCGATCATCGAACTCGTTATGTGTACCCTTTACCACGGCACAGGGGCACTACACGCCTCAACTACCCTCGTCTCCACACCTCTGGATGATGCCGTGGTCAGTCGACGGAAGGATGCGTGCCATCATACTACTTTTTCTAGCAAGCACAGCACCCTTGTAGATATGGCATCAATTCCATACGGTCCTTGTTCGCGAAGGAAGCGAGGTGTAGTGCAGGCGAAGGTCGAAGAGGTAGGGACGAGGTTGCAGTCTTAACGGAGCAATGGGAGCTCCATCAATCGCAGCACATGCTTGCTTGTGAATTGCAAGATCCCTAGCCATCCTACGCTGTGCCTTGCTTTTAACTCTACGTGCGGTTCAGCATTTGTAGCTGATGCCGACAGCGTGGGGCGTAGATCGTCTACATCGTGCAATCACGATTTCACCGTGTCTACGTCAAGAGTCAGAAAGCGCTCTGATACTGCTGGTATCCTTGAATTATACCATCTTCGAGCGACTTTAATCGAGCGACTCTATCGGCTTTCCTTACCGCTTGATTTAGACGAGGACTGGGCACCAAATTGCTCACCTTAACTACAAGTGCCGTGGTACTTGACACCGTGAGAGATGAGTGATGTAGGATCAAGGAATATGAATTTGAAAAATGCTTTTGCAACGAGCATAGTTGTTAATACTGATGCGCCTTTGCTTCTGCCTTGAAGGGTAAGTTTGCGATCTGCAATCCAACGGTTTCTCAATTCTTGCTTGGGAGCAGACTAAGTGGCTTAGATGCCTGCAACAGTCGCATTTTGCGGCAACTATGTGACTGTTTCATCAGTTTTATTAGGCATACCGCCCATACACTGGAGGTGACCGCTTAGCGCATCTGGTGATGAACGTATTGCATTCTATGAGGAGAAGACATGATGCAATACGTATCAAACCAGTACATCGGTGATCTATCGCACACATAGTACACTCGTAGAAGGCGTAGGCATCGTTGAGCGAAAACAGCGAATACGGCCTATCGTGACGGCGGGCCCATATCAATAGCAATGAGGGTTAGTGAAACGGCATTCGCTATAATGACCATGTAATAGCTTCGTTTCATATCATAGACGGGTTATAGTTTGCTCATCGATACCCCTTACTACTTACCTCTACAGCTCCACATAGGATTTTCACTGCACAACACAGAGTCTCAGTAGGATATGTCTCCTTGCATCGTGTTGTCTGCCATTATGAAACAACGCATAATAGCACGGCGATCTTTCACTAAGCTAGGAGTCGGTTGACTTCTGTATTAAGTAACTGCAATGCGCACATCCTAGTAAATTATAAAACTAGCTGACGGGTTGAACTGAGCGGATGGGTGTATTGACCTATGTAGTTGTATTGTCGGTTTGTTTCTAACACATACTATGATGTGTGAGATGATCGATATATGTCAGGTCCAGGCAGTCAGACTTGGCAATCATCATGCAGGGTCCGTGCCCGGGCTTTTCTGTAAATGACGAGCGGGACCGCTGCCTAAGGTTACCTTAACCTGGGAGCGCAGTGAATTGTCTCCGCCACCTTCTTCAGATCACCATCCACTTCTGGCTTGCTGTAAAGCCTCACTCTTGTCTCCAGCACCCTCTGCAACCTTCACCTTCTTCACATCTTATCATAGATACACCTCCGCCAGCACACCTGTCGAGTTTACCTTCTGCGCCCGCACCAACGGTGACGGAGATCTTGACCCCACTTTCTGACCTACATCACTCAAGTCCCCAACATATAGCCGTCAACATGAAGCTCACGTTCAAGGATCTCAAGCAGCAGAAGTTCCAGATAGAAGCAGAGCCATCTGAAACTATAGGAACAGTCAAGGAGAAGATCAACAAGGAGAAAGGCTGGGAGCCATCACAACAGAAGTTGATCTACAGTGGGAAGATACTACAGGATGACCAGACTATCGAGTCGTACAAGATCGAGGAGAAGGGCTTCATCGTCTGCATGATCTCCAAGGTAAATAAACATGCTTGATTGATGTGCGATCGGTGACTAACCCAATGGCAGCCAAAAGCCGTTCCAAAGCCTGCGCCTTCCACCCCAGCCCAAGCTTCTTCCACTCCAGCAGCGCCGCCAGCGCCTCCTCCTGCTGCTGCTGCTGCTGCCAGTGTAACCTCCGAGACTCAACCTCCTGCTACACCTTCCCCAGCCCCGGCGTCAACAGCTGGTAGAGAACCTGTGGAGTTTAATGACCCTTCCGCGCTGGCTATGGGTGAGCAGCGCAATGCTGCAGTGGCTAATATGGAGGCGATGGGTTTCCCAAGGGACCAGATCGATAGGGCGATGCGTGCTGCCTTCTTCAATCCAGACAGAGCCGTGGAATACTTGTTGACCGGAATCCCCGCCAGTGCTCAGGATGACCGTCCTGCGGCTGCTCCACAAACACCTGCTCAGGGCCAAACGCAGCGGGCTCCCACAACGGGATCAGGGAACACTGGTGGCAGTGCCGGCGCTGGCTCTGGCGGAGAGGAGCCTGTGAATCTATTCGAAGCAGCGGCTGCACACGGACAGAGAGGCGGTGGTGGTGGCGGTGACCTGACCTCTGCACTGGGAGGACAGGGCGGTGCGCAGGGTGGTGCACCAGGCGGGAACGCTGGGAACCTCGATTTCCTGCGCAACAACCCACAGTTTCAGCAACTGCGCCAAGTCGTGCAACAACAGCCGCAGATGCTCGAGCCTATATTGCAGCAAGTAGCAGCTGGCAATCCGCAGCTTGCACAGATCATCACTCAGAACCCAGATCAATTCATGGAGCTACTGTCAGAGATCGGTGGCGATGACGTCCCGTTGCCTCCAGGTGCGCAGCAGATCGCAGTGACCGAAGAGGAGCGCGATGCAATCGAGAGAGTAAGTGCGAAGCGTTTCCAGATCACTCATTCAGAATGCTGACTAGAAAACAGTTGTGCAGATTAGGGTTCGAGAGGGATATGGTGATCCAGGCATACTTTGCTTGTGATAAGAACGAGGAGCTGGCAGCCAACTTTCTCTTTGACCAGCCAGACGAGCCAGATGAGCAGTAGATAGACACTTCCTGCATTTGCAGTAAGGAGTTGGAAGGTTCCTTTGCAAGCGTTTCGAGGCTTGTGCGATGATGGATGAAGCATCGAATCAACCCTCACTTGTGTGCAATCGAGGAGGGCGACGATACCCTTGTGCCTGTAGTTATCACCACACGAATAGCGACGTTCCGGCGCATACAGTCCGAGTGACACTTACAACACCATCATGAATCTCCCTCCTGCATTTCCACCTTCTATACATAGACGTGATTTCGGGCGTTCAAGCGGCTAAGCAAAACCTTGTGCTGGCAAGGGTCTTGCGGTAGCTCAGCAGCAGCCTCGAGGAAGAGTCCTGGGTCGAGGTTATCGATGATCTTGCACGGGCTACATCGAATGATTTTTTCCGTCTATGGACAAAAACTAGGTATCCAGGGACGTATACCATAGCGATGCACACTCAACACCACATATGACCTGGATAATCAATAATCACTGGATGACAATGCTGACTTTTGCCCTTGCTGTCGATTTGCGTTAGCTCGGGCTTGGCGGATCTTCAGCGAGCGTGATTGGCGGTGGTCCGTGACAAGCAGCAACCTGCAGTGTTGGCGACATGAGAGATGGACGAGAGACTTTCTCACGGCCAGCAATCATCAACAATCCGAACGACCGCCGTCGCGTTGTTGGTCGTCGCTCATTCCTGTCGTCTGTTTTATGCATTGCATGGTTTGCGTTCTGCATCGTCACTAACCCCCGTCCGTTTGCTTTTTGATCGAGCTGTCCTCGACCAGCTCTGCTGCCGTACGGGGCAATAATTGCACTTGTACGACCGCCTTGCACACAACAACTACTGTCTAATCATCGAGCGTCAGAACGACACTCTCGCAGGCGGATTGACCGATTGTCGCGCGTTGGACGTGCCTCGTCGAGGAGCGTGTGATTGCTCGTGAGTCTTGACCTTGTCTCCCTTCCATCTCAGTTCGCGGTCAACCACCGTTCTCTCTATGCGACGTGCCGCGCCTCCGCAAATCCTTGCCTACCTTGCTAAAGTTTGCCGCATCACCTCCTCCATCATTCTCGCATTTGGGTTTCCCTCATCATAGACTGCTTCCAGTCGGAGGCAGCAGGTGTTCGAGATCACCTCGCCTTGATTTCCGACCTTTGCTGCTTGTTTGGAGGCGTCGTTGCTCAACCCACAAAGCCGTCTCCCTTTCCCCAACGCGCTTATGTCAATGCATTGCAAACACCGCCATTATCGCATTGATGCCCACATAACATGCACCGGCATGCTAATTGAACAATGCTTCTAGGTTGAGAGTTGTGCATCAAAGATGTCGGCGACCCTGAAGCGACCGAGGGAACCACACAAAGGCCGCACATTGCCCACTGAGCCTTTTCATATGAATACTCGACGTGGCGGCAAGCCTTTTGCAAGCACCACGGCATCACCCAGCGGCTCTTTTGACGAGAATGCCAGCCGTCGCGATTCGTCTGGAAGCTTGCAGTCGGAAACTTCGGATCATTCTACCCAGGAGCCACCAGCCAAAAGGCTACGAACTTCCAGCGAGCCCATTTCCCTGCCTATTGGGGATGCCAAGGATGCAGACTACGTTGCAGGCCGCGATGATGATGGGTCGATTGAGGACCAGAGGCCCTACGTCGAACGTTCTCCGGATCCGTCCTTCCCGCAACATCACAACAGTGATTACATCACCACTGATGCACCGTCGCCTAGCCATCATCGCCACAGAAGCTGGAATGCGCCTCTCTCTTACTACGTGGTCAGCGATGGCGCCGGTGACGAAGACGAAGCTGCACCGCCGTCGCCGCCTCAGCATCAACCCGATGGAAGTGCGTCCTCAGGCGGTAGCTCAGATAGTGGCGCTGCCTACGAGTCCGCCGGCAAAGACCTTGTCGCACCATCCACCGATGTCACACCAGCCGCTTCTGCTCCTGGCTCACCCGCATCCACGCCTGGTTCCTTCAACAATAACATCGCAGCTAAGCTAGCAGACGCTTCATCAAAGCCTTATGACGGCGAAGTTGATGAAACGCTCAATGCGGACGACACGGAACTTGTGGATGTGGATGATGCTGACGAGATAGATGAAGGTGTCAAGTCGGACGAGGGTCGACCACGACGTCGCTTTCCGGGCAAACGCCGTGCCAACCATCCTAACCCTGCTATCGAAGCTGCTTTGAGAAGGCAATTGGAGCTGAAGACCGGGTTCCGAGCCATTTCGAGATGCCTGAAGCCTGTCCTATCCCAGATTGCCAAGCGAACATTGAGGGATTTGCATCAGAACGAAAAGGCTCACGAAGCAGCTAACGAGCATTCTCAGGTCCAGGAACACCTACGGAGCAGATTGGAAGATCGCCAGGCTTACTTACATCGACAAAGGGAGATGAACGCAGCGCAGCTCTCCCAGCGATTAGAAGCTGAAGTATCCGCCCGCAAGGACATGTGCCGCTTAGAGCTGGAGAACATCAGGGACGAGACACTTGGATCACTTGAGCTAGATTTGCTACGCATTGCACGTGACATGGGAATGAGCGATGTTGAAGCACCGCACGACACCGAAGACGAAGGCGAGATAGTGCCAAGACTTCATGGACAAGACTATAAATTCAGGAGGAAGGGATATCTGGATCCCGTGTACGAGTCCCGGAGCCGAGTGGCAGTTGAAGCGCTACAGGCATTTGACGACCTGGAAAGAAGACTACGAATGCGACAGATGCTTAGAGACCGCTCAGCACAGCCAGGAGAGGGCGAAACCGGTGGCTTCACAGTCATGGACACCGCACACCGGAACCTCGCTGTGGCGAAACGTGCCAGCAGATCGAACGCCATGCTTCTCGCCGAAGCGGCCGTTGAATATGAAAGACGAAACGCAGCAGCCGCACTCGAGGCCGAACAGGCGGCGTTTGAAGAGGCAAGACGAAAGTCTCTGCTAGTCCCAAATGAGATGGCTTACGGGTTGCAACTACTCAGCGATACTGCGACTCGACCGTCTCTAGCTGCACCATGGCCCTCCCACCATGGCCCACAGGTGCCAGGCCACCACCCAAGTCATATATCAGACCTCCCTCCTGGTGGTCCAGTTGGATATCACCTCCCTCCCTTTGCGCCAACACATCCATTGCTATACCATCGTGATGCTACCTCGATTCACCCTCCAATAATCCATGCTTTTGATCACCAGCCTGATCGCGGCATGCTGCCGCCATCGACCCCGAAGAGAACCACAAAGGACCTGTTCGTGTCACCACATGCACAAGCACGGGATCCTACCACCCACGTCTCGCCAATCGATGTGCTGTCTCGCCAATCCCAAGACCGCATGCTACCGCCTGTTGTATCTTCACAAAGCTCGAGACATAACTCTCTCTCGCTAAATGATTCTGGACCTGGGCAAAGCCAGCAACGTGGACAACTTCGCCAGCCGGACGGTCAGCCAACGAGAGAGAGACAATCCAATCTGATGCATATTCTCCAGTCTCCAGAAGCACCTACTGTTGACAAGATTACCACACGCTATGGTTATGAGTTGAGCCGCCCATCCAACCTAGATGAATCGTCTAGATCACATAGCACTAGAGTTTCTATGGAGAGAGAGGGACTTTTCGTCCCGCCAGATCATCGACTAAGCTATTCTCGTAGCCAATCCGAAAACGTGGCAGCAGTTGATCTAGCCGGCGGAAAACCTGTCATTAAGCACAGGTCAGCTACGTTCTCCGACCTCTCACCACACAATCCACAGCCATACAGCATACTAGATACTTCAATGTCAGCTCTTCAACGGAGGCCAATATCGCCTCCAGCTTTGGAGCATTCGAGAACGATGGCTGGGGCTGTCAAGGAAGAGTCTCCAAGGGGTCATACTCCACCTATTGCAACAGATCCACACGATGACGACCCTACGTCAGAGAAGCATGACCACAAGAAACTTCCAGCCTTCTCATCCAAAACCAACAGAGAGGAACGAGGAGGCCAAAGCCGAAAGCAGTGGAAACAGAAACATCGCCAGCACAAATCAACAAGCGGACCAAATCCATCCGGTTCTTCACCTGGCAAGACTCCTGCTTCTATCGGAAGTAACTCTAACCTCCCATCAAGGCCATCATGGGGTCAACTGCATGCTACACAAGGCTCACCGCTCGCGCCGTCGACACTGCCTTACCCTCCGCCACAGACGCATGCCACTCATCCACCTCCACCGGCATTCTGGACTGCTCCACATTCTTACCAGTCAGACTATTACAATCACCTTGCACATAGAAACAGCTTCCCATTGCAAGGAGCGCCTCCCGGGCCTGCACTGCCCCCATGGGGCCCGCCACCTCCGCCGCAATCACCACCAAACCCTCTTTTCGCAATGCCGAGAGGCTCACAGGTCCACCCACCAACGACATCACTGCCCCCGCCTCCTCCAGGCATGACACACGAACCATTCCACGCGCCGTTCCTTAACCCAGGACCACCCCTACCTGGTTTCTCGCCTACAGCACCCATAGCGCTCCCCTCTACGCATCCTGGGCAGCAGTATGGAGGGCCAACCCTCGCTCCAGCTGCACCTGACCCACGCTACGGCCCTGCGTTCAGCTATGGACCGACACCTCCCCCATCACTTCCTGCATTTGCCCAACAGCAGAGGCAGGAACGATTCAGCGGCGACGGTTTCCGCAAGAGGCACCAGAGCGAAGGCGGGCAACAAGGGCTGTTCCGGCCATGGTTCCCTGACCAGCGGAGATGACGAATTTCCTGGATTTTCCTTTCCGGCATGTTCCTTGTCGCCCAAGTCTGCTTGCTGTTGTTCTAGCATGGCGTTTTTTTCGTGCTTTCCATCTAGATTTGAGGGAGAAAGAACCCAGTCTTTGGCATGTGTCTCAAAAGCGCTCACCATTCGAAGGCTCGCCTCATGTCTTTGGGGTGGGCTGTATTCTGTGTACTTGCTGTGTATTCAAATGTAACAATATACTGCACCCGAAACCGCGTATTTGCAACCTCACTGCTATCAGTATTTCCCATTCCTTCCACCGCCACTCTCCTGCCTCAAAGTGGCAAAGGCTAGGGCTTGAGAAGTCCATACCACTCGTAATGAGCATGAAGCAACTAAAAATCCCGTATTGGCGTGCAATAGTAACCTGGAAGCTGCGTCCAGCTCTGATTACGAAACATATTGGATCTCAATGATGAACTACTGGTAACATATACGTTCTTCGATTCAGAGACACAAGACCAGCACGAGGCAATCGATCAGGGCTGTGATTCCTTGTACACACGATAGCTACCAATGATGTTACAACGTTCCCCATTGCGATCCTCGAGCTAGATAAACTATAAGTACAATATCACGAGACTAATTGCGAGCAATCGTTGCAGGCGTTGTCACGTCAGTCGAAAGGTCAAAGTTTCATCTTTATATTCGTTAAAGGCTGATCAACAAGATGCAGCCTGGATGTTCGCCCATTAAGCGGCCAGCGGAACGCCACATCACATTTCTTCCACCCTGTACGGGTCGTCACCATCAGCTTGCCTACTGGCTCTGATCACGCAGCGGTGCGGGATCAGATAGACGCGGCTCATTCCAAATGACAGGCGCAGCTGTAGTGCTGGCTCCACTGGGCTGCGCAACAGGCGCAAACCTTTCACTAAGAGGACTTGGAGTGGGCGCTTGCGGACTATATATTTTGACAACATCATGCGGATAAGTCAAACCAATCTGAGGCGGGTAAGGTGTGTTATATTGTGCAGGCTCAGTCCTTTGAGGCTGCCCAATCCGTTGCAAATCTCGGAGCATGCGTTGTTGTGCGCCATCACGGCTGGCTACGCTAGGCTCGCGCTGGAGAGAGCGTTGGAAGTCGTGCGCAGTCTGGTACACAGGATGCGGATGCTGCTGCGGCGGCACAGATGGCGTCTGGGCACCGTCTGGCGTCCAAGTGTTCTGCAATGGTTGGTGTATTGTCTGATAGACTTGCGATGGTGGCGTCCACTGCTGACTGCTACGTCTCGACGCATCATTTGAAGCCGGTGTTGAGGCGTATGGGCTCTGATAGACTGAAGATCTCTGGTCTGTAGCCTCCCGAGGCGCAACAGATGTTTGCCAGGTGGCGTTGAAGCCACCCCCAATCGGATAAGGCGACTCGTACACACGAGGCTTCCGACAGTAGCTCGCGAGCAGATAAGGGTATCTGCTGAGATTCTTGAGGTAGTCGCCATCTTGGACAGGTGCTTCTGATCCTTTATAAAGGGATGAGACTGTTGTCGCAGGTGTCAGAGGAGCGCCCGATTGAGATTGCTGACTCTGAGATGATGTCGACGGCCGTCGTGCGGCATTCTGCTGCATAGCAGCGGCCTGACGAGATTCTGGGCTTCCGGCGAAACCATCAGACACCACAGGTACTGATGAAGTGAACTGTGGATCAAGTCTCTTGCTGTTCATCTGGATTTGTGCTCTCTGGTCGACTTCTGATTGACAAGCTGTAGTGGATTGCTCATTTTGTGGTGCAAATCGCGGCATACTCTGGGAGCCGGTAGACTGTCTCCTGCAGTCGTTCTGGTACTGTGAGTAGGCTGAGTAGGCGGCTGGCAATTTCGTTGTCGAGTAATAGTGGTCTTGAGAAAATGGTCGTAAAGGCGTAGAAGGCGTAAGACTGCTTTCGGCCGAGGGACTCTCCTCCTGACGCGAATCTGCCGGACCAACGACCGCATCCTTCGTACCTTGCGAAGTAAATGTACGTTGGTTGGCCAAGGCACGATGATCGATGGACACCATGTTTGGCTGTGCAGGATCCCGAGGCTTGTACACATAAGGTTTCTGAATGCTCTGTGCAAACGTCACAGGATTGAAGGCACGATGGGAGCCCATGCCGGGATAGGGCATGATATTTGAATTTGTGCGCTGAACCGGAGGCTGGTAGGCTGGTCTAGGCGTCACACGATCCATAAAGTTGCTCTTCGCAACATGTGTTTTGCCACTGGGAGTGTCAGTAAAGTAACACCTAGCTTCTGTCGACAATGCTGGTAGGTAAAAGTATAGTTGGTCTGGTATGTTAAAATCGACTTTCAACGGTTGCGGCGGTTGAAGCTTATGATAAGCGTAGCCCTGGGGCTGCATATCCATGTTGACGAACTCTCTCCACTTGTAATCAGCATTATCGTGGAAAAGTTGATCTTGGCTTGGTACACCGTCTTGACGGTTCTCTATCGATACTGCCTTCTTGCTCATCCCCTCTGGCATTGGCACAGCACTGGCGGATGGCTTAGGTCGTTGAGAGTCGTCTGGGTCCAAGACACACAGCCACTTCCAGTCTAGCTCAACTCTATCACCCTCGGGTAAGACATCGACCAGAAGTGCGAGTTCGCTCGATCTGTTCTCCACCACAAGCCCAGCGAACACATCGCTACCGGTGTACTGTGCCTGCACTACATCGCCAGGTTGGACTTCCTTAGCGAAATTGTGAACACGTTTATTGCTTTCAAGGGTCTCAACAGTAACGTTCTTGGGCATCTTCGGTCTGTGAAATCTGCAGCGGAAATCATAACCTTCCTCAAAGTACTCCGTACCATCTTCGCCAAATGTTGGCACCGGTCCACAGTCGATTTGTACGCCGGCGGCTAAAGCGCATGTAGCGTGGAAGGCTCTGGTGCACTTCTTCGACGAACACTGAAAGCAGGCCCCACGTTTGGAGCGACAAAAATTGCATTTGAGTTCAAGGCGGGCGCGATCGATGGTGGCAGCACCGCAGACCCTTTCTTTGCCATTCTCAATAACAACCCATGTCTCAGGCGTGAACAAGGCGCACGATCGATGGGCTTTCTTTCCATTGTCCGTAGGAAGCAAAGGTTCGTACGCAGCGTCGTTCGGGCACAACGCGCAAGGCTCCCGGACTGACTTTCTGATCCTGATCCTGATCTTCTTTTTCTTTTTCTGAGGATCAGGTTTGGTTTCACGCTTGCGCTTCTTTGTCTGGGTTTTTGGTGCTTTAACGCTTGCAGGCGGCGAAGGGAGGTTACCGTCTTCGTCATCAAACTCGTCATCTTCATCGTCAGTCTCCTCGTAGTATTCTGGGGTCGGCTCGCCTCTGAGTTTGCGCTCGAGATCTGCAACATCGACCCAGACATTGTCGGCTTCACAATTGCACTTTCTTGCAATGCGTCCGTAGTCAAGCCAACTTTCGATTGCAAAGTTCACTGACTCAGCACAATTGTAACCCAAATTGAAGCCAGAGTGGTAGCCGTAGGGATAGGTGATCACAAATTCGCCTTCATAGTGTACTAGTTTGTTCACCTTGACGTTGAAGTCCTTAAGCAATTTATCTGGCGAGATGAGATAAGTCTTGTGTCGGAGGAACTGGTCGCAATTCTTAGCGTCGAGGGGCCAGACGTTTCTCATTGCAGCTTCAAAACGGCGAGCGTCCTCTTGTGAGATACTATACCAGTGCTTTGGAGCACCGAAATGGATGTAGTTGATGCTGTACAGGTCGACATCTTCGAGATGCCACGCAAAAGTTGCTTTCCACATACCCATGTAGAGATAGGCAGTGTTGACACCTGGAACTTTGGTGCCAAGCACGTCAAGCAGATTTGGCAGTTTAGCAACATTCCAATTTGCGACAGTGTCGTCAAAGAGTGAGCCTGGCATGTCGGCTGCATACATTGGCTGATTGAACGAAAGACTCTTCCAGTAATGTGACTCCAGCTCAGCACAGCGTTCTGGAGTGAATTCTTCTAGCCCATCCATACGATACTTGAAATCCTCGAAGGCCGCCTCGTCCACGTAGTCAGCCGTCTCGGCAGTGTTGTTTAGGCGACGCGAGCTGACTGATTTAGCTTGCCCGCCGCCTGGCTTTCGACCAGGTTTCTTCTTCTCAGTCTTTGTAGGTTTTGCGGCTAGTGAATCCTGCGTCGCATCGGCATCTGCAGAAGGAGCAACGCTACCCCGTTTTGGTCTCCCGGGTCGTCGTTTTGATGTTGTTTCAGCATCTTCATCTTTTGGGGTGACCGTATTGCGTCCGCGAAGACTGCCAACGCCTCGAACTACCTTCTCCTGATTGCGCCTACGCTCGCCACGCTTTGCTGGAGGCTGGTGTTGTGTCTCCTCACATAGCGCCTTCCATTCTGGTAAGTTGTACGACCTTTGCTTCTCAACATTCTGCTGAGTATATTGACCGTAGGAGCCATTGAACTCTTGTGTGATAGGGTTCTTGATCTTGATGTGTTTGACATACTCTTCGAGTGCCGGCAAATTATCGCGCCTAAAATTGGATATTAGTTGGACCGGCATGCACAAGGGTTCAGGTCACCTGCACGTGATGACGTACCACTCCTGCGGTGCAATGACTTTGACGATGCCCGATTTCATGCCGTACTTGTTAATCTTGTTAATGAACTTCTGGAAATCTTGGAATTGATCCGATGTCTGTAATACAGGCGAGGAGGTCAGCGGTTGAAGCAGGGGAAGATCATGGCGACAATCGTGTCGGGTGCGCTTGCCAGAGTGAGGTCAACGTACAGGTTTGAACACAGGTATGCGACCACCGTTGTCACCATCCCAATAATGGTCGGGCTCGATCTCTTCCTCATCGTCATCATCCATATCCAAGTCGCTCAGCTCGCTTTCCTCGTCGTCCTGCTTGGGCTCGTCGTGGTTCATCTCTTCGCTTGTAGGTGGCGTCAAAGCGCTCGCGGGCTTTGCAGCCGGATGAGGCTCAGTCGTAGGCTTGATATCCTCGCCATGGGATGCCGGCGATAGTGCTGCGCCCGCTTCTGCTGTAGGTGCACTCATTCTATCGGTTGGGCCGTTGTGGGTAGGGGTGTGGGCAGGTCGTGGCAACGGCACCTGAAGGCTCGTTGCAGGTAGGCCTGGTGTGAGTCTCCTCCTCCTTGCCCGAGTTTCGCCCAGCTTGCGACTGGCTTTGGCGTTTCAATCGATCTTGGGAGCAAACAAAATGACTTCTATGTCGGCGCATACGCCGACATTGCGTGAATGATGCGAATGCTTGCCGAATATCAGGGACAACGGCCGTTTTTGCTATGACTTGTCGTGTTCCTGGTGTGAAATGTAGTTGTCGTGACTCTGAAGCGGAGGTGCAAGGCTTTCCTTGGCGAGCCAGAGCCGCTTATGGAAGGCACTAAACCTTGTATGACGCTTCGCTCTATTTTAACTCTGTTTGAGCATGCGGACAAGACCCAGCTTTCGCCCTGTGATATGCCACACTCTAGAATGGTCTGCAGTTGGGACACCACTACACAAGTACAATATGGCATTCTGGCGTGTGTCCCTCCAGTAAACAAGACATCCGTCAAAAAACATTAGCTAGCCAGGCATTTTGCGTGATTATGTTTGCAGCAAATATTGTATCGTGGCTGTATGAACACCTACTAACTCAATTTGAATGCCGCCTATGCACACCTTATCGTGGCAGAAGCACTCTTGCGTCCGTGACGTTGTATTACAATAAGGTGGACGATCAATGTCGGACTACTGGTACACATCACACGATAAGGTCGGATCACTGTTCGCGCATCTGTTGCTCTTGCCGGTTTCAACTCTCATCAACGCCATACTTCACCGCGAAATCAGCCGATCGGCTTTCCACTGCCATCATCTTTGTCAAATGTGACGAAGATGTAGTATAGACATGGCCTGCGTATGAGGGAATGGCTAGCATGTGGTACTGTACCTGCATTTGTACGCTAATGCACGACATTTGAACCTGCTCGGCCCGGAATGTTTCGAGTCATGTCTTCGAGCATAAGAACGAAGTCGTTGGATTACGGATTTGCTATCCGCTGAGGCGTCATGCTCCTCGTGAGCTTATTTGCCTGCTCGTCTCGTCATGGAAAGAAATAATGCTCAGCTAATTGTGAGAATATTTAAGTTGCGATAGAATGTACAACTCTTGCCGTCGTCGAACTTACATAGGCCCAGCGAATGTGATTTCGCAAATTTGTATGTACAGTTCAAAACATTCGGTGCGGGCAATTGGCATTAAAAGGGTCCTCATTGTCATCTAGAATCCCCAATAACTTTTTACCAACATGGCTGACCAACCAGCAAGACCAAGCTGGATGCCCGTAGTTCCAAAATACGCTGCGGCATGTCAGCGATCATGTTTGATTGATTCGGTGCCGAGTGCTAGTCCGCATATTGTGAAGACCTACCCGTAGCACGGAAAGATGCGGCCGCCTTGGTAAGCCCAATCACATGGCTGACACGCAAAACGGTGAACGCAAGTAGGATTCTGGCCAAGTTTCTTTTGCTGCCACCGTTGAGCTCGACAGAAGCAGCCAGCAGAAGCGTGAGTGGCAGGTTTTCCAAAAGGTTCGCATGTACTCGTGTTGCAATCAGGAGCGGGTCATAGTAATGGCCGTCCGGTTGTTGAACACCGGTGGAAGTCGCATCCGCCTGCCCGTGGGTCTTTTCACCTTGCCAGGTATTCAAATCAATTCGCTGCTTGACGACATTGAGCGAGAGGAGTGCCGAAAGCGCAGTCAGTGGTACCGCAAAGGTGCCAGTGACAGCTGGTTATCATAGGAAGAAATTAGCGCAAAGTCGTTTCACCATATCACGGCCTATACATACGCAAGACCTTTGGCAGGCCAAGGGTGGAAGATGGGATGCTCATCTTGATTTCGAATGTAGGAGTGTTGAAGATGGAAGTCAATTTTAAAAGTGGGAAACCGGAAGTCCAGCTAAATATCAAAACATTATCATACTTCCTCCTGGCTACCTTGGTGAACGGGTACTCAATCTACCTGACGTATGATGGCGATCGCTTCCCACTATCCAATGGTGAAGACAATTATGACGTTAAATGCGGAGGTTAGTCTCCACGGACAACACCCAGTACAGCAGTAGACTCACGCTAGAGGAGGCAAGACTGGCCAGACTTCAGACTTGTGCATAGCTGCTTTCGGAAATAACGCGGCCGTTGATTTTTAATCAAATAATTACTGCAACACTTGTGAGGGAGGTGCTCATTTAGTAGTGCAGTGGAACTTTTCGGAAGATGACTTGAGTGAAATGTACGTTTAACGTTTTCTTACCGAGAGACCTACCTTGCCAAGTCTCAAAGGTGCATCAGCAGTGTATGACAAGCTGAGCATTCAAGCTTTGCATTAGCGCTGAAGGACGAAGAGTTATCCCAATACTGGGAGAACTACAACATTTCTAATGTGCCTATAGTGTTTCACGCTGCTCGTTTCACTTTAGGTGTTGGTGTCCAAGCATTTCGCTGAGTTTGAACTTTTCTCCCAAAAACGTCAGAGCTGTTTCTGCTAGGGGTCGCAAGTTTGGCAGCCAGACTTTGCGCAGCCGGCGTTAATTCACCAGCTTTGCGGCCTATAATTGGAGAGCTTGTGAATTTTGGAACTGGTGTTTTGCCAGTAGTCACACCCAAATCTCGCAGCTGCTCTAGACGGTTTCCTTTCCGGCGGTTCGCGTCGTTCTTCTCGACGAGTTTCATATGCAGGTCCTCTCGCTTGCTTCGTTGATGGATTGTGAATGGGTTTGGTCCAGCGTCGTCTGCCTTAGGCAAGAGTTTCTCGGCAGCCTTGCGTTCGGCCGCTTCGGCTACTTCGTCTGACACAGGGATGCCCGGTTCTGAGAGAGTTGGATCTGCGTCGACGAATGCGTACCCGTTGACACGAGGTGTGTCGGCTCCAGAATAGCCTAATTCAGATGCCGTACGCCTTGCTCTTCCCGATATGGCGGCATCGACAGCACTTATACTTGGGCTCTGTGGCATCAGGCGCTCTTCCTCTTCTTCCGCCTGTCCTGCTAGCATGCGTGTAGCAGCATAGTTTATGGCTTTGGGAGGTGCGGTCGATTTGCGTTCAGCTTCTTGAGCATACGTTGTCGCTTGGTCTTCTACACCATCTGGACCGAACATGAAAGAGTTCTTTGGCCCCGAGCGATTTCGAAAGCTGTCCAGGGATGCTGGTCGTGCGTCGAGATCTTGGCTAGGACCTGACAGCGATAGAGCTGCTCTCTCTTCTCCAGCTGCGTTGACTTTGATTGATGACGTACGAAGCATAGGCGTTTGCTGTCCTCGATCCTCAAGCAGCTTTCTTTCTCGTTCTCGGTGGGCAATCTGCCGGGGCGCAAGAATCTTGTTTCCGTTGTGGAAGAACGCGTACTTCGCAACTCGCTGCTCATTCTGCTTGTCTAAAAGAGCGTTGAAGTTCTCGTTGTCTTCGTTTGTGTATCTTGCCTGAAAGGCACCCAGTGACATGTTTGTGTCCACCTCGGTCCGAGTCTCCGGCTCAAAGTCGTTTCCTCGTCCAGCTGCAGGACTCTGTGTACCTGTATCTTTACTGAAATTCGCAGGTGTGTCTCCAGTACTGAGTCTTCGCCTCGAGGTAAAGCTAGTGCCGCGTCTGCGGCTACTTGGTCCGGGAGTCATGACCGCTGTCAGACTTCTACCGGCATCTCGAATCCAGTCGTTGTCGTTGCTGTCAAGTGCCTGTATGTACTCCATCTGAGCTCTAGTCTCTACCAGACCAGGAAAGAAATCGCGTGCAATAATTTGTGATATCGATTGTGAGTAGAGGTCCTCATCCAACACTTTGCTAGGCCGCTTCTGTCGTTTGGGAGGTGGGGGAGGTGGCATGAGGTCGCTATCCCTAGAGCGTTTAGAGAGAGCTTGCGATGGTGAACCCATGTTGTCTTTGACACATCGAGTAGGCGTAGATCAATAAAGTACATGTGTCGCACTCCTTTTGGGATGTCTGCGCAGATTTGTGGTCAAGCTACCCTTACTCACAGAGCCGTTCAGAGATCGTAGGCCAAGGGCACGATCAGCGGGCCGGACCGCGGCTGATAAGCTGGGGCTATGTTGACCCCCGTCAAACTACTGAACTATACCAAGCCTCCACCGGCAGCAACTTGAAGGCAGATGCAGTAAGACACGATGCAGGTATCATAATCGAAAGCATACCAAGTGAGTAACACTTTCAAAGTACCACGCCGAAGACAATGCCCCTTGTGGAAAGCAAGAAGATGGCATTCTATATTCTCTCTGGTAGATGTCCAGAGCTGCTGCAGGCTACGTGTGCTCATGCATCAGGCTGTCCAACGGCAGGTAAGCGACTGGCAACGTTCATGCACGCAGTCGAAGTGAAGCACGAGACTTTGAGTCATACCTGTTGATGAGCTTCATGGTGCTAAGTAAGACGTCCCTGAGCGTGAGGTATGCAAGAGGCATCATGTCTCCATTAGATGCGTTGACGGAAAACATATCCTTATTGAAGATCCTGGATCCCAAACTCTCAGAAATTCGAAGGAACGCTCTTGAGGACACTATCCAAGATACAAATGTGAGGTTTAACCAACAGATATCTCCCAGTTGTGAGAGAGCTACTGCGGAAGCTTTCGCAGTGTTTCTAGCTACTAGTGAAGACCCAAACAGAGTAGGCGCAGTTTGCGTCGAGGTCGTACCTAGCGAACTACCACAAATGGTCGTCCGAGTCGCCGTGAACGATTTGAAGACTGCCGGACGGGTGAATGACTTGCAGATTATCGCCAGCGCCATTGCTGAATGTGCTATTTCAGGTTTGTGTCAAACTGACGACACTGACTCTTAACCTATGAGTAACACTGACATCATCATCTAGGACACGATCCTTTTGATGCACTAGTGCAAGTGCTTCAGCATCGCCTCCTTGCTCGTTTTCGATCCAAACATGCGCCTAGCTCTCTGAGATCCAGCAGGGCTTCGCCTGTCTCCAGGCTGAACAGCCTCTGCCTGTTGTCCTGTAGACTTGATCCAGAAGGGAATGCTGTGAAGCACCTCAAGCTTCTCGCTTCTAGTCTGAACCACACTTTCGCTAGTCTGGAAAGACTTGATGTATCGCAAGCCCGTGGTGCTAAGGGACGCGAGCTGCTTAAAGTTATGTTGAACACCGTTGAGAGCCTGATGGATATCGATATTGGCCATCTCTTCACAAAGATCCCAGTACATGTAGACAATTGGGACGAGCCTGCACGAAACAACTTCCTACTAAAATTACGGAAGCTTGCACAGTATCGGCGTGCCGCTGTGTACTTGACTAGGAAAGCTCGAACCACTCCAATGTATCAAAATATCAAAGTAAGGGACGTCTCACACCCTGCATTTCGAGAATCTGCTCGGCCCTCGACAATTCAATCCAAAATGGGCGGCGTGCTATCACGTAGCCTTACCACAGGCAACCCACGAGAGCGTGTTATCTTCCGAGAGCGGTTAGAGAGGTATCTGGGCAAGTCTGCTCAAGAAGTACAGGCCGATATTGCCAAAGATGCCAGACTGCCAAAGAAGGTCCATGCAGAAATGCAATTGCTGGTCTACTACGAAATGCAACCGTCCACAGTCCGGCGACCTAGATTCATTTGCTCTAGTAAGCATGCCTGTTACCTGTGTAATCTTTTTGTCAAGAAGCATGGGTCACACTGCGTTCCTAGTACGCACGGTACTGTTTACTCGAAATGGAAGCTACCTGACCCCAACGACCTCGGTCTCGAGGACCAATGCGCTTCAAGACTCAGGACCTGCCTCAACCACTTGAATGACGATATCGAGGCAGCGATAATCGGATGTCTAAAGGCTAAAAGGGCTAAAAGTTCAGGACCAAGTGAAAGTATAATCTTCCATGCCCCGTCTATTACACCATCGATCCTGTCCATGGTTCTGGAAGAGCCAACAGCCAACAGCACATCCTCGGGCGGTGAGAGATCCGATACAAGCACTAAGACTGTAAATGCCACAACAGCTCCTGAAGACGGCGTGGAGAAGGCTGAGGGATTGACCTTTAGGCAAGAGCAACATATGCAAAAGATCACCAGAGTTGACAGTGCAATGCAGCAGAGTCAAGAGCGACATACCGATAATCCGAAAAGAATATACGGTCTGAGTCTTTCTCAAGACTCGCCACAGATCGCGATTCTTGATTTCGGCACAGACTGTTACCTCAACAGCGAGCGCATCGAACTTTTCATCGAATACGAAGGCGCTGCACATATATGCAAAGAATCGCAGCAGCAAACGTCGGTACCGAAGCTATTACGCTGCGAACTATTCGAGGATACAAGCCGAGAACGCTTTTGCAACGCACTTGACGCACATACACTTACTCGTGACTGCATCATTCCTATCGCTGATCTCCATGACCCAGGAGGTCTCTCGCTTCGAGCTGGCAGCCAGGTCTTACGTTTGCAATTAGTTCCGTCTTGATATACCTACACGGCCTTGGTATAGCAAGTAGACTGAGTTCGATTCCCTATTTCTAAATTTCAATAGAGTTTCGCACATTTTCCTGCTATCACGGAAAATATCGTCGAGCGCAGTCGAACATTATAAGATTGCATAGATCCCGAACGTTTCCGAGTATCAATCTGATCGACAGGCGACGCTGATTGGCTCAAAAGACATGCCATTCCAGCGAACCCGCTTCTCGTCCAGTTGAGGATCTGATATTCAAGTTTCATACAATTGTTTGATCCCTAGACTGTCCATTGCACCATGGATTCATCGTCGCTACAAGCGAAAGCTGTTGCACAATTTGACAGTCTTGTTCAGAAGGGTGAGCTCTTTTGGAGTCCAAGCGACGAGATCAAGATAGAACAACAGCCCTTCAATGTAAGTCCAGATGGTTCAACGCGCCATAAGCAGTGCCTTGTGATCAGTATAATTCAAATACCTTGACAAGCATCAACACATGGTTACAGGTTTACTTCCGCATCTCAAACAGCGTCTCAGATAAGCCATATAACCCAAATGACACCTCCCGGCGGCCTGGATTCCTGGACGACGATCAGGAATTCACGATAGCGACGGTTTGGCCGGGCCACAAGCTCATCTTGAACAAGTTCTGCTGGGTGAGGCCGCAGTTGATTCTGCACACTCGAGAATTTGAGAGTCAAAGGGATCTCCTTGCGCAGGCTGACTTTGAGGCGTCGTTGGAGACACTCGCGTTACTTGATGGGCACTACATCGCTATCTTCAATGGTGGGCCGGATGCTGGTAGCAGCGTCGCGCACAAACACTTACAAATCTTCCCACGTCCAGATTGGAAGCTCTTTGGAGACGAAATGCTCAGTGGGAGGGGTAAGGTGCTTTTCGAGTCTCACCTAGGTTCCTATGGAGTGCTGATGATGCGTGTTCGCAGTGAGTTTACCCTTTCGATATCGACACACGACCATCAATCAAGGGACAACAGGAGAGCAGCTGTTCCAGACATATAGTAGAATGTGTGAAGAACTCGGCATTTCGTCCGGATCTGCACATAATATGCTTCTCGTAAGTGAGTGGATGTTGGTCATCCCCAGGTCGTGCGCCAACATCCAAGGTCACAAACCAAACGCACCTATTCAGGGCGGCGCCAATGCTATGCTTGGTATGGAATGGCTGAAGTCGAGGGATCAGCTTGAGAATTGGGAACAGTATGGACCTATGAAGGCTTTGACAGAATTCGGTGTCAGCTCACAGGATTAGACGGTTTTCAGCAAAAGGAGATTACTGCAATAATATGGAGATTTTCGCATGCGAATCAGCAACGCCATGCTCGCTTAAGCGCTTGATTGAAGTTTTCTAAGTAGAATTACAAAAATTGGTCGCAGACGCAGGACCGCGCAGGAGAGCCGTATCGTGTCATCCTATCCGCCTGGTATGCATTTGCCGCAATCCATTGAACTAATAGGCCCCACACAACCGTCCCATTCCTTTTTGACGTGCGCCCAGCCATCCAAACCAATATCGTCAAGCAAGCGCTTCTATCTGAGACGGCATCGTAGTGCAGTATCTAGGATTTGAAGTATGGCTTGCGTTTTGAAACCCTCCCTCGCAAGACTGGTAGTGAGCCTACCAGTACGCTCAAGACCAACTTCATCACCAAGCCGCTACGCAGACCTCGATCTATGAGCTGGGGGCGTTAGCGCCACCACTGCCACTACCACCACGAGGGCCGCCACGGCCACGGCCACGGCCGCGGAACTCGCCATCGCTGCCGCCCCTACCGCCCCTGAAACCACCACGACCTCTGCCACGGAACTCGCCGTCACCTCTGTGACCACCACGGCCTCTGCCCCTGCCTCGAACATCACCACGGTGGCCGCCACGACCACCACGATGACGGCCAGGTACTTCGGAGAACCCATCGTCTTGCGGTGTTGCAGCTGAGATTTCAGTAGCAGGCGGAGCTGTAGGATCGGCTTGCTCACCTGCAGTCTTCACATCCCAGCTTTCGGCAGCTTGGTTACCAGAGGGGATATCATTGGTAGGGGTGTCGTCGGCCCAGCTGGTCTTCTGACCAGGGGTGAGGGACGCTTGGGGTGCGCTCTCGACTTCGTCAGCCGGGCGCGGAATGATTTCATAGCTGTCTTCCAAGCTCTTCTCAGCGGCAGTTGCTGTGGTGTCCCAGCGGTCGCCGGCTTCGTTGCCAGCTTCGTCAGCGGCTGATGTTTGTGCTGGAGTGGTAAGATCCTGAGGGTCAGAGTGTGTGCCATTCACTTGGGAATCAGCTGTGTCCAGTTCTGTAAGTCCAGCATTAGCAATGGTAGGATCGGAACTTGGCTGAGTGGCGGCAGTATCGGAAGCGGCAGCATTAGCACTAGCAACAGAATCGACCCACTGCTCTTCAGCCTGGAAGGGGAAGTGGCTTGCGGATGCGTCGCGGACCTGTGAATCTGGTACCCAGTTAGTCAGTATGGGACCTTAGAGTGACGCCGACAACTGTTGCAAGCCAGGAAGAGTGAACATACAAGTCACGGGCACTGCCGTCCCGTCAATACCTAGTACTTGTTCATCGCTGCCATTGATGAGCTTCAATGCTGTATCAACGGCTTGCTCATCACCTCCGTAGACCAGTAACAAAGCACCCTCGAATGCCTTGCTCTCATCTGACTCGGCCGTCTCTTCCTCATTTCTCTTAGCTGCTGCTGCTCTCAAGAACCTCGAGAATGTCAACAACTTCTTCCTGACTTCAATGTCGACGTTTGCAGCCCCAGATTTGGCGACCTCGTCCTTGGCCTTCTGCAGGTCGCTAGTGTGTGCAGCCTCCAGCTCTTCCTTTTGCTTCTTCATCTGTGCCTGGTAGTCGCCATCGAGCTTCTGGAAATGCTTGACTTGCTCCTCGTACTGTGCAAGCTGGCTCTGCAGTTGGGGCTTCTTCTGAACCTGTGCCTTCTGATCCGCATTGAGCTTCTTCTGCTTGATCAGCTCGTCAAGATCAACGCCAGGATTCTCTGCGACAACAGATTCAGCCTTCTGCATGCCATTCAGCTTCTTCGAAATGTTACGAATGTTCTTTTGTAGCTCCCTGACGTAGGAAGATTCTGTAGCGCCGTCACTGGTGGGAGCGTTAGAGTCCGTTTCTGCCTTCACAGGAGGTGCAGGCGTGGCTGCAGGCGTGCCATTTGTGGTAGCGGAATCACCCTTGCCCTTCTTCTTGCGAGCAGGCTTGGGGTCGCCTGCATTTATCGGCTGTGGGTTCTCGATAGCTGACATGGTGCTTTTGCTTCAAAATATGCAACCACAGTGTTAGTGCGCTAGGCTGAAGAATACACGAATGAGGGGTTTTGCTATTGCAGGTGATGGGAGGTCAGGTAATGTATAGCAGAACGATATAATAGCAAGCCACAGCCGTGTCGGAAGCAAACGAAGCAGCACGCGGACAGTGGAACTTCGCGTAGAATTGGGTTTGCGCTAGACAAAAGCTTGAAATTAAGGCAACCTTCAATCTTATCTGATTCCCAAACCCCAATTTCACTTCGTCCGTATGATTCGTCAACATTGCTTCATCCAAAGTAGTCAGTCAAGTATGTGAACCTTCCAAGCTAATCGGTTGTCAAATTGAACATTAAATTTTCATGATCTAATGTCCACCACCAAGTATGAGTTCTCGCTCTGGAACAACGTGACAATTGCAATGCATGATTGCATGTGTATCAAAACTTTACAGAAACGTGCTCGGTAGGCTTCCGAGTTTCAACATGGTTGAAGGCTGCTAGATTCGCTTGAGGACTACTGAAAGTACTTTGCTGAACATTGTTGCGCCGATCTGTAAGGTATACTTCAGTCTGCTTACTTTGGTAAACGTACGTCATTCACTTATATCACCCCAAACTTCACTTGCACCCCTCTTCGTTTCACTTGGTATAGACTCCTAGTGCATGAATGAGCTCAGGAACTCCACTCCTGCGGCTGTTGTGGGTTTAACACATGTTCCTGCTGCTTTATGTACCGCATTAAGCTTTTGTACGCGAACATCAAATCCACACTGTTTCAGTAAAAAGCCACCGAGAGCCTGCCAAAATGCCGCGCGCCGGACAAGACCCAGTCAATCAGTACAATGCTTTCGGGATCGGCTACATGAGAATGCGTACTGACGAGGTAGCTTGCCTGGTGCCCGGGAGCAGTTGGCTGTATAGAGAGACGTGCTAATGGCTTCTCAAGATCATTGCAGGCGAAAGAATTAACGGGGAAGACCGACTGTACAAGGTCCATATCATCTATAAGCGGTGCGCACGTAGCGTCATTGGACTCTACGACCCCAGCTGCGTCCTCGAAACCAAGTCGGAAGATGCGTTCCTAAATCCGGAGGCCACGTTTGAATCAATCTGTGAACACCTCCAGGGCCGGATCGATAGGCGCTTGGTGCTAGATGGCAAGATGACGACGTTCGACATCGAGGTACACAGGTGGAGCAGGCTGCTGCAGCCGGAGGATGACCAGCCAGGTGTCAACTTCAACGGCCTCCCCTTCAGTAACAGCTCATGCGGTGCCTGGATGGTGGATCAATGCTACCACGCATCCAAGGAGGGCAAGATCGTAGTCTTGCGGATTATGTTCTCTGTTCCCCGCTTGCCTCCTATGGACGCCGAGCCGACAATGGCGGAGAAGTTACGAGCGACGGTCAAAGACTGGTATGCCAGGGGATTGACAGGTCTAGTTGTACGCACCTTCAGCGGGAAGCATAATGAAACAGGCGACTGAGTACGTCGCGTGAACAACGAAGAAAGCAGCATCCGCCTCGTATGAGCAGAGTGGAAACGGTATGTCGGGAACATAACCGACGAAGACAGGTGTTACAAGTTCTGCAGGGTTTGGAGGGAAGGTTAAATCAGCATTTACCAGGAGCCGGGAGCATCTTGACACAAATAATTGCTGTTACATAGTCCGGAATGTACTTGGAGTCTTACAGTCCAATCTTTGCATACTGAGCTCAAAGGGTTGCGTCAGGCGTATGATGAGAACAAGTCCAGTACTATGCGATCAACAGCCGAGCATGACTGACATTTATGGCGGGAATCCTTTTCCAGATATGCAAGTCGCCCTTGCTGAGGAGAAGATGTCTGAGTTTGGGACTGTGGTTGGAAAACTTCGAAGGGAGTAGTCTGCGATAGAAGCGTCTGGGAGACGCCACGGATGCCAAACAATTGATGAAACTGGTCGGCCACCGAAGGTAGGCAGCCCAAGCACCCCAAGGCAGCGAGGGAGGTTCTACATGTTGCCGGAAGATGCCGCCTCTTGGCATCATCGTGGCCATTCCCCTGTCTGCTAACAATCACCATCCTGTGTAAGATCGCATATACCACAGCGATACCAGCATCAATATGCCCCATTGGTTATCAAGCCTCAGGGTTGTTGACGCAGAACTCACCACATGAGGCCACAAAACATCTATGGAAGCTGCGACGCCCGAAAGGACTTGGCCGGGTTGATTGCTCTTCTATTATCTACATGAATCGCCGGACCTCGAAAATCACGACAGCATCCTCCCTTAGATCCACATATTACAATACATCATGATCTCGTGGTCGAATCGGAAAATAGAGATCAGCCAACGCTTCCTGCCTCTTCTCGACACATTGTTGCGTTGGCATCAACATAATAATATACAGGTAGTAGGCCAATTAGCAACGCAAGGTAACAGAACGGAGTATGTATACTCATTAACTTCGCATTAATGGTCGTTCAATATGGGTAAAATGTTAGTACGAAGTCTGACAGGAAACACATAAGAGAGTCAACGTGGGTCTGAACTCGGTCCAGGGCGACTTCCAGGCCTAAACTCCTCGCGATGTCGCATTGCCGCTGTCTTGGCTGGCGTATCTGGCTCGAAGGTAGCACCGTATGGTGATTCGTAGGAATGGCCAACCGCCGGCGGTGCGCTCGAAGGTTGGTCATCCGTGGACCTTGACGACCTGCCACGCCGTCTTCTACCGGACGAAGAGCTCGTCGAAGGATTGGAGGTAGTTCGGACCGGAGTCTCGATGATCTGCGAAATCGGCATTCGGGTAGTTGGAGGCGCTGTTGGGGTAGGGGGTGCGGGTGGATCTGGAGCAAATGATCGAGCTGGATCGAAAGGCACAGGTGACATGGGTGGTGCAGGAGTTGTGCCCTGAGTACGGATTTGGGCCGCTCCACCACTTGTACTGGCTGCTTGCTGTGCAGCGGCAGCGGCAGCCGCCGCCCTTGCTTCTGCTTCTTGCTTTGTCGGGCGTCCACGCTTGCGCTTCGGTGGGGGCTCTGTGGGTGAGGGCTGGCTTTGCTGGCCAGCATACATCGTAGGCGGTTTTGGTTGGATTGCACGTGTCCCTGGGTGGGGACTATACATGGATGGCTGATCGAAGGATCTTTTGAGCTGAGGTTGGATTGTCATCGGCCCATATGATGTTGGCGGGACAGACTGGCGCATCCGTTCGAATTCATTACGGCAGCCGGCGACAGTTCGTCCTGGGATGGGTCAGCTACTGTGCAATCGTCGTGTCGTTCTTGGGACCAGGTGGCGCTGGCAGACCTCGTGGCAGTGGTACATTGTCCCAGCTGACAGTCAGGTTGTATCGCCGGATCACATCGAGCAAAGCGATTGGTGGGACGTGGGCGGCCTTGATGATCTCGGAAAGAAGCTCGTTCTGTGCAACAGTCAGCGTCGAAGGGCAATGATCTGGCTGGCTACCGGGGGGCGGAGAGGGGGGAAACTTGCTCTCTCATCATCGACCCATGGACGGTCCATTGCAAGCGTGACGAAGACAAATGAAATCGCGTGGGCAGTCGTAGTTATACATGCGAAGAAGGCGGTATTAGGGCTTTTTTGGAACGGATTACTAGGCGCGTATCTGGTTCGTCAAGTGTCGTGATGGGTATGCTAACAAAAGAATCTTGCGTAAGGAACGGCTGGCAGCTGGTGGAGCAAAGCAAATGTTGAACGAGAGACACGATGTGAAAAGATTGTATTAGATTTCCATGAAACGAGTGTGTGGGAAAGCGCGCGCTCTAACCTCTAAACCTTCATGGGGAACAGATGCATGCTCCAGGTCATGAGGCCATTGTCGCGTTGCGCCTGAGCCAGGTGAGAGATGGACAACCCAGCAAGCAATGGAGGGAAAGAAAAACGAAGAGGCAGGCAGGCAGCCTACATGCAGGAATGGCAGCTGGTAGACGGAGATGAAACTGAAAGGGTGACTTGCATCTTGCATCATGCAGGAGAACGCGCTACTGCTCAAGTCGAATGCCAGTGCTGGTCGCGCATTATGCATCTTGCAGGGTCATGCATGGAGCCAACTCGAGCGCAGGCGGTGCGGTGCTACAAACGCGCAGTACAAACAACGTCGTCGACCGCAAGCCAGCATGGAGCGAGAGTGAAGCAGGTAGAGAGAGATGCGGGCGACCAGACAGAATATAGAAGAGGAAGTGTCTCAGATGTAGCTATAGAATACCCAAGAGAAGACGTGTAGTAGGAGGGTTTGCGTTTAAGAGCAGCCAATCAGCACCCCAGATGGGGGCCTGTCAAGCCTGCTGTGTGCTCTACAAAACAGTCCTGTGCGCTCCACTGCGCTACTACTGATACATTCGCTACCGCTATTATTATTGCTGCCACTACTACTGACTACTGCTATTGCTACTACTAGTACTACTGCTGCTGCTATTACCGCGCTCTGCCATTCGCGCTGCGCTGCCTTGTTCTACCGTTTCCAGTCAAAGCGCTCTCCCGCGTGGCCCCAAGACCCGAGTGGAAAGGAAGGGAAAAAAACCAAACCTTCCAATTCCGACTTTCTCCCCCTTCTAGGCGGCACTAGGCACACTAGTTCTGTTTCTATTGTGAGCAGCCCTTTGTTCTACTGCAGCGCCTGTCGTTCCCCATGGAAATCCGCCGACGTTGTAATTTCGCCTAGGCGGCTATGCGTGCAGCAGGCCAGCGATCCTAGGAGATCCCGACTAACCGCTCTCTTCGCAAATCGGTTCGCTGCCCACCTGCATACCTGCGTCACAACAAGCGCGGACGTGGCAGCGTAACGCCTAGCTAGGTAACAACAATCAGCAGCAGCCCTACTAGCCGGCGGTCGCTACTAGGTAGTTACGAGGCGTGTCGGTGGTGGCGGTGGTAGTGGTCGTCGTCGTCGTCAGTACCTAGGGATCTACCACCACCGCCCACCACCCATCGCCAACCGTCCGCCGTCCACCACCGTCTACAGTCTGTCCAGCCAGCTGATTATTCATCCCATGTCACTCGGGCCTGTCCGCGCAGATTGCACAGTAGGTCTTCCCGCCGCCAGATTGCCTGCTCCTCGACCGTGGCTGAACGGCGAACAATGGGATGGGGCGCCCCATAAGGCTTGCAGGGTTTCAGAACTCCCGAGATCCACCCGCCAGCAAAATGGCATTGATGAAATTACGCTTCCCCCTCGCGCACTCTGATTCAGATCTGGCCGCAGACTTGAGCGGTGACATGATATGACTTGTGGTCCAGCTTGGCAATGCCTAGACAGAGCTGCTCAACCTACGGGTCCGAAAAAACTACAGCTAACCCCCCTTTTCTTTGGCATGAAAGAGGAAGGACGGCATGGCTGCTCGGCATGCTCTTCTGTCTATCTCCATACACACAGGGTCTTTATAGTCTGCAGCCCAACTCGAGGCGCCTGGCAGTGATAGACCGATGTCTAGCAGGAGTCCCTCGAGAGCTATTAACGAAAGTCTAGGGGGGGAAGCTTGCCACACGGTCGCTTGTACTTCCGCACAGCACTGGAACCAGCCAGCTGTTGTATGTGAGGGTAAATGTGAATGTTCAGGAAGCCGCCACAGACGCCGGGACCATCACAGAGCAAAGCGCAGGACCACAACCACATGGACATGACTCCTCCAACACTAGAAGGTGTGTTTGGGTGACTGGAAGGTGAACAGAGGGCGTGGTTCGTGATTCACCTGGCCTTGCGACACCCGCACGCACGCATTGGCCCGGCCCAATCTTCCAGGCGTGTCTTTTGGCAGCAGGCGCGGCTCTACCCGGGATTGATGAGTAAGCCGAGATTCACCCGAACGCAGAGAGACCTGGAGAAGGAACTGGCGAGGTCGGGCAGGATGTGTAGATGGAACAAGCGCAACAACCAGCCCGTCTTCTGCCTTCTATTCTTCCTGATGTCTTTTCTCTGCTCAAGCAATCCATTTGCCACCCACCAGTCTCCTCACCACTAGCGCCAACAGGCATTTCATAGCCATCGCGGGCTGTACGGGCTGGGATCGCGTGGGTTACTTGCCCCGACATGTCTTGTGTCTGGCAATCCATACTTATACGCATATAGTGTACTTCGACCCATCCCACCAGAGGCTGCTCGCACGCCTTTGGCAATCACGTAGGCTCCCTGGCTGCCCGCCAGTTCGATTTACTCCTTCCCAGCAGTTGCTGAGACAATCCCACCCGCCTACTCGCATCCCCATCTCCCTCCTCCTAGATCGAGGAACACTTCGCGCAGCGGTCGATTCTTGACATAGCCGGCGCTCGTCATGTTCGCGTGTGTGTCACGTGCATTAAACCCGTAAGCGATCTCCGCGGTTCACATGCACGACCTTTGCAGCGGCAGTCTTGAAGCTTCACCTTACGTTTCTCTTCCACACAAAGCGGCTTCAACCATGGAGCAAAGCGCAAACAACGGCCGCCTCGAGTCAGAGGTGCGAGACATGCACCTGGAAGAGGACACTCTGAGCGATGACGGTGTGGGCAAGGTGTCAGAGGGTGGAGTAGGCCGACTGAAGATGGAGGACCGTTCAGCGTCCGCAAGCAGGACTATATCAAGGACTGGTACCCCAAACGGCGTGAAAAAGCCGCCCAGATCTCCCATGAAGTTGCAACGCGCGAGCCAGTCCCCTGTCAAGGACGAAGAGGAGGTCGTTGGTGGCGATGTGACTCTCAAGGTGGAGCCTGGACAACCTCCCAAGCTGGAGCGCAGCAGATCTCGCAAAGTCGAGCGGAGGCCGCCCAAGTTGTTCCACGACTATGAGGACAGGACAAGGGAAGCATCGAGTACCTTTGAGGTGCTGGCGAGCTGCACGTACGCGAACAAGTACCTTGGCTCTACTGATACTGCTCTTGAGTGCGATTGTGCCGAAGAGTGGGGTAAGTAACTTGCGGTCCTCCGCCGCTATCAGAGCGCAGCAAATTACTGACAGAACTCGCAGACCCGGCGACCCAAACGAACCATGCATGCGGCGAAGACTCGGACTGCATCAATCGCGCGACCAAGATGGAATGTGCTGTTGACTGTGGATGTGGTGATCATTGTCAAAACCAGCGCTTCCTACGAAAACGATATGCCAAAGTTTCCGTGATCAAGACCGAAAAGAAGGGCTACGGGTTACGCGCAGATGAAGACCTCAAGCCAAATGATTTCGTTTTTGAGTACATTGGGGAGGCGATTGGCGAGCAGTCATTCCGGCGTCGCATGCAGCAGTACGATGAGGAGGGGATCAAACATTTCTATTTCATGTCTTTAACAAAAGGAGAGTTTGTCGATGCGACCAAGAAAGGGAACCTGGGACGCTTCTGCAATCACTCGTGTAATCCTAATTGCTACGTGGACAAATGGGTTGTTGGCGACAAGCTTCGCATGGGCATCTTTACTGAACGCAAGATCCAAGCTGGCGAAGAGCTGGTCTTTAACTATAACGTTGACCGATACGGCGCCGACCCACAACCTTGTTACTGCGACGAGCCAAATTGTACTGGGTACATTGGAGGCAAGACCCAGACCGAACGCGGCACCAAGCTGTCGCATGCTACATGCGAAGCTCTGGGAATTGACGACGCTGATGCTTGGGACACTGCTGTGGCGAAGAAACCAAGAAAGAAGAAGGTCGGTGAGGATGATGAAGAGTACGTCAACAACGTCGAGCCTAGAGGACTTGACGAAGGTGGCGTGACCAAGGTCATGGCGACACTTATGCAATGCAAGGAGAAATGGATTGCAGTCAAGCTTCTCAATCGGATACAGCGAGCCGACGACTCTAAGGTCCAGAACCGTATAGTGCGGATGCACGGATATCAGATCCTCAAGACAACCCTCTCGACGTGGACGGAGGACACAAACATCACTTTACAGGTCTTGGAGATTCTGGACAGTCTACCGCGTCTGACCAAGAACAAGATCCAGGACTCAAAAATTGAGGAGGTCGTGCAGAGACTAACTGAGAACGACGACGAGACAGTTGTTTCGAAAGCGCAAGGGCTGTTGGATGATTGGAGCAAGCTTGAGGTCGCTTATAGAATTCCACGTATGAAACGCGACCCGACGCAGGCAAATATCAAGACAGAGCGTGTTGACAGACGGGGCATCGAACGACGACGTTCCCGTTCCCGCTCTCGCACGCGCAGCAAGTCACCAGAGCGTATGCAAGCGCCCACTGGCCCACGCAACGCTGCACCACACAGAGGAGGCTCATATCACCAAGGCCCTCGACCGTTCCGTAATCGACCTCCACCGCCTCACGAAGACCTACCCCCGGGTTGGCTGCAAGCAAGAGCACCAAACGGATCCATATACTATTACGAGAACCAGACAGGACAGACGACATGGAAAAGGCCTACTGCGGCTGCTTCGGGTTTGGGAGGTCCTGCTAAACCTGCAGCAGTCCAACAGGCACAGTCGATTGAGGCACTGATCCAGGACATTGTTGCCAAACAGAACAGGCCAACGCCCAAACCTTCACAAGCTGAAGAGCCAAAGTCTACAGGCAGCCCCAAAAGATCGAAGGAGGATGCCTGGCGAAGACTACCCGAGGAGAAGCAGAGGAAGATATACGAGAACACGATCCACCCTATCGTTATGCACGTTGCAAAGAAGTTCACAAAACATATTCCACGAGATGACTGGAAGCGTTTCGCAAAGGACCAATGCAAGAAGATTGTGCGTTCTGATTTTGAGAAAAAGTTGATTGCCAACCCTTACAAGGTTGACGAAAAGCATAAGAGTAAGATTAAGATGCATACCCATGATGTGTTTAAAAAGGCGGCGAAAAAGCATCACGAGCGCGAAAAACAAAGGAGGGAGCAAGGGAAATCGGGTGAAGCCACCAGCAAGGATGACGAAATCAATACACCACTCGGAGAGCCATCTATGACTGCCCTTGCCACCGACAGTCTCGAGAAAGACGACCTCGAAGATATTGTTATGTCTGATGAAGAGACTGCAGGGCCCGACACCCCAGCAGAGAAGCGCAGGTTCACGTCGATAGAGAATGGCAACGAAGAAAGCGTATCTTCTCCTAAAAAGCAACGACTGGACAGCCAACCGCCACCGCCGCCACCACCGCCACCACCACCTGCTGGCGAGCCAGATGACTTGCAGGATGAGCCCACTGACTCCAATGGTATGGCTCATCCCCAGCCAGAGCAGCAAGAACAGGCCATGGGTTCGACCATAAGAGATGTTTCAGGGAGTCATCTTTCCGGATCACGCCAGCCAAGTGAGCCCCAACAGTTCGCTACACCCCCGACCACCGGATCTCCTCGTGACGATGAAGCACAGAAGGAAAGTAAGAAAGAAGTTCTTTCCAGCATGAACCCTGAGCGCACGAGGCAGCTGGGTATAATTCATCATACGGCAGAATAACCATTGAATCGCCGTCATCTATTTCCAATATACAATGTCTTGGGCCAATTTGCCGAGACCAAAAATGGGGAATTTCACGTATATGGGATTATTGGATTGTAACATTACATTTTCATTGTTTGGGGCTCAAGCTTCAGCTGCCCTTGAGACGGCCGATGCATATAATTCAGTCGTAGTAGTAGTAGTAGAAGTAGTATCTTCAATACTCCTTAGATACCCGCTGTCAAAGGACGCGAAATAGATAGCTGTACTTGTAACTTCGCATCTGTCAGGAGAGCCAGGTCTCACGCGTGCTTTTGATGTTCGTTGCTTCTGATCTTACGTCTCAGTGGTTGTTATACACGCAGGATCTGTAGTAGTAGGCGGGTAGACAGCAATAGAATGTGGTAGCCTGTTGCTTTGGAATGCATCCAAACAATTCGTACAGAGCCGTACAAGCTAACAGAGGGGTTGTGTCTTGGAGGTAGGTACGCATCGAATTACTCAGCGAGAGGTACTGCTCGCATCTTCAAGGGAAGATCGGGTCCAATCGCACCCTCCCATCAGCCGTCCGTAAACAAACTCTGGCACGAACTTTCATTATTGCAGGAACCCACACTCCAGGAGCTCCACCCTTTCACCCGCCATCCCTGACCGTTCTTGCCCATCCACCCGCCTACAGCAGCTATAAGTGCATGGCGGTCGTCACTCGGAATCCGAATCCAGACGTCACGACCTTGCAGCTTTAGGACGTCAATGGGGATTGCGGTACCATGCATACCAAGGAACTGGGAAAGAGACGCCCGTATATCCAGAAGTGCCGTTGTTGCGTCTAAGCTTGAGAATGAGGAAGGTGTCTCAGGGAGTGATGTCGGTGTCAGATGCTGTAGGTGGACGTATGCATGTGTTGGTGTTGTGATAGTGAATTGAGAGATCGTCAGGTTCTTCTCGGCCTTGCGCTTGCGAGGTCTAACGGTCTCATTGTCTTTCCCGTTCGTAGATGGCTGTGTCGTCGACGCTGTTGCTGCTGTGGTCTCCGTGATGTCTGGCAAGGTTGACAGACTCTGGTCTTCCTGCATGATTTAAGGTCGATCAATCTTGTCAATCGCCATTTCCATCTACTCTGACCAAGTGGCTACACGTGCCTCCCTTGGGATTTGTTGGTATCATGCTCCACAAAAGGCGAAGAATTATATGTGAAAGCCGAATTGGTAATTGGATGTTTCACATGTTAAGGCTTGGCGCTATCAAGAAGGCCCTCATCAACAATTATCCCCGCAGCTCTCCTGATCTGCAAGCTATATAGCTTGTCCACCGGTATAGGGTTTGCAGGCGTATTTCAAGCATGTCTTAGCAGAATATGGACGAAGTCGAAAACCCAGCATTACCCCCTGCCGACGCTGCTAGCCCGACAATACCGCCCATCGATGGCGACTCGAACTTGGCGGTCGATGCAGCGGAAGCACTCATTGACAGCAACGATCCTCTACCGACTTTGAATAACCCAATCCTTCCCCAGGCCCGAATAACGCTTCCTGCGCGACCTTCGTTGAAACGGGACAGCTCAAATCCAGGCCCTCCATCCCAACCGCCACCAGCACCGCCCTCACAGCCTACCGCTCTCGAGTCCAATGACCTCCCTCAAGATCCCCAAGACAGCCTTACCTTGGCCGACTTGAAGCGAATACGCAGTACCTTCCCAAATGAGCAGATACCACAGAAGCTCGAGATGCTGGGGGAGGACTGCGTGTATGATTTCAAGTATCAAGATGCGCAGTCATTCCCTGCGGAACTAGAGGAGTGGTTCAGTTACAGCGATGAGGAGGAGACGAAGCTGAGGCTCTGCAAAGCTGAGTTCAACCGTGCCTGGTGGGAGAGCCGGCAGGGAGAGTCAACGATGTGGATTGACGTGACTGAGGACTCTCGGCGGCATTTCGTAGAAGAGCAGATCCAAGTGCTGCGAGACGAGAAGACAGATATGGAGAAAGTGCAGAGGATTCTGATGATCCTGACCTACATTACACTGGGTGTGTGGGAGGAGACTGCTGGCAGCCAAAAGGGGTTGAATCTGCAGGATCTTTTCCAGGAAAGCAAAGGAGGCGCAAGGCTCGACGAGTACCAGTCCTCGAGCTTGCAGATCCAATGGATCGTGGCAATGATCGATACGCTGCATTCGTGCAATGCTTTGGCGGTTATTTATGACAGAGCTAGGGAGGTGTTGGAACATGATTTCAATGATGCAAGGCCGGAACAACAGCAACAATTCCAGCGAAACGAGGTCCAGCCAAGTCGAGCAGATGAAAGCGTTGAGTTGTGGTGCTGTCTGACGCTCATGTACCTCTTCATCGAAACTGCTCGAACGACAACTGGCACGAATAGCCGCGCCCTGAAAGAAGACATCCTCGCTCTCCAACCTAACCTGCTTAATTACTTCATGCAAACCGTGGCTCGCCTACGGTGGGACGAGACTGCTCCCGTTCCACTGACGAAGATGCTTCTACTTTCCTGGAAGACCATACTTGTAACCCTAGGGGGCATCACAGATGTTGAGCATGTGAAGGCATCACTACGCACCGAAACGGAGCGCCAGGAGGAGGAATTAGATGCGCGTGGGCAACCCATCATCACTGCATCCCCACTTGACTATCACCTTTTTCGACAAGAGATTGGTTCCAAATATCCTGCCTATCAACCTCCAGCGCCAATGTTCGCTCTTGAGCCAGAGAACAACAGTATTCTGCCTCCGCTTAAGCACAGGCGACCAAGCCATGCTTCTTCAGTTTCTGACCTCATTCACACTGGGGCCCCCTCTGTTGGTACGGGCAGCATAATGCACCAACCGATCCACATTGCCACACCTGCGCCCTCGCCACCACCTTCCCCTGCTGGTCCTGGTAAGGCGGGTAAGAAGCAAAATTATCAGACCAATCAGATGTTCCCCTTCCTCTACCCTCCACTTGGGCCGGATAGTGACATGCTGGGAGGCAAAGGAACTACAGAATTGCAAGATGCGTTAGTAGGGAGAAGGTGGGAGGGAAGTGACGTACCCACCAGTATCCTCGAAGCTGCAGAGCTGTTTGCTAAGAGGATGCGCGCAACGAGATCGATGCAGCAGCTATGGGAGACCCGTGTAGAGTACATGAAATACGAGCGTGGGTGGAAGGGTGGTGATGATGAATTGGTAGATCAAGACGTTGACGAGTTTGAGCTCGTGGAGAAGCCTGAAGAGCCTAAGAAGGGGTCAGTAGAGCAAGACGAGCCTGAACTTCAGACTGACGAGCAGAAGATCATGTCGCGTGTCGATGGCTTTTACAGAGACTCGCTACCACACCTACAAAGTGTAGTCATTGTACTGCTTAAGGCTGTACTGCAGAATGTTACTGATCTTGTGACGAAGGGCAATGGCCAGAACGGTGGCCTTCAAGCTGGCATTCACTTTGCTGATACTAACGGTGTCAACGGTACAGCCGATCACAAACCCATGGAAAATGGACTCCCGCCTGAGACCTCATCAGCAGAGGAGCTTGACAAACGTCGTTCGCAGGAAGTGGCCGCCAAGGCGCTCAGCGCGATCATCCTCTTGTTACTCAAATGGTTCAAGGTCAATCATATCCTGCAATATGAATACATGACGCAGTTGCTTCTCGACTCCAATTACGTCCCGCTTATTCTCAAGCTGTGGCAGACACAAGACATCGGGCGGGCATGTCACTTTGAGCAGGAAAATCCAGAGCTGAAGTTTTTCTGGTTTTGCCAAGTCAATTCACGGCGAGGTATACAGTTGCATGAAGCGAGCAGGGAAGACGACGTCGCAGATGATGACGAAGACGAAGCTGCACCTCCACCCATCCGTCGCAACCGCTCTCCTCAGCATCGAGACTTTGTGATTCACCTACCTGAAATTGATGAGCTAGGCTACCCCCAGACAGCGCTTCCAGCGCAACCATTGAAGAGCTATAGCTGGCGCAACCTCTTCACCAGCATCAACTACCTCCGAATCCTCCAGAAGATCACCCGCCGCAAGACCCACCGCACCCTCCTCCTTGTCAGCTACAAGTCTTCCAACCACCTCAAAAAGACCCTTCGCATCCCAGTCGAGGCACTGAGGTACTACACGCTCAAACTGTTCAAGTCGCAAGTTCCATTCTGTGGCCGCAAGTGGCGACAGAGCAACATGAAGGTCATCACGGCCGTCTGGCTTTCCGTACCTGCCGAGCTGCGCGACGACTGGCTCACGGGCGGTGGCGGCGGCATGGGCGGCGCATGCGTCCTAGGAGATGTCGACGGCAGTGTCGAGGACGCCTTGCCGCTCGAACAGGCACTGAGGGCGTTGACACACTGGTGGAATGTGAGAAATTTTGGCGAAGCGATGGGTCTCAAGGGAGATGGCAAGATGGAAGGACTGGGCGAGGAGGAAGTGGACTTTTTTCAAAGAGAGCGGGAGAAGCTTGAGCTCATGGGCGGTTATGGCAACGGCTTCGATGGCGAAGGGATGGATGGCGACGGTGGAGACATGGGGTTTGGACCTGAGGATGGAGCTGCTGGCATGGGGCCTATTGAAGGCTACTGAACACTCGCTCTACTACGCATTCTGGGCTAGATATCCATTAGACGCATTGCAGCCACATAGGCCATGAAACTCGGTGGACCTCGGTCTTGCCGTTCAGAGTGACTGCATTCTTCAAAGCAGTGAGATTGACAGCTTGCCTCTGACTGCTTGGTAGATTTATATTGATACTTATCAAAGCAAGAATGCTCAGCACCATGATAAGTCTTATATCTGAGAATACGAATCCAGCTGTCACGAAGTAGAGAAGTCCCTTCTCTGAAAGCTCCACTTCACTGTCCTCGCCGCAGCCCATGTGTTTCGCGTGTCCCAAACCCACAATCACATAAGCATCCTGATGCTCAATGTTAGATACATCTAGCAAAAGCGAACTGGAGAGATGTGTACGTTGCGACAAGAATACACACAATTGATGAACGGTTGCAAAAACTTACTATTGATTTGTCAAATGTTTGAATTTGGTGAATTTGCTTCTGAGAGCAGAAGCTTTAGCTAAATTACATGCTTTTCCACCCTTTCCATCATCAAGTCCTTAATCTACCATAAACGCCTTGCAAGAGTGCAGCAGGTATCATGCAAAAAGCACAGCCGTAATCGTTAAGAAAGGTAGAGCAAGCTCTAGTGACGTTGGAGACGCATTTAGTCGACCTCTTCAACGGTTGGGCCGTCATCACCACCAGCACCGCCAGGAGGACCACCAGCGCCTGGGAATCCGCCAGCACCACCTGGCATTCCACCTGGCATGCCACCCTCACCGCCAGCGCCGTAAAACTTCATCATGATTGGGTTGGCAACAGCCTCAAGCTCCTTCTGTTGGCTCTCGTACTCGTCCTTGGCGGCCTGCTGGTTGTCATCGAGCCAAGTAACGGTCTTGTCGATCTCGCTCTGCAACTTCTCCTTGTCGGAAGCCTCAAGCTTCTCGTCAACCTTAGGGTCGGATAAAGTGTTGCGGAGAGAGTACGCGTAAGACTCAAGACCGTTCTTGGCCTGGATACGGGAAGACTCCGCCTCATCTTCAGCCTTGTACTTCTCGGCCTCTGCAAGCATACGCTCGATATCTTCCTTGCTCAGACGACCCTTATCGTTGGTGATGACAATCTTGTTGGTTTTGCCAGTACCCTTCTCAAGAGCAGAAACGTTCATGATTCCGTTGGCATCAAGGTCAAATGTAACCTCGATCTGTGGAACACCACGTGGAGCAGGTGGGATGCCAGAAAGCTCGAACTTGCCCATCAGGCTGTTGTCCTTAGTGCGGGCACGTTCGCCCTCGAAGACCTGGATCAAGACACCAGGCTGGTTATCGGAGAAGGTAGAGAACACCTCAGACTTCTTGGTTGGAATAGTGGTGTTGCGCTTGATAAGTGGAGTCATGACACCACCGGCAGTCTCGATACCGAGAGACAATGGCGAGACGTCTAGCAGCAGAATCTCGTTGGTAGACTTGCTAGAAGTGTCACCAGACAGGATAGCAGCCTGGACGGCTGCTCCGTAAGCCACAGCCTCATCAGGGTTGATTGACTTGCATGGATCCTTGCCGTTGAAGAAGTCGCTAACCATCTTCTGGATCTTGGGGATACGAGTAGAGCCACCGACAAGAACAATCTCGTGGACTGAGGACTTATCAATCTTAGCGTCACGCAGAGTTCGCTCAACCGGCTCCATGGTGGAGCGGAAGAGGTCCTGGCACAGCTCCTCGAAACGAGCACGGGTGATCGATGTGTAGAAATCAATACCCTCGAACAGGGAATCGATCTCGATGGAAGTCTGAGCAGACGAAGACAGGGTGCGCTTCGCCCGCTCGCAAGCAGTGCGCAAACGACGAAGAGCACGAGCGTTCGAGGTAAGATCCTATTTATATATTGTTAGTGGATTTGTGCTTTTAATGTCTTTGGAAACAGATGATTGCAGATGTATGATTCCAGTGTTGTGGGGAGCGATTGGTGTAGGGGAAAGGTTTACTCACTTTCTTATGCTTTCTTTTGAATTCCGAGGTAAAGTGGTTGACAAGACGGTTGTCGAAGTCTTCACCACCTAAGTGGGTATCACCAGCGGTAGACTTGACCTCGAAGATACCCTCCTCGATTGTCAAGAGAGAGACATCGAAGGTACCACCACCCAAGTCGAAGATGAGCACGTTCCTCTCACCCTCGGTCTTCTTATCGAGACCGTAGGCAATAGCAGCGGCAGTTGGCTCGTTGATGATACGAAGAACGTTCAAGCCAGCAATCAGACCTGCGTCCTTGGTGGCTTGCCTCTGTGAATCGTTGAAGTATGCTGGGACAGTGACGACAGCGTTGTTGACGGTGCCACCTAGGTATGCTTCTGCCGTCTCCCTCATCTTGACCAGGACCATGGATGAGATCTCTTCTGGGGTGAACTCCTTGGTCTCGCCCTTGAACTCAACCTGGATGACTGGCTTGCCAGCCTTCTCAATGATCTTGAATGGGAAGTGCTTCATGTCCGCCTGAACCTCGGCGTCATTGAACTTGCGTCCGATCAACCGCTTGGCGTCGAAAACAGTGTTAATTGGGTTCATAGCGACCTGGTTCTTTGCTGAGTCACCAATAAGACGCTCAGTGTCGGTGAAGGCAACGAACGAGGGCGTTGTTCGGTTGCCCTGGTCGTTGGCAATGATTTCAATGCGGTCATCTCTGAAGATACCCACACATGAGTATGTGGTACCCAGATCGATACCAATCGCTGGAGCCATGGTGAGCTGTGTATGAAGGTCGAATGGGAGAAATTAGCAATGGATAAATTGGGTGGGTGTTGTGAAGAGTTGCAGGATCGTGGGGAACAAGGTCTTGGAATCAGTTGACCCTGTTATTATGTTGCTTGGTATGTCTGAGAGAGAAAGATATGTTACAAGAGAGCGTAAGAGAGGTTTTTGTGCTCTCGCTCTCTGCCTCACGCTAATGCCAAGAATCTTGTAGAAATGTCAGGAAGAAGCGCGAAGGTGGCAAGGATTTCTAGAAGCTCCCATTGGTCTGATCGCCAGCCGGTGGGTGCCTGAGTCGTCCGACTGTGGGGAAGAGTTACTGGGATGCCAGTTATCTCTGCCTACTGAGCTTGCCCAGCCATTCCTCACGCTTCTAGTGAGAGCCCGCTGAGCAAAATTTCCCTGCAAATGACGTCGAATTGTTGGGCACGGCGTTCAAACGGTTGCAAGGCAGATGGCTTCCTCTGGCTTGATGCGATATTGAATCGCGCAGGATGGTGGGTGAACGGCCGTATTGTCAGGTGAATGGTAATACATCTCTTGTTGTACGACATATCGGCCTTTAATGGACCTCCATTTGCCTGTTCTGCCCAGGCATGGGCTTAATGAAACCCCCACCACATGCAACCTGCAAGCAGCTGCTGATACGTCACGCACGACTGTCTAGCAAACCACGATGGGATATGCAGCTACACACATGGCAACGATCAATCGATGAGATAAGATCTTGACGATAAGATCTCTCACCCGCATGTGAAATTTGCGCAGGCTCGAAGCACTGGGAAGGGATGGAATTCGTTGCCGCCTTGCTGCTTTCAAATGCAGATCCAGAGTGGAATTTAGAGTACATGTTATTGTTCGTCTATCTCTCTAGCCAGCGCATAGAATGTGGTGAGAACTTCACAGTGATTACACATGTTGACACCGCTGGTTGAAGCAACGACTCGATGCAAAGGATCGAGCATAGTGTCCGTAAATGTACTTATATGCGGACACTCGCACACACACACATGCGCATGCACGTTCTGTATCAAATTCTCCGATCGCAATAACGCCAAGTTTGCCATATCAGCAGCGACCCTCCAAGGGTTTTGGTCTAGCCTTGGGATCGATTGGTTGGAGCTTCATGATCTCAAGCGACATACGAGACCATAATTAATCTAATTCCGACAGCTTGAAGAAATGCACTCGGATCGGTTCAAGTGGGTTTCTTCCCCACTACAACATGTTCGTCTCCTGTAATGATCAAGCTCGTCCCCATGTACGGAAGCCCATCTTTGGCGGCGATCATGAATCTCTGAACTGCGCTATAGGATGACAAGTCCGTATTATGATGCCTTGCTCGGTTGCCAGACAGGATCGCCACCAGGCGGCCTGTGCCTCTATATCCAATGTCTGGAGGTAGCTTGCTTGGTGGAAGCGGTCCCTCCTAGTTCACTTGTACCGTATTTATCGTGAAGCCCATACGCCTCTATATTCATGGAATCTGTCTTGGTATCACACTTGTAACTCCTGTCGATCTTTGAGATAATTCAAGACTCAGGATTGATCGCAATCCGTTATTAGTGATGAAGAGGCCGCCCACACAGTTCGGCTTGGGGGGAAATGCTTGTCCAGAACCTATGTTGTTAGTGATTGAGTCCTTTAGAGACCTGCTCTAATGCACTAGGGCTTGCCCAAGGGTGGTGTTGTTGTACAAGTCTTACTTACCAGTGATGAACATCGTCTCTCTAGTCTGATAATAACTCGTGGCTTGGAATGCCGTGAAGTTACTTGCTTGAAGCTCGATACTTAACATATCAGAAAGGTATGAAGAGGTCATACTGTTGTAGCGTGACAGTGTTCGCCCTCAGGGTACTAATGGCCTTCATCTTGAGGAAGTCGTGACTAAGCTTCATACTGAAGTCGACACTGAATTCGAAATTGAAGTCAATCCTAATTCCAGTGAACTCTATTGTGTCTGTAATAGCCTTGAGATTATCCGAAGAAAACTACGTGATGTCCTTCACTGTCTTAATTGGTAGGAAGCCTTCGAGTCTCCAACAAGCCATCGAATGCTGCCATGTCTACAGCATCAGTCGCTATCACTACATTTCCAGTGGACGTTGAGCACTATGCATGCGCAGATGCATCGCTGTCGTGCTACACTGCAAATAGCCATTGATGCAGACGAGCATAACGTTTGTAGCGATCGACAAAGGCGTTCTCCACAAGAAACTGCTTCGTCTGTGAGCTGTTTGTTACGTCCAGGAATTCCACCTTCTTCGTTTGCAAACAATACGGCTGGGCCGGTTTCCTGCTTCTCTTCTTGTTACGATCGAACACTCATTGGTGGTCCTGCAGAGCAAAGACACTCGCTCTAGAGCGTACACAAAAGCTGATACGTGTAAGTCAGCGACCGTTCGAAGCTGAATATCCTCTGAATTTCACCAAAGACTGACCGTTTGGCAAAGATGCCTCGTTGGCAACACCTGCACATCTACGAAGCAATCACTCTCGTCAACAACAAATTGGTGCTCGTACTTGTACTATCTATTGTATTCTAACAAATCGTCTCGTGAAGAGAGGTGCGTGTCGTTGAGGAGCGTGCCACCATGGTGGGTTCCTCCTAGACCTCACCACACACCTTGCTGTAGACCAGCAAGGTAGGAGTGGCTCGGTATTCCCCAGGAGGACACCCGGTGTAAGGCCTTTGCATCTCTGCAAAGTCCCCACCTCTTGCACGCAGGAGACTGCAATCGTCGTTGACGTTGCAGAATCTCCTCACGCCCTCGGTTTCCCTCAGAGCGGCCGTGTAGTGGCCGCCGTTGGTGTTCGAGATGTTCCTGTGTGCGACCACGGCATCCAGCCTGTACACCAACGGCTCCTGCTGCTCTGTATATGTTGTCAGGTCGAGAAACTCTTCATAGTGGACGTCTGCCACGTTCTTCTTCTCCTGATACGTCCTCATATCAAGGTAGAGCCGATTGAGCTTGACGAAGAGGATTTCTGGTGCTTTCGTGATGGTGACTCTGCAAGTGTTCTCCTCGCCTTCTATGCCAAGCTGTCCAGGCTCCAGATTGCAAAGTCTAGCCACTTCTTCGTTGAATGTCTGTTGGTCAATGAAGTCACTGTGCAGTTGAGTCTGCATTTGCTCAGTCTGCTGGCGACGTTTGGCCATTGCAGCTACCTCGTACCTTGCCCTGCACTCTTCACTGTTGCACCTGGCGGACATCTTGACGTTCGCCATCTCCTCAAAGATAAGCGACACTAGTGACATGCTTGCCAGTGGTCTGCTGGTATCTGGCTCGCCGAGATGAAGCGAGACGTAATTGTCCTTCCGTTCGTCTTCGACCTCTTTGATATGGTTCTGGTAGTTGCATACTCCACAGGTTCTAACCTTCTTCTTGCCCAGCTCGAAGAAATCGAAAAATGTATCTGGACTCTGCTGTTGTATTTCGTCAAAGAGCAAGTCCAAAAGTAGACTGGGGTCGCTCTGCATTGTGTGTGTGAGGTGCAGGCGCAATTCGGCATTGTTATCACCGACGTTGTCTTTGCATGCTGCAGAGAGCTGTTCCAGGCACTCTGTGGGACACGCCGGAGGCTTGTTCCCACTAGATGGGGGATCCTCTAGTAGGGACTCGTCGTTCCAGTATGCTTGCACAAGATGCTGTAGAGCGCAGACCACACATTTGTCTACCGGCAAGACACAGGACTGGTGAATGTTGCCAAGATAGTGGTAAAAGGCCGGAACGTGCAACAGAGCCTGCAAAGCCGATGATTTGTAGCAGTCAACGCCGGAGTTCTTCATGCCTTTTGTTTTGGGACGTAATCGCTTTGGAAATTTCTTGCCAATGCGGCCGTGTATCACTCCCGCTGGAATGATCTGTTGATCCAGATATCGACTTGACTTCTTGGTAGGAGGCAACTTTGTCTGTACTCCTTTCCATTTACAGTAATTACCCTGCTCCGCTTCTGGAGGGCACGATTGCTCTTCAATCTGGAGTCTCGCATCGGGCGTGAATTGCAGAGCGTAGGGCGCAGCTACAGATACATCAACGGTTTTTGCCGACAGGAATTGGGGTCTGAATCCGTCTGATGATGGTGAAGGCGAGGGTGAAGGCTGTGCAGTAAGTAGGCTTGCTGAATCGTTCTTGGAAGTTCTTTGTGACGGAACCCAATATCCTGGTGCTCTTGCTGGAAACGACAGCACAGACCGCTTGGGAGCCAGCTTTGCTGAAGTCCTCACGACAGATCTCGCCTGAGAAGCCCGACGTATTGTTGGAGCTGACAACGAAGCAGGCAAAGACCGAGAAGGAGCATATTGCGATTTAGTATAGACAGACTTCGCCCGCAAAGTCTGAGGTATAGGTGAGCTCAATGGTGAATCAAACGGCTCTGCTCTTACCACTGGAATCAAGCTTGCAAACAGCTGATCAGCAAGGGAATCTAGGAAGCATATGAGCTTGCGAGACAGATACAGAGCCATGATGGATTGGTATAAGAAGCTGCGTATATTGCAAGGAAACGAAGAATTGAAGACTGCGTCGAATTACGAGGATACGAACACGATGCCCTTTAAAAGAATTGGAGATTGGAAACCTAGCTTGAGTGAAGATGCTCATTGTCGCTGCTGAAAGAAATGGCGTTTGGAACAACAGAAAACTTGGGTTCACAATAGATTCTGAAAGAGATCTGAAAGATGATGACAATAGCAATACCTGACAATGGCAAATAGACGCAGTCAATGAAACAGACTGTCTGAAGATGATCTCAGACCGCTCGCCATGGTGAACAACGATTACAATCATCGCAACCGTGATGACCAGCCGAGAGAGTTGTTGCCATCAAACAAACACATGTTTGGAGTTTAGGCCACGGTTGGTGTCCGGAGTTAGCCCCATACCATACAAGATGGCCAGGCTCAATTGGTTTCTCTTCTAGGTTTTCAGTAGCATGCTCTGAGGAAGTCGTAGAGTAGACCCCGCGAGAACGAAGTAGTGATGAAACGTGAGGCCACATGCGACTTCGCTCTGGGTGAGCATACAATAGATGAAGAAAGTATGCCTGCAGTGCGTCCTAATATATGCCAGTTGTTCCAGTCAAGCCCGGAATCATGGCTCCTAGTTTCGCAACATTCAGTGAAAAGACTCTCACGAAGAACAATCCACAAAATGGCAGATGAAGTTACAAGGGACTAGAAGCTTAGGGCAGCCATCCGCTGAAACAACGGGGGTCGGCAAGTCGGGAGAGCAGAACGCCAAGATTTCTAGCAAGCGTGAACTCGGCCGGGGGAAAAAAAAATCAAAAGGTGCCTTCCAAGCCCATTTGACCACACTCAGTACACCCGGATCCACTCCAGATACCACAATGGCCTCCGATGAGATCGTCTGGTCCGTCATAAACAACCAGTTCTGCAGCTTCAAGCTGAAGCTGCCTGGGAACAAGTCATCGCAGCAGAAATCCACAAAGTCGACGTTCTGCCGTAACGAACACAATGTCACGGGCCTGTGCAACAGGCAGTCGTGCCCGCTGGCCAACTCGCGCTATGCCACCGTGCGCGCAGACCCCACCACACAGCGGCTCTACCTGTACATCAAGACGGTGGAGCGCGCGCACCTGCCGAGCAAGTGGTGGGAGAAGATCCGGCTGAGCAAGAACTACGCCCGCGCGCTGCAGCAGGTGGACGAGAGGCTGATTTACTGGCCCAAATTCCTGCTGCACAAGTGCAAGCAACGGCTGACCAGGCTGACGCAGGTGCGTGTCCGGGCGCAGAGGCTGGCAAGAGAGGAGGAGCGGCTGGGCGAGAAGACCGTGCCACGCATGGCACCGAAGGTGAAGAGGAGGGAGGAGAACAGGGAGAGGAAGGCAGAGGCGGCGGCGAAGATCGAGAGGTCAATCGAGAGGGAATTGGTGGAGAGGTTGCGGAGTGGCGCCTATGGCGACCAGCCGCTGAACGTGGATGAGCGGGTGTGGAGGAAGGTCATGCGTGGGCTCGAGAGGAACCAGGAAGGCATCCGGGACGAGGATCTTGACGAGGGCATTGATGAGGAGGAAGATGGCGAGAGGGAGTACGAGTACGAAGGCGAGCCGGCGGAGGGCGAGGCCGATGTTGAATACGTGTCTGACCTTGAGGGCGAGAGCGACGATGACGCAGACGACCTGGAAGACTTCCAAGACTGGTTTAGCGGTGAAGATGAGGATGCATCTGAGGATGAAGAAGCATCAGGCAGGGGTGAAGAGGAAGGTAGCGACGAAGAAGACGCTTCAGGCGAAGATGGAGAAGATGATGCTCTGAAGAAGAAGCTTGACAGCATGAACAGCAAGCGTAAGCGGCCCAGTGCTCCTCCAGCTAAACCTCGCAAGAAGCAGTCTTCAAAGGGTCCAAAGAGGGAGATCGAGTACGAGTATGTCCCTGAGCCTCAGCAGACAGAGCTTGCGGTGGCATAAGGGAAGCAGTACGGCAGATGAGTTTCGGTGTAAGGCGTTTGGGTTCGCTATGAGGACACCTTTACATTTCATACCCGATAGCGTACAGCGGTCATACATCTAGTATTGGTAGCATGAATTGCACCAATAACGTTTACCTTACCTCACATTCGCTCCAAGATGCCACGCCAGCCATGTCAACCACCGGCGCTCATGCCATCACGAACCGGATAGCGTTTCTAGCGAGGCAGATCCGAGTTCCAATCACTGTACGAACGGCATCAGGAGTCGTCACTACGTAAGCGTGAAACACGTAAGAAAGGTGGGGGCAAGCAACATGAGTGGGTAAATCTGTATTCATGCCCAAGATCCCTCTGCTCAAACCTGACGGAAGGAGCGTCCTAAGAATCATGGATCTCGTTCAATTCTCATGGCAAAGGAAGTTGCCGATCCCAGGAGAAGTGAACGACGAAGGAGCTAGTCTAATGCTAACTACAGATACAGAGTCCAACTCAGCCATTCCGTGTAAACCTCCACGCTAAGACCCATACGCTTTTCCAATCTCAGGATATCCGGCCTCGCGCGCTACATGTGGAGCGGGTCGAGAGATGTAGAAGCGCAGGTAGGCGGTAAGGTCTCACGCGATTCCAACCCATGATCATCCTTGTCGGGGGTCAATGTCCAGTAGGGCCATGAAAGGCCGGTTGTGTGCGTTGTGTTTGTTTTGTCCAATTCGAGTTGAGAGTAGGAGAAGGTAGTGTTACCCATCAGAAGCATTCAACATGCTGCAGTTCCCTTCGTGATCACCGACGGAAAGAAAAAAAAGGAAATGAACAATACAAAAGCAAATCTCTCACAGCCCATCATCAATTGATGACCGGCAAAAGTGTATCGCCCTTTTTCGAGGGGTTTTGTAGTATTTGCGCCGTTCTGGTCGTGTGCGCCATGCAATGCAAAGGAAAAGTTGTTTTTGGCTGTGGTAAACGTCGCGAGTCAAGACATGAGTCCAGTTGAGTCCTGGGTGCCATTTGCTGAGCAAGCGAAACTCTTTGCGCTTGCGCCTCCAGCCAATTTCCGAGTTCTAGATGTGTTGTTGTCCCAAAGGAAAGGAAATAAAAATAACGCCTTGCGAGCTCCATCGCTGAATTTGAAAGATGATTTTCCAGAATTTCGTGTTTGGTACATATGAGGAAAAGAAAATATCTCGTGTGCTGCAGAATGTAATGTGACAAGATGAGGAGATTCGTGTTGGACTTCATAGGTGTTGGACAAGGTGATGTTGGTTGAAACCACGGCTAAGTGAAGCTCTAGTGGAAGTCGTGCCAACCTCCAACCCACTCAAGGTCGCCAATGTCGTCTTCGAACTCGGCGTCGAGAAAGGACTTCTCGGTCTTCAGCTTGTGCTGCTGTTGAACTGGTTGATGGTACACGCTTGGCACAGTCGGTACCGGTGGAATGTCAAAGGTCTTGCTGGGTGCCTTGGCTAGCTTGTGCGCGCGCCAGTTGCTGTCGGAAAGCCATGGACTAGTAGAGTATGCAACAGGACTATGCTCCTTTTCCTTACGCTCCCATAGCTTGGCCGGGCTCTCCTGGCGCCAGCTAGTTGAGCTCAGGGCGCGATCACGGGAGCGCGAGGTCTGCATGTGATGCTTGGTGGGCTGCGGCTGCGCAGGTTGATGTTGCTTGGTCTGGCTCTGCTGCAGCTGAAGCTGCTGCTCCTGCTGTTGTTCAAGCTGCTGTTGCTGTTGCTGTTGCTGCTTGATCTTCCTGCTGCTTCCAAACGGCGACAAGCTAGCGAAAGCGTCGGCGTACCTGCTACTCTTTTGAGGCGTAGAAGGGGCAGGGGCGGCGGGGACTGCTTCAAGCCTAGCAGAAGGCTCGACCTTGGCGCGCCGGAGATTGCCTAGAGCAGCCCACTTGTCCAGGATGGAGGACGATGCACGCTTGGGTAGAGTTGCGCGTTCCACAACGAGACACTCCTCAGATGGCGTAGCTGGCTGCACATGACTTTGACGTGGCGTGAGGCTACCGTCAGACTCCTCACGAAGAACGTTGATAGCCTGGACCTGGGGAGTGCTCGGCTTGGCAGTGCTTGCTCTCGACATGTCAATGGCTCTGTTGCAGTCCAGTGAGTCGCACTGATCTTGGGCAAGCTCCTCTTCCTCATCCCAGAGGTCAGACCAACTCTTGGAAAAGCCGCTTGTGCCGTATGGCGACGTCTTGTCAGGCCTCGAGAAGCTGATGGGCAGGGACCCAACGAAGTTATTCATCCTGGATGCGGTGGACTTGGCAGACTTGGTGCTCTTGAAGGACATGCCTAGACCGGAATCGACATTGGAGGTGAGGGAGACTTCGTCAGGGTCACCGTAGTTGAAACCGTTACCAGACTCAACAGACGATCCTGGGAAGAGCTCCTCGTCTCGGATAGTGGACAGTTGGCGGCCCTGCTTCTCTGGGGACTTGAGCAGAGAGGTCCAAGGGAACGAGTCTCCGGTCGACATGGCTGGGCTTGTGATGGATGGAGTCCTAAGAGGCTCACGGCCCGCAGTCGCTGTTGGGATAAGATCGGTCTGTGAGGCGGTGCAGAAATCATCCAAGGCTTCGTCATCGGTAGTGAAAGTGACAGCGGCTTGCAAGGCATCGCGGACAGCAGGCAGCGAGCGGTTGGCAGGATCAATGGCGAGCGAGTGCACCAAGACGTTGAAGGTGTCCTGGGACATGTTCGGAAAGACATCGAACAGGCTCTGACGATCCCGGGCAAAGTCGGCAAACAGGGGATCCTTCTGTGTAGGAGTGGCAAACGGGTTGCGCTGGAACAGAACATTCAACAGCACAATGCCGATGGCCCAGATGTCCGCAGAAGCAGTGGAGTAGCCGTATCCATAGACAGAGGATTCAAACTGCTCGGGCGCCATGTAACGATCAGAGCCTACGGCAAACTCCGTAGACCAAGTCTCGGTGGTAGCAAGGCCAAAATCACCTAGCTTCATCGACCCAGCTGACGTCAAGAAGATGTTCTCCGGCTTGATGTCACGATGGTAGACGGAGTTGCAGTGAAGGTGCTCGATAGCCTCGACCAGCTGGAGCATGAAGTCGCGGACGTGCTCAGTCTCCAAGGGGCCACGGCCAATGCGGATGGCCTCGTACAAGTCGCCATTGTTGCAGAGCTCCAAGACCATCCAAGTGTGATGCTCAGTCTCAAAGGTGTTGAGCAGATTGACGATGTTGGGGTGTCCTGAAATCTTGGTGTGGATGGGGAGCTCCTCAGAGCATTCGTCCGTAGCAATGGCAGTCAGACAGTTCGCCATGTCCGAAGTCACCGAGCCAGGCTTAGCGATACACTTGATGGCAACATCGTCACCAGTCTGTATATCCCTTGCAGTGAAGACCATACCGAAGGATCCATGGTTGAGAGGGGACAGCGTCAAATAACGCCCGCCAAGTAGCTTTCCTTTCTCAAAGTCATCCTTCAGACAATCCATCGCCCTTCAAGTAGAGGGATCTGGAGAGCGGTGGGATAGCGACGTGTGAGGTGTCTTGCCAGCAGCCAAGCTCAGGGGTGAGAGGGAAATTGCCCTTCTTGTAAAAGGACAACCACACTTGCACCGCAGATAGACCGAACCAAGTAGGCAACAGCTGAGAGCCAAGGAGAGCAGTCGAATCCAGAAGAACCGGTTGACAGGGTTTGCCCAGATGTCCTCTCTATCCAGGGTGATCCAAAAAATATGTTCGCCAACACACTGCCGCTAAGCGCGAAAGGCAGCAACTCAAAGACAAGGAAAAGTAGGGACCGTAAAAAGTTTCATGTGTACAGGTTGGTGTAGAAGGTCGTTCAGCGAACGGTAGAGAAGTGAAGAAAGGCTGGTTCGGACCGGGCCAGCAGGCCAGCGAGACCGTAGCAGGTCGTGATCCGCAGGATTATAGGCGTATAGGGAACCGTGATATCGTAATGGCGCGGGTGGTGAAGAGTATTAGGGCTGATAGGAAGAAGTGAAGATCGGATTGGCGGCGTAGGAGAGAGAGAGGTGGAGAGGTGGAGAGGTAGAGAGGTGAAGCTCTTGGCCAGAGGGAATGGCGTGATGTTGCCTGTTTATGATGGCTGCTGCCTCAGGACCTCGAGATGGCAACGTGACTCCTCTGATTGCGTCGTCTTGACTGAAGCCAGCTGGCGAAGAGCTCTGCTACGTGGAGTATGTTATGTCACAGTGGAAGAGGTGGTGTCACGGAAGATGGGAAGTTGTCCAAGACCCTTAGAGAGCTTGCGCCGCGCTATGACGAATGGCCGCCGGTTCCGATGGATGATGGTTGTCAGACGCTGTCGCTATCCACCCTCGACCTCTGTGGACAGTCGGCTCTGCCAATATCCCGAGTGCTGCGTGTGCTACCAGTGTATCAGGAGTGGCAACGCAGGATCGGTCGGTGCCGTAGGCAGTCGTCGCTGGGTCAATGGGAAGGAATGGAACGCAGAGTGGTGCAACAGCAGCAGCGGGCTGATGACCGGGCGCAAGATAGGCGGTAGGAAGGGCGAGCCCAGGGCAGGAACAGATAAAGCAGAGAAGTCCGGAGACGGGAGAGAGTGAGGTCTGGCTAATATCACATCAATGGCAAAGTCGGAGTATTGTAGTCGTAGGTGTGTGTTGAGGATGTACTGGGAGCGGTGTAGTAGTAGTAGAGGCAGCAGCAGAGGGGACAAGCAGGTCAATGACTAGGAGGTGGACGGCGAGTACAGCGCAGTGACTGGACTGGGCACAGACGGGGCGAAACACAGCGAAGCCGACAGTCCTGCCACTAGTCGAGGTTGTGACTGGCCCTGATTGGCCGGCTATGATGCAGCTTAGTTGCCACAGTCTAGAGGCAATCAGGGTTAGGCTAAAGTTGTTGACGCTACCTACAGTTGTTATTATTACTACAGTACAGCACAGTACACCTCGCCATGAAGGG
>MU003785.1:82665-320928 GCA_010093785.1 Polychaeton citri CBS 116435
TACTAAGGGCTAAACTAGAGGAGCGACCCAGCACCCAAGACCCAAGAGGACACAATCCTGGAGGTATCGAGAGCAGTAGTGTGTCACGTACTGTACGGTGCAAGCAGTGTGTCATGCGACAAAGCCTGCCCGTCCCTGTCCCCGTCCTCGTCCTCGTCCTCGGCGTCTAGGTGCTGTAGCTCGTGTAGGCGGGTAGCCTACGGTCACCTGGCAGTCAAGCGCCTTGCTCTCCTCCCGCCGCACCCGCCCTTGCAACGCGATCCCAGGTGGTGTAGTGTATGGCATTGTCACCATCGTCGCAACAGCTGCTGGAACCGCTCCGGAGCGCCATACGTAGACAGCTGCTCCGACTGGCTTCCACAGCCCTCCAGTCCTTTACCGCGCGCATCCAGCCAGCTAGACCCCTTGACAACGCTGCTGCTTGCCTTTGTTCCCCAGAGTGCAGCAATGCAGCACTGCTCTCGGCTGCCGGAAAGGCACAACCGATAGGTAGAGCACACAGACAGGGCCCCGGCAGCGGCGCCCATCGGTGCAGTAGGGACAGGCACGGCATGCAGTACACTCCGTACTGTAACGTAACGGAGCATAACATTCCCTCGAAGCTCCTGAGACACTCTGTGCACGGCGCTGGGGGGGCGGGGGGGCGGAGGGCCCAGGCTGGTGGGGAGGGGGGAGAGTTGTCCTACAGTGCGCCTCTACGTGTAGCGTACAGTATAGCACAGCAACAACAGTGCAGCAGCACGGGGGGGGGGGCCTACCACAAGTGGCAACATCAAAACAATACAAAATCAATACTGCACTCCTCTTCGGCGGTGAACAATTGGCATTGGTGACAACGGCAACGGTCGAGTCTGTTGAGAGTGTCTACATGCCTCCGCAGCAAATCGTCGCCGTCCGTGCTACACCCCCTTCCGCGCGGACAGCTGCAGCTACGTGTCCGGCTCTGCATAAGCTCAGCAGAAGCAGGAGCAGGAGCCAGGTCGAGTTCAGGCGTCAAGGCATCATGTCATTCGGGACTGAAGACAGCAGCAGAATCAGGATGCTTCTGTTGGACGTCGTTGGCAAGGCACAAGCTCTGCTGCGTGATGAGTGGTGTGTTGTCGCCGTGCATGTTCCCCTGTTGTACTCTAACCTCTGACACCGTCCTACATTCTTGAGCTCCTCCCGTTGCGTGGTTGTGACCGTGGTCTATACGCGGTCGCTGAGCACGTGACTGTTGGACCGGCGATCTGGAGTACCTACCTATCCCCTGTGCCGTAATGTACTGCCTCGTACTGTGATGTATGCCAGCTGTGGGCATTCGCGTCCCATCGGCACCGGGCACGCGGGACTGCCCATTGTCAACTCGCTCCGCTTCCTGTCAACTCATCAGTCGAAACAATATGCCAGCACGGCCCAGCGTTTACAGGAGTGGCCGCTTTGAAGAGATTTCCTCCAACCATTGCGATGCCAAAGGGCGGTCAACAAAGCATGCGTTTTCGCGCCAAGCACTGTGGCAGGGACGTACGGACACTCCTCATTCCAGACAGTGTTATAGCAATAAGCATGTTCGAAGCCTTGCAGTAGTCGAGCGGCATAGACGCGACCTCGGGACAGATGGGCACGTCTCAAACCACTGCTAGCACGCGATGGCTGCTGCTGCTGTAGAGTGCCCATCTCTGCATATGCATCGCCACGGCTTGGATTTAATTCTCCTTGCCTCCAGGGGCGGGAGGCGATCCAGACCGTCAAAGTGCTTTGTTCGTGTACACGCGAAGGGCGACCATCTGAAAGCGGTAGATGGATACATGCTATAGCCGTTTCTCGAGACACTGGTGGGCATGCAGCTCCTCCTGATCATCACATGTCAGATGCAGAACGTCCACTCCCAGTACCAGCGACGCCACTGGATAACAACAGCGGCCGCATGTTTGCATCTGACTTCCCACTCGCACAGTACCTAGGTAGGTTCTTGGATGCATTGGTGGATGACACTTGCGTCCGGGTACGGTCCGTCCGACCTGGGGCCGCAAGTGGCTCGCTGTAGGCGGCGCCCGCTCCCATCAAACCTTCCCAACACAGAACGCGGATTTTCTTAGGGTAAAGGAAAGCAGCGCAAGGTCGACCGTGGCATTCTCTAGCGTAGCATCAATCCCCCTGCCAGTGCATGCGACGCGAAGCCAAGCAAGAGCCTGCAGCGTAGGGTGCACCTTTCATCTCCAGGGGGAGCGTTGACCTTGTTGTCGCTGCCTGAATCCAGGCAAGAGCGTTATTGCGCATCTCAGCAGGATAAAAAGATGCCAAGCTACGAGGGTATCAGACATGTCCTGCTTGACATTGGTATGACAACATGCTCTGCGGCCCAACCTGAGGCCCACATTGGGAGACTCGCTGCTTACTGTGCTATGCAGAGGGGACGGTTTGCCCAATCTCGTTTGTCAAGGACACTCTGGTAAGCGTCGCAACACAATGCTTCTCTTTGTTTCCTCCCGACTCTACCGCTGAAGCTGTTACCTGGCTCCACAGCACGCCTTTCCTTGATGCCTGGGCCGTTTGCAGCGGAAGCATCTCACTCATACGATAGACCCAGCCTCCATAGCAGGCAGCTAGCTAACCCATCCAGTTCCCCTACGCTATCAGAGCTTTACCAGAGGTGCTTGCGACCAAATGGGACGACGAGAGCTTCAGACCCTACCGTGGAGCTTTCCCAGAAGATGTGCGGAACTCATCCGAAGCTTTGCTAGCGCATGTGGAAGATCTCACCAGACGTGACGTGAAGATTGCTTATCTCAAGTCACTCCAAGGCTATCTATGGGAGGACGGGTACAGGTCCAAAGCTTACTCCACACCTCTGTTCAAGGATGTCGTGCCACAACTTCGAAAATGGAAGGACTCTGGCCTTGATCTAGTGATCTACTCTTCCGGGAGCATCTTCGCGCAGAAGCTTTTGTTCGAGCATGTGCGTAAGGAGGCAGATGACGGCGGAATCGAGGATCTTAGGGGACTGATTTGTGCTTGGTTTGATACGACTAATGCTGGTCCAAAAACCGACAAGGAAAGCTATCAGAAGATCGCTGATGAGCAGAGCGTAGGTGACCCCTACGCCGTTATCGATGCAAGTCTGGCGTGATACTTACTTCATTCAGTGGCAACCGGCAGATGTTCTCTTCCTCAGCGATAACGTGAAAGAGGTAGAGGCGGCCATAGCTGGCGGCATGCGCTCGCTGGTTATTGATCGCCCAGGAAATGCCGATCTGACTGAGGAAGACCGAGCCAAGTACGATCTCGCAGACAATCTCCAAGATGTCGACATCAAGTCAGCAGCACCTCAGGAGGAGGACACCGTGGAACCTTCTGCAAACGGCGCCACTGTGCAAGACCCCACGGAGTCGAATGCCATGCCTTCAGAAGTTCCGTCGAAAAAGCGCAAGCAACAGGCAAAGCCTGCAGAGCCTGTGAAGGCCGTCCGTCGGTCGATTCGCCTCTCGTCGGCATCCGAGGCGCAGTAGTTGTCGTGTATCCAATTTGCGTTCGAACTTACCAATCGGGTTCATTTCGCATTGTGCTCAACTGGCGCCCTCCGTGCAATAGCCCACCAGTTGTCCTTTTCGTAGCCAGCTTCGACCACAGTCCCTCCAGCTGCTTGGACGTCCCGTTCCAGCTCCCCCTTTCTGTAGAGATGATAATAACGATGGAAGGTCTTATCGCCACTGTCGACACGTCGTGAGTCATCCGTTGACTGCTTCTTCGTACGCATGACCCATGGCACCATTACATCCTGGTCGTCCTTCTCGCTCCATCCACGCCTACTGTTCTCCTGCTCAAGCGCCCAGCAGTAGAGCAGAGCCTGACCCTCGTGGATGAGCGTATCCAGTATCGAAGCAATGGCTTGTACCCGACGCTCCGGCGTTGCTAGATGATGTATCACGGCTATAGATATTGCAAAGTCAAACTTAGCAACAGGATGCGGTAACTCTAGAATGTCGGCGACAATGGCTGCGTGCTGTCTGTGCTGAGTAGCAATCTTGGTCAAATTTGTCGACCTGGCATCAGAGCCGCGTTAGCGATAAGGCTTTCCCGCACGCCGTCGTCTCGATCAGAGTGACAAACCTGTCTGAGCCTACGATGAAGATGTCCTTGTTGACCGCGAGGTATTTGCCATTCCCACAACCGACGTCGATACCGACGGCGCCGGCCGGTAGGGTTTGTAGAAATCTCTCAATTATTGGCCATGGCTATATGATTGTTAGCCGAACTGATTTTGGACGGAAATTCAAGACGGTCAGCGGTACTTTGTATCTCGTTGACGAGAAGTGCGATGCTATTTGCTCGTAGACATCATGCACGTGCTCCTGCTCGTATTGCGCGCTACCTTGCATTGCAAACGATGGTATATTGTCTTGCAGATGAGATGTGTTCAGAGAATGCGTTGTGACAGTCGCATTGTACCTATCAATTACAACCCCAACCCTGACCCTAAAGTGCGGAAGAGACTGTAATGGCCGTGCAGCATTGAACATCCTCCTATCAAGCTTATGTCCAGACCCTCGAAATACACGGTATGAATTCTATCCGTGTTCGTCTGATATTGATCGTGATAGGCTGATGAGAACGCTGCAGCTACAGTGGCGACGCTCAGCCTGGACAGCTCTTGCTTCAGAACGCGGCCTGATACGGATTAGGTCAGGGGCCTTTCGCACGAGCATACCAACTAGACAATTACGCCACGACAGCGCCTTCGCATCGCGATGTCAGTCAGTCGGCGCACCTGGTCCTCGCGTCACGAACTGGCCGAGGTGCATGTCTACTGAAGCCTACGCTGAGCCAACGATATATGCCTTGTCTACCGCGTCCGGACGAGCAGCAATTGCAGTGATTCGGATATCCGGTCCAGCGTGCCTGGATGTCTATCGCTCTCTATGTCCTGGCAGGAAAGATCCAAGCCCACGGCATGCAATCGTCCGAGGACTCTATAGACCGGGCGAGACACCCTCTCCAGACAGCATCCTCGACTCTGGCGCATTGGTCTTGTATTTCCCAGGCCCACGGTCAGTGACAGGCGAGGATGTGCTCGAGTTTCAAGTCCATGGGGGACCTGCCATTGTCAGAGCAGTGTTGGCTGCGATCTCCAAGTGCTCTTCTCCAAGACGTGAGATACGGTACGCTGAGCCGGGAGAGTTCACTCGGCGGGCTTTCCTGAACAACCGGCTTGACCTGACACAAGTGGAAGCTCTCGGTGACACACTCTCTGCTTCCACAGAGCAGCAACGGAGACTTTCAGTTCGTGGTACTACGAATCATCTTGCACAGCGATACGAGGCCTGGCGTCACCTGCTGCTTTACGCTCGAGGTGAGCTTGAAGCTCTGATCGACTTTAGCGAGGACCAACATTTTGACGACAGCCCAGCAGAGCTCTGCAACTCTGTCGCCATTCAAGTCAGAGCCCTGAGGCGTCTTGTGAAAGCACATGCTGAGAACGCTGTCAGAGGCGAACTGCTGAGGAACGGCATCTCGGTCTCTCTGCTGGGAGCCCCAAACGCAGGCAAGAGCTCTCTACTCAACTGCATTGTGGGCCGTGAGGCCGCCATCGTCAGCCAGGAAGCGGGAACTACTCGCGATGTCGTCGAGGTCGGTCTCGACATTGGAGGCTACCTTTGTAGGATCGGCGATACGGCAGGTCTACGGAGAATGACGGAACAAGCACAGGGGCGTGAGACAGCCGAGTCCGTCATTGGCAAAGTGGAGCAAGAAGGCATGCGACGAGCGAAGCAGCGTGCAAGCGAGAGTGAAGTCGTGATTGCCATAGTCCCGATAGACGAGACTGGTCTACCCTGGTTGGACCAGGAAGTCCTCAGCGCAGTGTCGGAACTCATCGAGACGAAGGACAATGTCCTCCTGGTCCTGAACAAGGTCGACCAGGCACGAACAAGAGACGCTCTACAGAACGCTGTCGAATCCGTTACCGCGGCACTGCCATCGCTCCGCCATAGTTGCATCTTCCCCGTCTCATGCATCAGAGCACAGCAAGGCCCTTCCATGCAAGCGGATGGCCATGCGATCGGGGAATCTGACCATCCAGCCTCGCCACAATCATCACGAGCAGATCCAGGAGGCATCCAGGGCTTCCTATCTGGCCTTGCATCCCGCTTCGCCGAGCTCACCGCCGCAGTGGCCGCAGGCGATGGTATGGAGACGGGTGCCATCGGTGAAATTGCCACCGCCGCCGACCCATCAGTCTGGCAAGAGAGTCTGGGGGCGAGCGAGCGGCACAGAGTCTTGCTCGAGCAATGCCTGGAAGCACTGGACGACTTCCTCGGCGAAGTGGGCCAATCAGCGTCGCAGGACGCCATGGACGGGCGGGCTGAGGCTGATATAGTGCTGGCAGCAGAGCATCTGCGGAAAGCGGCAGCGTGCTTGGGCAAGATCACAGGACGAGGCGAGGCAGGTGATGTGGAGGAGGTCCTAGGAGTTGTGTTTGAGAAGTTCTGTGTGGGCAAGTGATCCAGATCGATCCAGATCGCCCTCGGGTGCGGACCGGCTGCATGCATGAACTGCTCGTGTAGCGCAGCGTTACCCACCTACGTGCGTATCCGCCAGGGTTCAAGAACTCAAAAGCCGTGGGAAAGGGAAAACCAAAGAAACGGGCTTGACATGCAGGCTTGAGCGCTGTCAGAAGAACTGTGCCTGACTGCTGTGATTTCATTTGGCCGTTCCCTGTAAAAGCAATCTATGTTCTATTGTAAATCCCTCCCAAAACCATCTTCCGTGCATGACAATACAGATCGCCTCCTAGGATATGTCTAGCCTAGAACCCCCACTTAAAAAGAAAGAAAGAAAAGAAAGAAAAAAAAAAGGAAATGCCGTTGAGACCTGCAGATGCTGTAATCTGGTTGCCATCGTTGCAGTCCCGTGTACGAAAGGAAGAGATGTGGAAAACGATCCCGCTTGAACGCTGTCAAAAGAAGATTCATGGTCGCCATGACGGGTAGGATTATTATTATCGCGCGCGGTCGGTCGATCAAAGAGGTAGCTGCGAGAACAAAAACCCAGGTGGAGAAGTGAAGGGTGTAGAATGAGTGAGGGCAGCAATTGCCTGCATTGATGCCCTGGTTGATTGATTGCAGCTGATGAGACTGAAGCGAGAGGCGTTTTGATGAGGCTAGTTGTACCCGCTGCGAGTTTGTTAGCATATGCTCATGTGGGATGCGGTTCGTGAATGGTGCGATCGACTTACCCCCTGCCATCATCGTTGCCTCGCTGCTGTCTCTGCTGCTGCTGCTGCTGCTGCTGCTGTCTCTGTTGCGACATCTTGAAGGTGATGTCTAGTGTTGCGTTGATGTTGCCGTTGTTGATCATGATGATGATGATGATGATGATGATAATGATGATGATGATGCCGATTGACGATGATGGTGACGATGATGACGTTGGTGCCTGTGTCTTGCTTTTGCTGTTGTTCTTTTGATGTAGTGGATGCGGTAGTGAATTGCGTATGTTGTGCGATGATATGTCAAGGACGCTGCTGCTGCTTTGTGAAGAGGATGAAAAGAAAAGAAAAAGGACCAAGAGATGGTGTGTCAGGAGGGGAGGTTAAACTAGTTATAGCCGCCGCGACCCATTGTTGCAGAAGTATTATATAAGATGGAGCGAAGGAAGTTTGAAGAAAAGAGATGCCGGAAGGAAGACTGGTCGATGACTCGCCCGAGAGGTGCAGATGGCTGACAGATTCGGCAAGGGAAAGCAATGCAAGCTAAGGAGATATGGAAAAGTAACCTGCGTACTTGTGGAGGTATCAGATCCGTAGATGCTTTGTAACGGGCGGTTGATGCAGACGCTGGACGCTTATGTGCGCTTAGGTGTGAATGCGAGATGTATGTCGTCGAGACTTTGGTGTGCCGTAGCGTACTTGGATGGCTCGGGGGTAGCTGACCAGTAAGGAGAGTGCTTGACAAAGGAAATCTGTTGGATTGGACCGTTGGAAGATTGGGATGATGTGGGATGGAAGTGTTCGAGAAGGATACCCTGGATGCGCATCTGGATATTTATTCAAAATGGGAAGGTAGCCCCAATGGGGCTTGCACGCTGGAATCCGCTGTCCGCCCCCAAGCCAAGGTTTGCCGTCCATGCAGCCCTGGACTGGAAAGTCATGCAATGCAAGTCAGAATGCCTGATGACCGTGGATGATGCCGCCGCCGCTACACACACATGCTCACGCACACGCACACGCACACACACCTACACGACATGTACACACACGTACACAGACGTACACACCCGCACACCGCAGGCAAGGGAACAGACGGCGAGCGTGCTATTTTCCCCAAGGAGATATGGCGGGCCGATGCAAGGCTATGCCATGGCGCCTGTAGCGTACCTGCAGCACCGACGGCAGCGGTGGCCTTTGGGACAGGCAGACCCCCCTCGCCTCTAGCGCAGGTGGTGATACGGGAAATAGCAGCACCGGCAACATATGCTAGCCATACGGCGGCCACGCTCCTTCAGCCTCTCTCCCCCTCTCTCTCCAGCATCCAGGGAGCGCAGGGTCGCCGCTTGGGCCATGCGATGCGATGCCAGGCGATGCCCTGTCCTGTCCTGCCCTGCCCTGCCCTGCCCTGCCCTGCCCTGCCGAAGGAAGCGGGAGGTATGCAAGCGTGGTTGTGAAGCAGAGATAGAGGTGGCGGCAGCAGAGGCAGGTGAAGTCTGAGAGGTCGAGCCAGATGTGGCCGTCTGACCAGAGCAGAGAGGAAGGGGAAAGTGCTAAACCGAAGGGGGCCTTAGGCGAGCCGCAAATAGCTCTCCACACTTCCTCTACCACTGCACCTAGGGAGGTAAGAGAGGTAGGGACGTAGCTGGGTAGCCAGGTAGGTGAGTGGTTGGGTGAGTGATACCTACATGCCGTAGCGCACACAGCAGCAGCCAGGTAGCTCTCCGGCGGGCGACGCACAGCGCAACTCTATTTCCCCGTCACCGTGAGGCTTGGCCCGGCTGTCAAGATAGCCTGCTGTGCTACTGCTGCTGCGCCTGCGCCTGGGTGATCTGCTTGACACACGCATACACCTCGACTCGAACTCCCGCGACGACTGCGTACCTATACCTACACTCCCAACGGCCAGACACCGACTGCTCGACCGCTCCTCTCCCCCTCGTGGAAGTAGTCTCCGCGATGCGTCTCCCTGCAGCAGTGCCCTCCATCCTTCATCATGCCCGCCGCTGCATCGACACGTGCTCGTCCGCCACCACCGCCGCCGCCGGACGTCCTCACCCCACTGGCCGCCATTGTCTACCATGGACTAGTGGCATGCTGCGGATCCACCTCCTACAGGCCTCCCGGGCGCCAGACTGCTCTCACAGTGTCTCTCCTGACCCTGCAGCCCTACATCCTACCCGGGGACAAGTCAACGACCGCCCGCGGCAAGCCATCCAGATTGGCTTTTCTCTTGGGCATGTTGTTGGTACGACCGAGGACTGGTTGACCGCATCCTTCGTTGCAGCCGACACGGTGTGCCACCATGGCCCCCTCCTGCGATGGCATCAACACCCCCTCCTCCACTGCCCTTGATCCTCCTGCGATCTGCGACCTGCAACCTGCGACCTGCTGCCCTCCATGCTCTGGCGATCCTTTAGGCATGCCTATGCATGCCTCATTGGTGCAGACTCCCACATTCTTCGCAGGTACTGGATTCCCAAGTCTTGGGCGTGAGTGTGTGTATGTGTGTGTGTGTGTGTGTGTGTGTGTGCGGTTTTCCAATTCCCCTCACTTCCGCAATGCTTACTTGCTGCAGCAACTTGGCCATGAAGCCCGCTTACCAAGACCCGTGTACTCGGTGTCTCTGACAAACGCGCGTGCAGGTTATCTCTCCAGAGACGGAGAAGCGCTACCTGCCTTGACGGAAGCCGTGTGTTTTGTTTTTCGGTGTGCCTGTCCAGGCACCGACGCTCCGAGTCTAGTGGCTGAATCAGAACGTAGAGCTAGAGAGCCACTACTTACGCAAAGTCATCGCTTACGATTCCATCGCTTAACGCATCGCGGGCAGCAGCGGTGGCTCTAAACCTCCAGAGCGGGACAGAAATTGTCGTGCCCGCCAGGACGTCTAACCTCACGCTCCAGCAACTCGTATCCCGTATACTGCTCTCTTCGCAGTTCCAGCGCGGAATGCCCCATAATCATCCTACTGGCCGGCTACCGAAAGATCAGCCACCGCACAGGCACATCACCCCAGCCTCGCCGAGCGCGCCAGATAAGTACCTGACTACTACCCGCTAGCACGGCGCTGCACTGCACTGCACCACCACCACCGTACCACCACCGTACCACCACCGTCACCACCGCCGCTACCACTACCAGATCCAAGTGGGTACAGATACGCCGTACTTACGTGATCCCGTCATCTCTAGGCGGTACCGTAATAGCCGCTGCCTGCCAGATGAGTCAGTGGCTGCGCGGGCGGGAACGGGACGCACCACGTGGAAGCACCCATGGAGACCGCCCGACTGCACCTAACAAGTAGGCACGGCAAACGAGACTAGGCTGCCTTGGCCGTGCAAGGGCGCGTGTCGTGTGTCTCGTGTCTCGTGTCTCGTGTAGGCGTAGTTACAGGTAGGTGTGTGTGTGTGTGTGTGGCGTGGCTTGCGTTTGTCAGCCGCTGTACTCATGCCATGTACCTTGCAGCTATGCAAACCGCACACACAAATACACACATACACACCGACTTACTGTGCAGATACCTCGCTCTGATTTGCTTGCACTCAGGCACACAATCACAGATACGCCTGCTGCTGCCTGCTGCCTGCTGCTGTTCCTGGAATATCTGCCTCCCCCTCCCCCCCCCTCAGGCCACCATCCCTAAGCATGGCGGCCACGTGGATACCCTGGCCCTCCCATGTGGACATCGCTGTCACGTCACTGCCCCGATGATTCATAGGGGGAGGGGGAAAGCTTGACCGCGCTTTTGATACAGCCCGATCCCTGCCCGATCGTCCCTGCGTGCGGCTGCCGGTCTATTTGCAACGTGGGAGGACATGTCGCCGGCTGTTGCTCTGACATCCCCTCCGCCTCCCTGCAATGCAACAGTACCGGAAGCTCACCCGGGCCATGACTAGTCTTTAGAGGCCGTGACGATCGTACCCTTACACGGCAAGGCGACAACGACGGAAAGTGGAGACTGTCTCTGCCCAGTAGACGCTGTGATGGCGTCACTGAGATAGTTATCATAGGAAGGGGGTTTGGAAGTGTTTTCAATTTGTACGATTACGGACTTCATTATCATTGGTGCTTCTCGCACAAACCTATTTGCGCTGGCCGTATGCCTTGGTGGCGTAGTCGCCATCCCGCACGATGAGGTCTTCGAGCCTGTAGTCGTTCCTGCCGCTGAAGTACGAGTCAAGTATGGCCTTGGTACCGGCCGCGTACCGCTTCTGAGCGTCGATCGAGGTGCCTGACATGTGTGGGACCATGGCGTTACCGCCGCCCCATGGGTGCTGGGCGTACCGTAGAGGGTGGTCCTTTGGTGCTGGCTGCGGGAACCAGACGTCGCCACCATAGCCACGAAGCTGGCCGGACTTGAGGGCCTCGGCGACATCCTCCTTGACCACGATCGCACCACGGGCAGTGTTGACGAGCCAAGCGCCTGCAGAGGGGGAAACCAGATTAGCTGACGTGTTCGGCTACGCCGCGGCGTCGTCTTGCCCATGCACTCACCCTTCTTCATCTTGCTCAGGAGCTCCTTGTTGAACATGCCACGGGTCTTCTCATGCAGTGGGCAGTTGATTGTGACAACGTCGCACTGTCCAAGCATCTCCTCCAAGCTCTCGACTCGCCTGCAGCCGATCTCCTTCTCCTTCTCAGGCGACAGTGGCTGGTAGTCGTAGTACAGCAGCTCCTTGCAGTCGAACGCCTTCAGCCTGCGCAGGACACGCTCACCAATCCGGCCGACGGCGACGGTACCGACAACCTTGCTCTCGAGGTCGTACTCGTTCTTGGCGACGGCGGCGACGTTCCACTCACCGCTTGCAACCTGCTCGTGGGCGGGGACGAAGTTGCGGACGAGTGTGAGGATGGTCATGACCACATGCTCCGCCACAGAGACGACGTTGGAGCCAGTGACTTCGGCCACGGTGATGCCGCCGTTGGTCTTGTTGGCAGCATCCAGGTCAACGTGATCAGAACCGATGCCAGCAGTGACGGCGAGCTTGAGGTTCTTGCACTTGGCAAGGCGGTCTGCAGTGAGGTACCCTGGGTGGAAGCTGACGTTGCGCACTTGGTCAGCTTGTCATCGTCCGTCGCCACAGCCATCAACAGGTAAGCCATATGGCAAGAGGGCAGCACATACGGCGTGGTGATGATGACTTCGGCGTCAACCATCTCCTTCTCGAACTTGCTGTTTTCCCCCTCCTTGTCAGAGGTGGTGACCAGGGTGTGGCCTTGGTCCTCGATCCATTTCCTTATTCCCAGCTCGTTCTCCGTGCAACCGAGCAGCTGAGGCTCATCTTTGGCGTGTGAGCCAGCCTTTTCCAAAAAAAAAAAATGTCAGTCCGGATAGCTCTCCATAGCAACTCAGCACATCAAGCCGATTGGGTCTAAAACGTACGTCGTAGAGACACAGCAGAACCTTGCCCTGTCGTTGTGAGGATGCAGTTAGCGTCCTGACACCACCCAAGCTTGTTCTCCTCCCCGCCTGCGAAACCCTCTGCGAGAGCAGAGAGGATGTGACAGGGCGGGCAGCGCGAAGAGCGGTGCGTGCAAATACCATTATGACGGTAATTTAACAAAAGAGTAAAAGGATCGATTCAACGATTCACAGCAGCCTGAGAGGAGAGGAGTGGCAAGAGATAGATCAGACTCCTCGTCAAGGCACGGCGACTGTTTATGTAGCTATGCTGCGTCACTCTCCCGAGAGCTTGACGCGCTTCTGCTGCTATGAGCTACCTGTGACACTTTTTGTTAGCCTCGGCGTCGATAACCCGATTCCAGATGCAAGTTGATGCGGGGCGGCTCCTGCCCTGTGCATCTACCGCCCACGCTCTAAGCCCCTAGTGCGTTATGGGGAATATCATGGGGACTGGCCTACCTCTCGAAACGGTAAGATCGTAGATTGGGGAGGCGTGGTGAGTGGAGGTGGTGGGAGAATCGGACAGTGCAAGGACGATTGGATGCGGGGCTCAGACACAGTGCCAACACTGCGAATGCCTCCTTGACTTATATACCCAAATGTCGTCCTGCGAAAGGAGCTCTGTACAAGCACCGGAGCTGCTCCACCGTCATGAGACTGTCTCTCTAGTCATTGTTGCGTTATGATGACAAGGCATGAACAGGGCAGGGAACTTCTCTCCTCCTCATCTAGCTACCCAACTGCCGCCGTAGCAGGTAGACAGCGGTCCCTGAACGGATACAAACCCCACCTTTGCCTCGCTGTACACATACAGTGCTCATGCCACTCTAGTGACGCATCTCCGCCAGCGCTACCCGTTAGAAACTGCATCCAAAACCCACAGACGACTAGACAGATCAAGACAAGCGGCTCGACACCCGCAGTATCCCTCCGGTTTGCAGGCCGTGATAGTATGGATAGACGGAACGCAACCCGATACCCGACTAGCGGCGACCCGAATAGGGCAAACTTCGTCGTCTACGACCCTATATGAACCCCGTCATGCTAGGCTCCTCGAGCAAGTGGCATGGAGGCATTGCGGCAGGATCCAGGAATTCGCGGGCGCGAACATCGGACTGCGGACAGTAGCAGTCTACTAGTCCTGAGCTAACACGAGGAATATGTTGACAGTTCGAAAGAGGTATAACAGCAGCAGAGCAACCAGGAATCCAAATGTCTGCGAAGCTCGGGCCCGGCTTGCGTACAGCTCCGCCCGATTTGGAATTTTGTTTGCGGGCAGCGCGGGCACATGGGCACCTATGAACAACAATCAGACTGCAAGTATCTGGGGCCAGGTGTTTCTCGGACAGAGGGAACGGCTGGCTATTCCCGGTAGTCATTATTTCCCCTTCCCTCCCCCGAACCTGCCGTGCCTGAGGACTCTCTCTTGAATCTCCTCGTGTTGCTCTGTTCTGCTCTGCTCTGCTCTGCTCTTCCACTGGCAGTGAAGCACTCTGGACAAAAATCACGGCATTTTCCTTTGGGAGCGCTGCACATACCTGGCGGTGGATTCCCGGGTGATCGCTCTCTACATGGGACGAGACGCCTGCATTTCCGTTCTCTCTCTCCCCCCACACGTGTCAATGCCCTGATGGAAACACTTCCCGCTTTCGGCGTTTGAAACCACGCGATGCCTGAGTAGTAGGAGGTAGCAAATGGCAATGTCTGCGTCCAGGCACACTCTCCACCGCCAGGCTGGCAGCAGCCCGGTATCTACTTCCTAGACAAGCGATGGAGCCAGTGTGAGAAGTGGAAATGTTCCAGCCATCCAAACACTATGTCTTTCCTCACGCGCAAAATGCGGTCGCTTCTTGCGGGTCCTGCGGATCAGTGGCAGGCTTGCCGCGTGCATGGACAAATACCGACCTTGGAAAGCCTGTGGGCATCTTGCTCAGGTGCGGTGCGGTGCGGTGCATGTGTGTTGGTTATGTTTCATCTGCTTGACCTTACAATGGCCTCTTGGGAATCATACTGGCTATGTAGGAACTAGGACTGCACCTCAGACATTCTCTTGAGCGACCAGTCTTAATGGCTGCAATCATGAGCAATGCCTTGGTCCTGTTTACCTCGCAAGAGACATACGCAGGTGAAGAGCGAGGGTGATCCGAATAACACCGTTGTGGTCTGCGACCTTAGCGGTCCTACTATACGCTCTCCAGCTTTCAGGCATATAATTTCCGTTCCCATAAGATGGGTGGTACGCTCAAGCAACCTCAAAGTTTGGCTCGAGAAGAGATGATGCACAGGAGGTCGTTGTCTTTCAAATGGCCAATCTCGGTGCTGAACCACGAGAGTTCTGAGCACATTGCGCAGTTATCAGATACAGTGAACAGGCTGGATTGAATGTGATGGATACGATCCCGGTGTCTTTTGATGGACACTTAGTGATGTCGCTTCAACATTAGAATGCCATACCGCCATGTACAGCTACAGTTTTCCGGAGTTGCGATAAGATATGATGGAATAGCTCGATTAGGCAGGTATGGCTTGCCCGTTCTCAAGTATCCTTGGATGTGGAAGACGGTATAGCGATGCACACGCATAAGGATAACATTCCACTTTATTTACACTTGCTCCTTGTCATCTCGAAAGAACTCTTACATTCGTTCTCGAGCTGTACTCTCCACAAAAGATCCAACCACCCCATTATAACCCCAAAGACACTGGCATGTTCCTCGACGCCCGTATCCTAGGCGCAAACGCAACCGATACCACCGCGCAAGAATGGGCTGCTGAAACCTATCTGCGTCTCGAAGTCCTCTGGACGATAATGATCCTGACGCACTTCGCCGGGCTCTTCCATCTGAACGCATTCACCATCCACGCCGTCTCGGTCTGCCTCAAGCGCTTCCTACACGAGAGGACGTATCCACCCATCTACGAGCCTAGTGAGCAGCTGTAAAATCTCGCTTGAGGGATCCCCACTGCTCTGCCACCACAACCAGACGTTCCAGAAGTTCTTTGCCTGTCTAGCTTGCATTGCCTCATCCTCCTCTACTGCTGGCTGTCGGCCTCTACCGGCGGTGAACAACACTGTGGAATCCATTGTCCCTGCAGGCTCTGGTGGTGCAAGGTACCCTGCACTCCGGCGCCACAGAGCTTACTCAGCCACAGCCACGATTCCCGTACCAGCCTTACAAGCCTGGCAAGCCTTGCCCTGGCTATCCTGACCCCACCTTCGTCACCGTCTGGTCGTTACCTGAACGCCTGTTAGCTTCACACCGACGTTCCAAAAGTGCCCGGTTTTGGGGATTGTATTTTCGTTGCATTGCATCTAGGCACTGAGTTTCGCCGAAGGTGCTCCCGCAGTAGCAGCAGGCTCAGCAACCATGTCATCCTACCTGTCCAACCTCCTGACATCCACGACATCCCGTTACAACAGCATCCGTCGCAACCTTCTCGACAACGAAGGCGATGGCGACACGGAAGACGACACCCATATCTCCCGTGTGCTGAGGGGCTACTACAATGAGAAGGGCCGGCCGTATCCCCCATGGCTCCCTCCCGACCCCAAGGAAAAGAAAGCAGCTGTATCGCAGCCTGTGTACGGCCAACAGCCAGGCGGCTACCTTGGCAACAGGAACCAGTATGGCTCTTCTGGCCAGGCACATCCAGGTGGAGGCGGCGGTGGAGGAAGAGCCGGTCTCGGCGATCTATGGGACACCCCAGCGAACAGAAACAGCGCTCCCGCGGCAGCTGCACCGCAGAGTTTGAGAGCAGGCAGGCGCCCATTGCCTGGCGCAGCGGCAACAGGTAACAGCAGCAACCTCGCTCCACCACAGCAAGCCCGCCCTCTACCTTCACAGCGCGCTGGCTCATATCAGAATCCGTACGCCTCTCAGTCCCAGCAAGGTCCAAGCAACCCTTCACCTGCACCTAGCAGCGGTAGCGGCACTGCTCAAGACAGATTGAAAGCGAGGCTTTGGGGCGGACGTGCGAGTCCGCTGCCTAGTCCTAGCGCTGGCCAGACGCAGAACCCAATGGATCAGTACGGGAATGGTGGCGGTAGTGGTGGATACAGGAAGTACGGGTGAGCTGGTGCATTGCAGCACTGTACAGATGACATCGTCTTACTGCGGGCTAGCGAGGAGTTCGGTGTGCTCTTTCTGATTCTTATGTTCTACTGGCCTCAGGCTTGTCTTGGCGTCTTCAATCGTTGCAGAGTAGCAGCTGAATGTCCATGCAAAGCCAATATGTCTTCCGATGAGTTGAACGAGTAATCATTCATCTGCAGTTTCCGATTCCACGCGTTAACTCCGGGTTGCTGTACTAACCAAGTGCTTTCGCCGACTTCGACTTTTTCCAGTTCAGCACTGCCTTGAAGGCCTTCCCTCAATTGGAATCTCACTCTGCGAGCTAATGCCCAGCCTCGATCTGCTTCCTCCGGTATGCATAGAGCTCTTCCCTTGCTTCAGTGGCCTTCACTCGAGCCACGAGTCCTTTCTCCATGATATCTCTTAGAAATACTTCCTGACTTTGTCTGCTTGCGGACGAATGTCCTTGTCCATTTTGGGCTTGCAATGGCTTTTCAATAGGCGATTCCTCTCCCTCACCATCAAGCTCAATCGCAGCTCCAGTTTGGGCTTGCAATTGCGTTTCCAAAGACGATCTCTCTACCTCACCATCGAGCTCAGTCATAGCTCCATTGTGAGGGGAACTGCGTTTCTGTGACCGCTTTTCAATAGAGATTTCATCGAAGTGGCCGTATCCGGTTCGACGAGGACGTTGCTGAAAGTAATACGTCAATGTCGGCTGCACTTGGAAGATTTCTGATCTGGCTTTGCGAACAGGCCTGTATTTGCGGCTAGCCACAGCTTGTCCATCACAGGCGGGACCTGGTCCTCATCAGCAGGGTTTTCAACGGGAAGAGCTACCCATCCACATCGTTTGCAGACTTACTCCCGTTAACGAACTCGAAGCAGACAGGGTGCAGAACTGGCTTGAACCATGTGCCGCAAATGCTAGAGACCAATATGATATGCGAGTCCGACCTATAACATTGTCAACGGGTTGAAAATTCTCATCGACTCTGGGTACTGGACTGACTTGACTGCAATGAGGTCGTATAAACGTAATTTGTGGAACGACGGACGGACTGCAACCTCCCCAAAAGCAACGACCACATGTATACAGCCTTTAGGCGCACAGCGTGGTCTATCTTCTTGGAAAACGAAGGGAGGAGGCGTGAAATTAAACTCTGGTCAGGACGTTATTTCGGGGCTCCTTGGGGTAGAAAATAGGTGCTTGTATAGAATCCTGCTTACTTTGCTCATCTGGCATATTCAGACCGACTGGTCGTCCAGCTCCCGAGTCGGTAAACGTAGATTGCACATTCACGATCTCATAATACGACGTGGCTTCTCCCTTGTTGACATAGACGCGCTGAGGTTGGTTTTCCTTATCGATGCCGCCCTCTATGACCCATATGCTGATGTCGTGCTAACTATGTCTGTAGATCGACTCTGGAAGCTTGATGCAGGCCGAATAAGCCTTTCCTCGTGGGCAGATTATACCCGCAGTTTTTGCGCCGTTGTCGATTGGAGATTCTTGCCCTTTCCGGACTTAAGGCGCAAGAAGACTTCGATACCCTCTTCTGATCTCATGACTGCGGAGGTAGCGCAATTTTCGTTAGCTGTATGCAGTAAGACTACTTGACGAACAGAAACGACATGTATAGAGCTTCTATATATTGTTTAGACTTCTTCACGCAGTCTAGGGCGGCGCTTCAGGCAATCGCGATCTGCCAGAAGGAGATGCTAGCCAGACGCGACTTCCTCCTGAGGGGCCGATGACGCCAAAATTTTCGCCTTCAGATTATGTATTTTGACGGACCTAAATATACTTACGTATGTTGCAGATGTTGATTAATATGGCGGCTAATGGACGGTATGCTTGTGCCGTACAGCAGCCCTTCGAAAACAAATTGGACTATCTGTCCGGCTTGACGTGATTAGGGTAATGATTGAAGGATGTGTATATATTCAAGGAACACACGTAAGATTACTTGCACTTAGCATGCGACTATATTGTGAAAGGTTGCATCTGGGATTGTCTAAGGCCAACGTCGCAGCCCTCCTTACCTACTACGACATCACTTCTTTAAGACTTTTGTATCTGCAAACGCATCACAAGTGCTGTCAACTCACGCAGCCTCTCGAGTCAATGCTACTAAAGATTACCGGAATCAATGAAACCACCATTAAGTAAAGGAGAGAACCTCTCACAGTCGCCTCATGATTTGCGTTTCCTACTGAGCACCACACGTACCCAGTCTATCATTTCTGACGGCTTAAGTAGAAATGCAAGACAAGAACAAGGTGGCCGAAAGCGAGAACGAGAATCTGAGAAAAGAGTGTGGGATCTTTGCGTTGGAAAAAGGGGACGCCGAAAACGTCTCAAGCAGTGTTCTGAAACAATAAGGCTTGCCCACCTTCTGAATGCAGATTGGCTTGCCGTCATGTGTTCCAGGGTGGTATAATTGTTTTGGGCCACCTCCATCTCGATTCGGATCTTTCGACTCTTGTCCCCGAGCCTCATCAAGGCCTGTGTATCAGCTTCCAGTCAACGACACAATATATCTCTACATAGAATTCCCACAACTCCGCACAGTAGACGCTGCATCTGCGGCTTAGTAATGATCTATATTAACAAATGACGAACTCAAGAGCTTGTTCAAGTCGGTCCAGCTTTCTTCGCCTTTCATCTCGCATCAATTTCTGTTTGAAAACGTCCATCTCCAATGTTCAATGTTGTGCTCAATCTCTAGCCCCTGAGTCTCATAGCACGGACAAGAACATGAAGAGCTCCAACTTCAGCTTGACCAGTTCACTGTCGACTAAGAATAACGCCTATGTCGGCGAAAGTAGCAGAGGACATACGGCGACGTCTAGCCTGTTCCAATGGCAAGGGTGTAGCTAGTGGCGGTACGGCTTGATTGAATACCAGTGTTGAGGGCCTTTGATCTCTTGCTCATCACAATCCTCCCCTGTGTGGGATGTCGGAGGGCTGATGTGGCATAAGGGGTAGATCGTGTGTATGTCATGCTGCTCATTATTAGAATGGGAATTTCTCTCTGTTCTAAGTTTTCCTCAAACAAGCTTCATTTCGCCATTTGAAACAGCCGTGTAGCTTTCTGGTAAGTGTAGCTTTTAATGGACTGCAAATCACTGGTGGCTACTACGTCTGCTTAACTTGATGATGTAATACGCCACTGGGTTCTAATGGACATTGCTAAAATGATAGCTCTACAAGCCCGTAAATGGCAATGAAAAAAGTCAGACGCCTTATTTATGATCAGTGTGATACTATCTTGAACTTACCCTTATCCACAAACACAGACATGACAAGCTTCTCGTTGGCCTTGATCCAACTAGTCGGAAACAGCTCCATAATTGGCAGAGCCTTCACAAAACAGAAGCTCCTGGAAGACTCCTCTATCGGCTATTTGGCCAGTGCAATGTGGAAGTATCTTCAGTTCTAATCTCGCTCCTCACGCTGCATTGCGATTTCCACGGTGGCTGAGGTCGATTGTTCATGAATTCCAGGAAGATACAGAGTCAGGCTCGAAGGTGGAAAGCTATGAAGCAGGCTCTGCAAATGCACAACGAGAATGCTGGAGTTTAAATCCGTGTGAAAAATCCAAGATTTGGGCACAAGAACGGCACGATCTGTTCCGTATTTGGCGAAGCTAACCTTTTCCCGATCCTCACTGTTTACCCCTTGCTGGAAAATGATTTTTGACACTGGCGTTGTGCACGCTGAAGTGGAAATATCAACGTAGCTTTGAGAGTTTGATTTGGTAGTCATGTAAGCTTGATGCTGCCCCTACAACCTGGGCGGTGCTACGAAAGAGGGGGAAGTGAGCCATACTCACGCCTTTTAAGGCCAAGAAATAGAACCTAGACGCCTCGCTATTGAAGGACTCTCAGATGAGTAGTCGTCATAAAGCAATGTCTCAACTGCCAGGCTGAGAGGGTCCAACGCCACCTCCATGTGCTTGAACATCTGACTTATGCAGTTTCGGTATCTCTCTGCTCAGGAGATCTCTGAGCTCAGAACTGACGACCTTATCCTTCTCCTGCTCCATACCTGCAGCAAGTTGGTCGCTGACAGTTTGCTCCCTTCCCGATGTAGATGCACCGCCGTCTTGCCTTCTGGCAGCAGCAGCAGCAGGTGACTTTCCAGGCCCTCCTATGACGGCCGCCCTGATCTGAGCTTGTGGAGAGGATGGTACAGATGCATCCGGACTCGTTCCCGCATTCTCCTGAGGGGCGGAGGTGTTCCGTTGTCTCACACTTGGTGCTGCCATGAAGTTATTCCTTTTGTCAACTGCCTCGACTGTTTTCTGGAATTTCCTGAACAAGCCCTCTGCTCTGATGAGCGTTGAGGGTAGATCGATCGTCCCACTGAGCTCATTGACGTACTTGAGAACTTCATCGAAGCCCTTCAGATGTTCAAGAATAACTTCTCTGTGTTTCTCGAGTATAGCCATTGCGATGAACAGATGGAAATTTGCGCTCAGGTAGTCCGACCATAGACCTTCCCATAGGCGTAGGATATCTGAAAATTCAAATTCACGTTTGAACCAAACAAGAAGCATGCGGAAGAAGAAAAAGAAGTTGGTTGAATCGAGTTTCTCGAGATGCTCATAGAGCCTAGGATCGAGAAGTTGAACGAGGTGATCGAGTGTGAGCAGTTGAAGTCGCATGCCAGATTGATCGCGGAGGAAGTTGCGTTCCATCCGCTCCATGAAGCCGGCAAAGGCCCAAAAGGCAACAGCATCATCTTGTTGGATGGCATAGATTGGTGCTAAAAGGTCCGACATACCCTGGACGTAGCCAAGGTCCCGATTATGTTCGTTGTAAGTGAGGAGCATGTCCTTCATCTGTTCAAGATGAACGTTCGTCCCTGCCTCAGCAAACGGTGAATCCGGGTCTGGATGAGGAATGTCCTCGCCAGCGAATATAGGGATGTGGCGGTCGGTTCGATGTACGTCTTTCTCTACAGCGTGAACGGCGCGGTCAGTATGTCACATGAAGGTTAGCAGCGAGTGCCACTGCGGGTGAACGGATGAATGTAATGCTTACCAATGCGCATCTTCTGTTCTTTCCACCATTCTCGCTCTTCCAACGTACCCTGCTCATCAACCATGCGCTCCCACCAGGCGCCCTTCAGTCTGATATATTCATCTCGCAAGCTGTTGAGTTTCGCGCGACGCTCGTCTTTCGTTGAATCCCATTCGTAAACACCTAGGAGGAACAACCAGGCTTCCTTTCTGACCCCATCCTGGCCATCAAGTCCGCCGTGGAATATTCGTTCCTTTGCTTCATCGATAGTCCTCTCTAGCTTTCCAGTACGAGCGTTGAACCAGCTGTCCCATTCCTTCAAGGTTACGGGTTTCCTCTTGTCAGCCAGACTGAGGCCCTGCGCGTCCATTTCCAAGATCTCGAAGTCGCCAAGCTCCCCTTCCTCCTTCTTCAGCATGTCCTTTGCAGTCCATATTCTACGGTTGCGTTCCCGCTCACTCTGCTCTGCTATTCCCATCGCCCAACGTGCTAGATACAGCCTTGCAGAGTCAAACTCATCTGAGACTGTCTGGACCTGTGGGTTCTGCATCAAGCGCCTAACTTGTGGTGGTATGTTCTTGTTGTTGGCAACAGACTCTGCCGTTCGCCTAGTAAAAGAGGTGACCTGCGAGAACTTCTCCAGCAAAGTCCATCGAGCTTGTGTCAGCGCCTTTCCCAGCGGATCCTCTTTCTGATCGCGCTGCTTCTGTTGTGGTGTCTGCTCATCCTTGTTCTTTCCCTCTAATACGTTTCGCACATTTTCTTGTGTTGGCTTTCCTCCTGACCCGAATGAAAGCTTGTCCGAATCTGTAGGATCGATGAGATAGATGTTCGGCTCGTGAGTGCTTCTCTCAACAGTAACATATTGCTTCAACCAAGTCAATATCTGATCTCCACCCCAGAACATGCCCCCGCCTTGCCCGCTAATATCGAAGTTCTCTCGCTGCAATCTCTTACGGTGCTGTTGCGTGCTTTCGCATTCAGAGTCATGGAAGAACAAGGCAGGGAATGATTCACCTGCCCGCGTGTTGACGACCAGACTGCCATGCCACCAGCCAGAACTCGGTGGTCGAGATAGTATACTGAAGATCTCACTGATTGGGACTGCAAAGGCGAAGGACCCTAGATTGGCACTATGCTGAGTTGTTACCGGTGGTGGCGGTACAAGGTAAGTCTGTTTTGGAGGCGAGTCTGAAGCTGAGCCTTCCACTTTGCTGTATTTCTCTTTCGTCTCAGACGACAGGCCATTTTCTGGCGACCATGCTAGGAGTAAGTTGCTGCTGTTTGTGGCTCTGTTGGCAGTCGAAGAAGATGGGATGCTTTCCCGTCGTGGACTGGAGGCTTTCTGTTGAATGAGCGCGATGTGCCCAGCTACGTTGTCTTTTGCGCTTGCTGATGGGTGAACGTAGACTTTGCTCTTGGCATGTAACAACTTGACACCGCTGTCAACCTTTGCATGCTTGATGGTGCTGTACTCGCTCTCGCTATCATCACTCATATCGTAATAGCTTGCTGTTGGTGAGGGAGGCGAATCAGGTGCATGGTCGACCGACGTCTTAAGCTTTGGTGGCATATTGAAGGTGGAATTAGAGTATAGCTGTGATTCTTATCGCGGTGTGGCTGACACCATTGGTCAATTCAAAGGATGGTCCAAGATGTATGCATCTATAAAGGCAGATGACCTCTATCTTATGACGAGGCTCTCGCCGCCAGGCAACCATATGCCCATGACCCCGCGCTTTCGTCACACCTGTGTGGCGCAAGCTACGCGTTTCAAGGGTCAGGGTTAAAACAGCCACATGGATCTGGCACGTTCGATCTGACTACCTGAATACCTAGGTATGCATCCAAGGCAGATCAGTCGCAGTCTTCAAGATATGTCTATCAGTCATGACAACTCAAACGGTCGACGCTTCTTCACTTGAGTCATGGGATGATGCCTTCAGGAACTATCAGCTGCCTACTATCCGCCGTCTGGAGCAACAGCTCCGTCGGAATGTCGATGACAACCGCGAGAAGCTGCGCTCCCTTGTCGGAGGAAGCTACAGAGACCTCCTGGGCACGGCCGAAAGGATCATAGAGATGGACGATCAGATACAGGATGTCGACTCTGGTCTGAGAATCGTGGGGGGCAAATGCAACGTGAAGGCGGTAGAGAGAAACATCGAGAACCACGAGCGCATGAAGAGGGGTGTCAGAGGGAGTCGAGAAGAGGAAGGGAGGAAGAGGACCCTGGCTCAGACCAAGGTCTTACAGAACACACTTGCAGTTACAGGGGAGATTGTCGCGGCTAAAAATGGCGGGGGCGACGCACTACTTGCATCGAAGTTATTGGTACTGGCGAGATTACTGCACAAATCAGTATCTGAAAGACAAGAGCCACCAGCAATCCTGGAGAATTTACGACGAAGACTCGCCGGTCTGCGCCGCAAACTCATGGCATACATTGACAAATCTCTGGCGACATCGAAGCAAGAACGAGATGCAAGAATACACACTCTGTGTGCGTATGCTATGGTGACCAGTTCAGCGCCGAAAGATGTCCTTCGCCATTTTCTGCAGGTGCGCTATCACAGAATCGAGAGTCTCTGCGACTCCACTCCATCTGAAGATCAGGCTCTTAGCGCTTATGAAGCTTACAGCCAGACTATTCTTGATGCCCGTGAAATCTTTCCTCGACGCTTTTCGGACGCCCTTGGTGAGCTGGGGAAAGCGCCCCTTCTGCAGGACAAGAGTTTCGCTGCCGTTCCTGAATTGTGCCTGGACATCTATCTACAATGGTTGTCGGACGATGTGAGGACATTTACACCTTGGGTACGGCACGATCAGCTTTTATCTTCTACCGTTTCCGAAGGGCTATCTTTATGGACTAAACAAGCAGAGAGTGCCATGTTAAAAGGGTTGGAAAAGCACTTGGAAACTCAGACTGAGGCATTGGAAGTAGTGGCCGTCCGCTTCAGAGTACTATCGAAGTACTTGACCATACGAAGTACATTGAGGCAAGAGAGGCAGACCACTACTTCATTACAGGCTCTGAGAAACATCTTCTTAAAACGACTCGAGCAACTGGCTGTTCTCTCATCGGAAGCGCCAGATCTCTTGGAAGATATTGATTTTACTTTTACTGGGTCCAGCCAAGCGTCCAGCATTTGGGATATCGCCGCAAGAGATACTGATCTGAGTTCTGGAGCGATGGAGTTGCGTACACTTGTGACGAAGCAGCGATATGGTCGCGACAAGTTCATTGACAGCCAGATAGATTCACTGGAGCAATGGTTTGCCTTACAGGAGAGCTTTTGGACTTGTACGAAGGAGATCGAGGCTCAGAAATGGGACGATGATCTTGACCTTGAATTTGGGGACGACTCGGACGATTCTGACGAAGGAAGTGAATCAGAGTCTCTGCAAACAATGCTGAGCGTCCAGGATTCCAATCATGTGAGGAAGAAGCACCATGAATCCGTCGTCAACGCGATCAAAACAATATACGACAAGATCACAGGGGACTCAAGAAGTGCGACTGCGCCTGCTCTTTTCGTTAGGCTCATACGTGAGCTTGACAACATCAAGCAAGATGTCTCTATTCTCTTTGATTCGATAATCGACGCAAAGGCTGACCAATCATTTATCAAAAACCTTCACGAAAATGCTGCGGACAACGTTGCGTTGGCCAGATTGTCCCCTTTCGGTAGAAGATTCTGTGGGACCGGGTACACACCGACGATGCTATGGGATGAAGCAAATCCACCTTTGCCTTTACAGCCCTCGCCCACGACATACAAGCTACTGAAGTCGATACATGCAGGCATGTCCGACGTTGGCGCAGACTTCTGGAGTGCTAGTGCTGTGGAGTGTCTCAAAGGTAGACTCGATCGAGAACTAGGAAGTTGTCTTGCCGACACGGTCCTAGACATACCAGGTTCTACGAGCCCCAAAGTCAACGGCGATGCATCAAAGGAAGAAGGAGAAAACGAAGAGGCAGACAAGACAAACGGCGATTTATCGATTCAGGAAGTAGCTCAAGCGCAACTAACGCAGCGCCTCTTTGACCTGATTTACTTGCAACATGTTCTCGGCAGACAATCTCAAGACGGAGCACAAGGGATTGGGCTGTTGATCAATAAGCTCCTCAAACATCTAGAATTTGGATCAGTGGCCAAAGACCGCCTTATCAAAAGCGCTGGTGATCACTGGAACAGGACGTACCTGTTATTTGGATTGCTTGCGCCGTGATAGCGATACGCACACTCGTACATCATGAGATCATTCTATTACAGAATCCGGTGCAGCTTGCGAGACAATGGAGGCTGCAGGGCGCAGCAATGACAGCAGCATCTCCCTGCTGTAAATGCGTCCTCTGCCCGCATGGCATGATTGGCACCGCACTATTTGAGCAAGACATCAGTGACGAGGGCAGTGTTGGCCTGAAAACGGCAGTGAACTGTCGCTTCGAGCACTTTCTAGCCTCTTTCTCCAACCGCCATTGGAAAGGCAGTTGCAAAGTAGAACCACTAGCGGCAAGCAAGCCTATGTCCCGCCGGCGGCTATCGCGTCAAGGTAGTTCATCCCCATTTGATGATCATCATCAACACCAACAATGACATACCAACAGGTCTTGGAGGTGAAATAGAAGCTATCATAAGCGCTATTGTCTCCACGCCACCAACCCGATCCAAGCGCGAAGATCCAGTACTATGCATAGAAGAACGCTACCTACCTGTCACTCAACCACTAGAGGTAGTGCGTCCAGTAGCCCACTCAACCCAACATTACCGTCTCGTAGTACTGGAAGTTGCCGTAGCGAGGTAGGCTTCATGTGTCAGACTCTTGCATCCTGTCTATCTTGCACATGGACATCATGCATCGCAGAGACCCGTAGCCTGCAGCAACTGCTACCCATGCAATGTGATGTGTGTGACGGACTAGTAGTAGCAGCCTACGTGTGTCATGCATGTGAGCGAGCGTGCATGCATGTGTGTGTGTGTGTGTGTGTGTGTGTGTGGACGTGGGAAAACCGACCACCTGGCTACGACAGAAGGTAGGCAGTAGCTCCTTCCTTCTCTTCCTCTTCCTAGAAGGAAAGTTGTAATTCAAACGCTAGGCTGCTGCATTCTCGGGAGAACGGGCAAAGCACACGTAGCATAGCGATACAGGTCCGTAATCCAAGCAACAGGCTGGCGATCCACTCATGCATTACAGTGCGATATCGTGAGCACGGAAGGCTTAGTGTACGTACCTGTCAAGAACACCTACCTTTGTTGACTGCAGGCGCTCGAGGCGTTTCTGCAGCGTGTGCATCTGTGTGTGTGCGTGCGTGTGGTGTTTTGCCACTTTTAGCTGTTCAGTCATCCAGTACCAGACCGGTGGGATGGGGTGGTTAGATGCAGATGGCAGTTGGTAGATACAGCATGGGTGTGTCGATTCAGATCATGGCTGTTGCTTGGCCATGTCATCCGAATAGTCGCACTCTGTGCCCTGTGTAAAGTCAATAGACAATGATCCCCTCTATTCTTAGGCAACTGCGGTGGCCTATGTGCTGACCCGCTGGCCATCAGTCTACAGCACCTCACCGCGCGCACCTTTCGCTCTTGACGCTTAACGGCCGTAAAAGACCGTGTCTCCTACACGCAGAGAAAGCAAAGCTGAAACCTGGAAGGGTAGATCTGTCCACTGATTCGCTGCAGCAACCCTGAGAACGCGCTCGTACATACGGCACCAGGGGGGCCCTAGATGCAGCAGAATTCCAAGGATTGGGAAACGATTGACGGGGTTTCAGCCGGCTCGGGGAGAGGATCTGATTGGACGCAGGGGAGGTGGGATACCCTGGGAAGAGGCTTGCCTGCCTCTCCTCCGCCCGTGGATCCAATACTTGCGTTTCACTACTGTTTGCGTCGTATTGGACGGACTGCCACCTATTGGCATTCCCGGCGTACAGATGATACTGTAGTGGCGACAGGCATTTTCCGAGAAGGGCGAAGATGGAGGGAGTCTTGCTCACAGCGGTACAGTCCATACTGCGTGAGTGTCGGAGGTGGAGGTGGAGGTGGAGTAGCAAAGCTGGATTGCCCCCTTCCAAAGGAGGTGGGAGCACGTTGCATGATTGACACGAGGTGAAACACATCGGACCAATCCATCCTCCAGACGTCCTATCATCATCTCGTTTGGCAAATGACAATCTTGACGGCCAAGGATGCAGGAGAGGGTGTTGGCATGCCAGGCAGCCTGCCCTCCCAACGCCCTTCCTCGTGTAGTTGTGAGTATTGCGCAAACCGGCTCTGCTCTCGTGTCTACTGACCGTCACGGAAAGGAAGCACTGTACTGCGAATGATGATTCGGGAAGCTCGCGTCCCGCCGTTTCACCACTAGGCGAGCCCGTTGGCGTAGACGAGGCCGTTTCGGGCAGATGGTGGGTTTCCCTGGGTCTAACAACTTGGGCTGGTGGAGCATTTGGCCGCATACAGATGGCGCAGTGCGGTGCTCTGGAGCGAAACAATGGCGGTAGTATTGGCAGAACTGGCGATGTTGGCAGTGGCAGTGGGTTTCCTGTCGACTGTGTGTCGGGCGAGGGCGAGGGCGATGGTTATGTTATCACTGCACTACCACCATGGGGATGTTTTATGTCACATCTGATGGGCGGCACTGCATGTGGGAAAGCAGTCCCTCTAACACGCTTCCCTGGGTCCTGTAGCCATGTATGCATGCGCGTGTACACACACACACACACACACACCACACACACACACCACACACACATGCATGCGTGATGATTGCTGCTCTGCAGGTGTCATTCAGAATATCGAACACGAGCTGTCTTCTTCGCACTCCCGCTCCCGCCCCCGTATCTCGCTTCTGGATGGTGATCTGATCCCGACAGATCGAGTACCCAGAGGAGGCAAGCTACTGGGTGGGCAGAAGATGCCTTACTGCATGCGGCAACTCTCCTAGGCGGTTCTGTCGCATGTGTGTATCACGATGGTGGTAGTGCTGGAGCAGGAGGAGGTGGCCTCTATTGCTGCGGTTTCAGCTTGCTGCTCCTCGTTTTGACTTAGCCTTGGTAGTCTTGCCACATCTGACGATACCTAGACTCCATGCCCTCTCACTGCTCTGCCTCCCCAATCTCCATCTCCCTCCCTCCCAGCTCCCTATATGCTGCATCGTCTTGCCGCCGGCGCTTGCAACCACTGTACTGTCCTGTTGCCCTGCCCAACCTGGAGACATTGAACCAAAGCGACTGCTGCCTTCTGCCGCCCTCTCCGGCAGCCATCCTGCTTCCTAGACGCGTCTGCTGCACTATCTCTCCCCAACACCCTCCCACTTCTTCGCACTACGCGTCCATATGCACATGGACTGAACGAGCCGGAGCGAATACCCACCGGACTAAAATTGTCCATAACCGCGTCCTGCACTCCTTGCGTCTTGTTAGGGACTGGGTGCAACCCTAATCCGACACTTCCAATATATTGGCCCCCCCCGCGCGACAAGCGCAGCTGGCCAGGAGGACGACCTGAACCACCAAGACAGCGTATTATTTCCAGAAGAAAAGACAAGCCGCTAAGGTTGGCATATGCCTGCCATTGTCCTGCCGTATCATTGCCGCCTGCTTGGTTGATTGCCTGATTGACCGACCTGGTTTATTGCCTGCGTGCTTGCTTGCTTGCTTGCTTGTGGGCTGGCAGGCTGGCTGCGAGCGCTTCTTTTTTTGGGACTGTGTCACGAGCTAGCTGGTCCACTCCCTGCCAAGGAGGGCTGCCTCTTACCATCATCCTTGGACGATCCTTAGCAGCATATCAAACCTCCTCCGCATTGCAACTCTCTCGCGGGTCTTCTCTCTGTACGTTGAGAGCGCAGGGAAAGGACGAAATCCACCACCACTCTACCAGGCGATAACGGATTGTGGATACCACCACCACCACCACCACCACCACCACCACCGCTACCACCACTTAGACACTCTGTGTCGCGAAACCGTGCCTTCTTTCCCGCAGCCAGATTCCAATAGCGCCCGGTTCCTGTGCCGCAGTCGCAACGCCCACACCTACCTCAGGTTAGAATAGTCTACCTGTCGCCGACCCGCAATCCTACCTACCTACCTACCTACCTACCTACCTACCTACCTACATACATACTCACATACATACGTACGTGCATACACACACGCATCCACGCAACGGACCACCTGGACACACTGTTGGGTGGTAGTGGCACTATCTCAAGTTGCTACACATCCTCGGCGGCTTTGTTCGACAGCTGTCCCACTATCCTCACGAGGGCAACACTGTAGCACGTTTGCTGCTGTCTTGTACTGCTGTGCAAAGCGGGTCCCGTCTCTCGAGAACCGCCAGACCGGAGAGAGCGTGAGGGCAAGCCTTGCTCGACTCGCTTTACCCTACCTTTACCCTACCTGACCCAGCTCTACCGTACGCTTCCACTCACTCTCCACTCGACTACAGCTACCTCTTTCTGTTCCTTCTTGGAACGGCTTTTTATTGTTTATTGCCTGTTTCTCTCTTAGCTTCCCCGTCCTCTCTACCTCTCTACTCTCTACCACGATCGCTCCCTCGCCTCACGACATGTCCGCCGTTGTCGCCAGCGCTCCTCCACCAGCTCCGCCGCCTTCGCAGCCCCACCACCATCATAGCCATAGCCATCACCACCACCATCGCTCATCGCCGCCCTCTTCGACGTCGCTACCTTCTTCGACCTCGGCCGACCGTCATATCTCGCCCCGCCACTTCCCTCCTCTTGCACCGGCTACTGCTGCTCATATCATCTCTTCGACCAGCACCGCTGCCGGCAGTGAGCCCGCGCTGAAACGTGCGCGTGGCAGCAACTCCCCACCCCAAGCGGTAGAGCTGCAGCATTCGTCTGGTGACTCCAGATTGCCGAATGGAAACTCATCGCCGAACTCGTACGTCCACCGCCTGCTGCCTCAATGCGCCTGCATAGCTGCTTTTCGCCCCTTCAAAACCACTGCTTCGCGTCGAACGTATTGGAATGCTGACTAAACACTGCGCGTCTCTAGAGCTCGCAACGGACACCCTCCCGCAATCAAGGTGAAGAAGGAGCCGACCTCACCCAGCATGCCCACATCTAAACGAAGACCGAACCGCCTGGACCTCTCGCAGAGCTCTACCGAAGGTCGGGGCCCACAGACCGCGCGACCTTCAGCCGGTCCGTTGACATCACAACAATCTGCCGGGCTGGGCATCCAGGACGTCGGTCTTGCATGCCTTTCGCCCGGTTTCCAGACAAACGACCCAGGCATGCGAGAACAGCTACAGAGGAGCTTGGACGTACGCGACCAGCAACGGCAGATCATTGAGGCAAGGCAAAAGGGCAAGGTTGGTGGTGGCGGCGGCGGAAGTGGCTCGGAGGCAGGCGATACAGGCCCTTCGCGTACACAAGACACGACTCTCTTCGGCTTGCAAGCCAAGACACCCATGACTTCAAAGAGGAAGGGGCCACCTCCGGGACTGGCCATCAATGCTCCTTCGGCTTCTCAATTTGCTCACGAACGTGTCATTCAATCCGCACCGCTGCACCAGACCTTCACGGGCCTGAACCGACCGCCTCATGGACCTAGCGCTCTCAGCCAAACAAGCCATATCCACCATATCCCTGCGACGCAAACCGCCAACCGGCTCCCGCCCATTGCCGATGTCTTTGCCAACGACCGCCTGGAGGCTCCCTCACGAGGTGGCTTTCACTCACCTGCACACCCGCCTGTACCCTCACCTGGCTTTCCGCCGTCACAGCAGAACCCTCCTCTTAGCGGGCGTACTCGTGAGTTCAGATCAGCAGAGGAAGCAGTCCAATCCATGTCAGGTGGCCGCGATGACCTTTTGCCGAAGGTCGTGCACCATTACGGCGGTGCACAGCCGCCTACACCACCCTCGCCAATCCCACCAGGCAGCGCACAGCACCCCCCTCCCCATCAACCTCACTCACAACCGCAATATCCGCTAAACGCCCATCATCCTCCACCACCCACACACGGGCTGCCACCAGCACCCCACACTCTACCCTCTTCAGGCAGCCACGGTCAACACCTGCAACACAGCAACTCAGACCCCAACCGGCCGCCTGAACACTCACTACACCGCACAGCGAGCCTGAACGGCGCCTCATCGCGACGGAGAGGCAGGGACGAATTCGAGCGCGACAATGGCAGTCCACCCTCGAGGTTCAATTCTCAGCAAGACGCCAAGAGGGCTGCACTGCCGTTCCGACCGGACAGTAGAGAGGATTGGAGGCGCGACATGAGCTCTGAAGAGAAGAGGGAGGAGTTCCTGAGGTTGTGTGAGAGAGCTTGGGATCTTTTCCATTCTTGATCAGGAAGACCCCCCTCGTACTGGAAACGGGAGAGGAAACGCGAGAGAGGACGGACACGCTGTGCAGGGACGACAAGCGTTAAACGAGCCTAAACTCACGAAAGCATCTGACGGACGAATTTCTTGAACACATACCCATGTCGAGGCAGGCGGCAATCCTCTCAATCTAGAAATGGAGGGACTGCCATTGTGGGAAATAGCAGAGCACAAGAACTGGTGGGATCCACTGTATTGGAAATAAGATGCCAGGATAATGGTACGTTACATGGTGGCGAACGATAATCTACATTTGAACAAACTATCTTAATCAACAAAACTTCTCAAAAGTACTAAAGGACGAGCCTAATGACTATCTTTGTTCTATAATCCATTTGACTTGCTTTTCTGAGCCAATCACCAGGATCTTGACCAGTTCCGTTTAGGCTTCTTCTACTTGATTATGGACGGCAGGAAGGGAGGTAAGTTGTGGGCAACATGGAAAGGAGGGTATGCAGAATGACAGCATTGGTGGTAGATTGTTGAGCGTAGCTCCGCAGGCGGAGAGGGACAGCCCTCCATGCATGTAGGATGTAATGAAGGCGAAACAGGTTGGTACAAGCAGTGATCCATGGAATGGCTAGGTTCTTACAGGAGGAAGTCTGATAGGCCAAAGAGGGGTTCAGGAACAGGTAAAATTGTCCTAGTATAGGCTTTCGCTTTCTTTCGCATGGTGAATGCTACTTGGAGCCTTCCCTCACACGTCGGAGCATGTACATACGCATCGCAAGCACACTTCAAAGCAGACTACTATACAAATTTCAACAACGACCTTGACTCCCTCCACCTTCTCTCCGTATCTCTGACCTTCATGACCCTGATTGGCCGTTCGAACGCTCGCCTCCTGGCGCGCTCGACCTGGCCAGCCTGGACATCCGCGTCGAGTCTGACTCTTGCCTGGGCGTCGAGGGCCTCCCAATCGCGACGCTGCTCCCGCGCGAACTTGCCGCGCGGGGAGCTTTTGCGGGAGTAGAAGCGCCAGCGGAAGTTGGGGCGGATGGGCTCGTAGAGGCCTTTCGTGCGGGAGTCCTCCTCTTCGTCCGTGGAAGAGGCGTAGAGGTGGTCGTCGTCCTCAATGTTCCCACTGCTGCCATTGTTACTGCTGTCCTCACGCTGTGTCGATTGACGGTGCACAAGGGGTCCGATGGCATGGGTTCCGTCGATCTCTGAATGTGGATATTCTTCAACCGGGGTGTTGGTGGGTGTGGCGCGAGGCGCAAGGCGGAGAGTAGGGACGTGGACGTCCGCTGTTGGTAAGTCGGGGAAGCGTAGTCGCCATGTGAGAGTGACGACGTGGTAGTTCAGTGTCTCCTTCCCCGCGTAAGGATGGTAGGTTTCGCCGTCGAGATTGGCAGGGCCAGACCAAGTGCTGATTTTCGGCTCGCCTGCGAGCTCAAAATACGTCGTTGTGGGACTGCCGTTGACGATATGCGTCTTGCGCTTCTCGCTCTCAAATCTCCTTATCCTCTCTAGGATCCGTTCAAGCTGCTCCCGTTTGTAGTCCAGCGTTTCAAGCTCGAGGATCAGCGTCTGTGTGCTCCTCAGATCGGGTGAGTCCAGTAGAGCCTTGACCCAGTTGTCTTTCAGCTGCAATGGCGCTTCATCTTCCCAATACCACCAATCCGTGTGTCTGATGGTCACGTGGAAGATCTTGGGCTGAAAGGGTTCTGGCAGCTTCGCCAGCCAGTTCTGCTGCTTCAAATGGTGCTGTGAATCCCTCATGAAAACACACTTCAGATGGCCTTCACGAGACGTGAACCCCTCGATCACGAACATCTGGGCGTACAGGTGGAGAGTCCCGAAGTTCTCTCTGTTTATCCGCGTAAGGGATTCAAACCACTTGGCCTTGCGGCTGTCGGGTGCAGCACGGTAGTACCAGAAACAATGTTCGGCTTGCAACATAGGGAAGGCATTTGCCTCTAGCCAGACACGGCGACAGGTGAGCAACAGATTGGTGTCTGTCTTCCACCGGGCAGTATGGCCTGGTCGGTAGTAGTACTCGTTTTCCTTGTATGGGTGGGAAGGGTCTGGAAAGGGCGCTGTGGCAAACTGGAAGATGAGATCACGCAGTTCCCTAGGTAAGATGGCGAAGAGCGGAGACCGAGATTGGGGATCGCATTTAGAGAGATTATTGTCGGTTTCTGTTGTTTCGATACTGACTTTGCGCTTTGCTTGACTCTCCAGGAGGGCGATGGAATTTAGTGGTGGCATGGTGATTATGGGGTTTGCTTCAACGTTTCGTGAGTCTGTACGTCTGGCTCGGGATGGACCAATATAGTTATCGTAGAAGAGAAATGCCAATCCGTTGAAGACTCGAACAACCGCAACCTTGAAATCGAACCAGACCTTCAAGAGTAGAAGTACGAGCGACATCCAGTAGGTGAGGCTATGAGGACTAGGTCATGGAGGGGAGGTGGAAGCTTTATAACCCACGAAGACAGTGCATGCGAAGTGGATCACGATTGAGACCGTGGAATGGTTCGAGACTTGTTATTGCAGGAGCATTGACTACATGCGATGTGTGAGGCTGGCGCCATAAGGAAGCAAGAAGTAATGAATCAGTGCGGCGTCGAGGGGTAGCAGGCAGCAACGAACGAGGCTCAGGCATCACAGCCAGTCACTGATGGTCGATCCCAAGGCAGCAGCGACACCCGGCTCTGACACTGCTACCATCAACTATGCACCTGCACCTGCACCTGCACATGCATTGCGTTGCTTGCTTCAATACAAATCACATGTCCAGTACACGCCGATGATGCTCCATGAGAGGAATCCCGAGATAGAGCATGCCTACCACGGAGAGGTCGAAGATATCAAATCATGCACACGAAGTCGATCGCGTTTCATGGTTCAAAACTGGGTGCGACATCGCACCAAACGTTTTCAAATCAATCCACGGTATATTAGCACAATGCGTAAATCAGCATCCGGTAGCGCGTGCATGGAGCTTTGATGGTGAACAGTGGAAACATGCAAAGGTATTCCAACCATCTGCACCTCATTCGCATGTATCAGCCAAGACACCGATACTCTGGCAATGGGCGTTGTAGACGCCATAGATTTGGGTGGATTATCAACTGCCGTGAAGCCTCCAATCACAGTTATCGCGTGTGCTTGAGCTGATGAAGGGGACATGTGGGAATTTGCTGAGAACGTTATGGTACTACTCTACTGCCATCAATGTGGTGTGCTGTGATTCATGCAGGCTAGTCATGTCGTCATGTCCTCCAACTCTCCCTCAATGATACAGGCCTTTCAATGCAAACGAAGGATACGCTGTCGCCGCTACCGAATCTCAAAACGTTCTTCCTCACCCAGATCGTCGCTATCCCATCCATCCTCCTCATCTCTCTGTGCGAGCTCCACGAATCTTCTTAGCTCGTCTATACGTCGTTGATCGTCGCCTCGATTGCCAGGATTTCGCCTTACGCCAGCCCCCCTGTTCTGCTGAACGGGCCTGACACGCTCATGTGCTCTGACTGCAGCTGCGTTGTTGCCTCTAGCTGCTTGCGGCACAGGGAAGGGATTGCGTCTGGCTCGGGCTGGGGGGGCTTGCGGCTGCTGGTTACCGATATTGTTGTCAACGGCGTCGTCACGAAATGCCAACAGCTGAGGTTGGAACTCTTCCATTTGCAATCTTTCCACTCCAGCAGCAAGCTCCTGTGCTTGCGCTTCGTTGGCAGCTGCCTCTGCCTCTGCCTCTTCTGCTTCTCTAGCAGCTTCAAGAGCAACCTGCATCCATCCTCTGCCACCTTCACCTCTTTCCCCACCATCGCCGTTGGCTCCCCCATCCTCTCCTTCTTCCAGCTCCCAAAGGCGCTGGTAGCACCCTAATCCAGGCTTATTGAAATGCTGATAAGGATTCTGCCCATCTAACCATGCGCCACAGAGATAACAGAAATGGGTGTTGCACTGGAAGCACTTCATGTGATTACATCCCATCGTCTTCTGGACAGGAGAGAAACAGGTTGGGCAAGGGCTAGTGTGGGCTCGGATATAGTCGTAGCTAGCCTTCTCATCGACCGAGAGTTCGGTCGGGTCACGAGGGAAGCAACGTGCAAAAGGACCATGCCAGCCCATGTAGCAGACGCGGCAGAATGCGAGTGAGCACTTCTCGCAGACAGCTAAACGATCATTCGGGTCTGCAGGTTGTGGTGCGGGTTTGGGTATTGCCTTCCTGGCCGTCGTTTCACGTCGCACAGCGTTCAACCGCGGCGATGCTGGTGGTGTTGGTAGTGCTCCATCAGCGTCGCTATCGTCGGAGGATGACTCCGAGGAAGGGTATTCGGCCAGGTTCTTAGGAATAGGTGGATATTGGGAACTTCGAGCTGGCCCTTGACACCATGTTCGCGGACAGTATACTGTGTTCTTGTCTGCCTCAAGGCGCTTCTTCCTCTTCATTTCGACGTACCTCCTCACAATAGTCTCTTCTACCCCCATAGCTAGCAATTCGCGAGGATGGAGTGCCCGCGGTCCCTCACGCTTGCGCTTCTTTCCATTCTTGACTTGATCCTTCTCACAACTAGGATCCAGACATCTCACTGCGACCAGATTCCCTTCCTTTATAGCATCGTTGTAGAAGTCCTGAAGACAGCTCTTACAGAAGACATGGCCGCACCTCTCCAACCTATGACACACTGTCCCCTTCTTAGGTTCGAGACATACTCCACAATCGTAAGTCCCGGTCTCGAATGTCTGCCTCTTCACGCGGTTGTCGAAGGCAAGCAACTCCTGCTCCAAAGCCCCAGCGTGTAATGTCAAGCAACCCTCACTGGACTGATCGAGACCAAACCCACCCTCTGCCGCTTGCTGGAGAAAGTCAATGTATGCGAACAGAATCTGGCACTGACCATACTCCTCCCAAAGCTTGGCTGCTTCTTTCTCAAGGTCCCTAAGCTTACCGGATGGCAGCCAGCCATGTGGTGTCGATAAGGATATCAGTGGAGGTTTCTCAGCTGGATAGCCGTCCGGTAATGTTACTATGAGGCAGAGAGGTGGCAAATGTGAGAGATGGACATCATGCTCGACATGAGCGCCGCTTCTGCTAGCGGTCGCTTTCGAAGCATATGTTACAGAACAAGATGCGCTGTGTTGGAGGTGTGGCGCTGGTATGAAGCGGACAAGCAGTGGCGAAGCTGGCGCAACTGCCAAATCAAGTCTTGCTGTAGTGTTGTTGTTGGCGATGTCGAGCTCAGGATAGATTGCCTGGAGGGAGGATAGCTCTTCCTCGCGCTCGCCGTTATCCATTCACGGCGGTAGCTGAAAGTCACCGGGTGGAGTAAAAGATGTAATTTCTCATCGCCTTCGATGATGGGATTGCCTGGAGGGATGTATGTCCAAACAGACTTTCCCCCAGAGTGCGGAAAGCTTCGATCAAGATTTGACGTGAGCGGTGGCGACCGAATGACAGAGGCGAGCATTCAAGAGAACTTCTTCTGTATGCAAGTAATTTATATGCGGGCTTCCGTAGTCTAAAATCATGACATAAGTCAAGGGCAATACACTCACAGACCCGCCGCCTGGGTAGCTTCATGTCTGTCCCTTGACTCACTTGAGAAGCCTCGGCCCCTCCCTCGCTAACTTCACTTTACCTATCAATCGGCTCTATCAAAGATCTCGCCCTTTCCCGTTTTGTGAGTTTCAGGTATCGAGTCCGGACGTAAACTATCACCGACGGCAAGTTCCATCTCTAGGGGAACGAACGCTTCACGACAATACTGTATATAGAATTGAACCATGAGCGCCAGACATCGGTAACAGACAGGACACCGCCCCTTCCGGATAGAGACCACGGCAAACCCTTGCTCATTCATCCGGCTGTTGCGTGCACATACTGTACTTTTCATCACAATGTCAGACTCACCTCTGGCTTCCTTGAGCCTGACACACGTCCATTACAACCCTCAGTCGCAGCTCTCGTATATATGTGCCTGGTTAGCATTGGTACCACAGGCACTATGCGTGACCTACGCGACGCTGATGTGGAGCTCGCGCGAAGCAGAGGTGATCATGATGTTCGCAGGCCAGATGCTGTGTGAAGGGCTGAACTGGGTGTTGAAGAGGTGGATCAAAGAGGAGAGGCCCACTCGTAAGTCTCCCTCACCATGCCATGTATACATACACAAAGCAGGCAAAACGTGGTCTCAGGCACATGAGATGAGGCGTGACTGATGTGTTCTGTTGCCTTCTGTAGAAATGCACGGAAAAGGCTACGGCATGCCCTCGTCACACGCCCAGTTCGTGGCTTTCTTCAGCACCTTCCTGACGCTCTTCCTGCTGCTGCGACATAGCCCGCACCCACACCCTCCTCCCTCATACTCATCCTCGGCGGCCTCCTCGTCTCCTCCGCCAACCCCACCAACACCATACTCCCACCGCCTGCTTCTCTCATTTGCAGCTTTCCTCAGCGCAGCAGCTGTTGCGCAGTCCAGAATATACCTCAACTACCATACGCCCAAGCAGGTATATGCCGGTGTGGGTGCAGGCGTGGCCTTTGCAATATTCTGGTTCATCTTTACTGAGATTGTCAGGAAGAGTGGGTTGCTAGCATGGGGGCTCGATCTAAGAATAAGTAGAGCTCTGAGGGTGAGAGATCTAGTGGTGGAGGAAGACATCTGGGAAGCAGGCTGGGAGAGGTTTGAGATTAGACGGATGAGGAAGAGGAGGGATATCAAAGCAAAGGGCCAATGAGGTAGAGTAAGCCGCAGATCAACAGCATACCAGAGACTCTATGGCTGATACCGCCCCTGATAACGATGCCGAATACGTTACCTTGATTTGCCGTCCAAAGTACATCACGAGGAGGAAGTGTTATTGGCTGGCGTAGCTATCACGCACAAGGACCGCAACATACGTTCTGGTAGCTTGCCTTTGCCATCTCAGGTTTCATGCCAGATGTGCATTGGAGGGTATGGCCGGCCGAGCGGTCCATGAACCAGGAAAGTAGCGCAAGCGCTTGTTCCGGGTGTCTCACGGAATGCCAGAGAGAAGATCCTTCTACCAAGTCCCAGCAACCGACTTAGCAGACCCAGTAATGTTAACGCTGTGTATGAGTTGGGCATGCATTTTGCTGCTTTGCCATCTTAGAGTTTATCAAAGTCTGACAGATCATGGGTGCGATGAAATTTGCTCCATACAAGAGGTCAAGCTGATGAGTGCATATCTCCGGTCTCATCGAGACTGAAGCTCATCGCGGGAAAAGACTTTACACAAACCCGTGTCAACGTTGTGACTATAGTCATTGTTGAGCCGAGCGCTATGGAGAGGGCAATAACGAACGATAGATGCTGTAGAGATGAGATGCTTATCACCAACTATCAACCTCTGAGCCTGCACCATCGATCGCTCTCAATAAGGTCAGATGGTGCAGAAGCTATGGGTGGCGCCTTCTTATCTGTCCCCGTCTCTTTGGATATTCCTTCGGCCTCTACTTCATCCCCATTAACACTCGAACCTCCACTTGCTCCCCCATCTTCTTCGTCTACGATTTTCTTCTCTTTTCCACCCTGCGTTCCAATTGTCATAAATGGAACGAGACACACGCTGAAAGCTGCCATCGCAAACGCTGCCCAGAAGGTAGCAGCATAGGGTGCAGTCGCCCTATCCCAATATTCACCAAGTGAAGAAAGACCAGCAGACTTCTGTTCCACGCTTGAGAACACAGCCGTCGCAATTCCCAAACCAATAGTCTGACAAAGCCTAGCTACGGTCTGAAAGATACCGCCAGCCACACTCTGCTGCTCACGCGGCATGGAAGACATGACGTACATGTTTGCCACGTTGAATTCGAGATCCGCACCCACAACAATCAAGATGAAGGAGGGGAAACAGAAAGCCCAGTAGGAGGAAGAACTGCGGTTGACAGCTAGCAGCAGGAAGGCGATGCTGTAGGCCAAGGTGCCGATCAACATTAGGAGTTTATTAGAAACAGTGTGGAGGATCATGCCCGCAACGACGTTGACGGCTATGCCCACGATGACCATTGGGAGGAGGTGGACTGCGACCATGAGGGGATTGAACTGCCAGATCTCCTGGAAGAAGAGGGCGATGAAGAAAGAAGCAGGTCTGTTGTGGTCTTGAGTTAGCTCCATTTTCTGAATATGGAAAAGCCAGAGAGACAATACTTACGTGAATGACATAAAGCCTAGACTTAGCACTGCCAAATTCAGTGAGAAGTTTTTGTCGAGCCAGATCTTCATGGGGATAAGAGGGTATGCAACCCAGTTCTCCCAGAAGACAAAGCTAATGGTGAGGACAAGTCCGATAGCTAGAAAGGCGATCACGTATCCAGTGCTCCACCCTTTGGGAGCACTATCACCCAGACTTAGGGCAGCAGAGAACAAGCCGATGCCTGCGATGGTAAGTGCAACGCCAACCAAGTCAAATCGCTTCAACGTTTCGAGGCTGAATGGCTCCTTCTTCTCAAAATCACCGGGTACACTGAAGATGCCAATAGCAGTAAAGACAACAAATATAATCGCGATGAGCCAGAACGACGCACGCCATCCAAACAGCTCCGCTGCAATGCCACCAAACAGTGTTCCGCCCACAAAACCTATAGGGTTTCCAGCACTGAAGCACGCAAAAGCAGCATTCTTACGCTTGCTGGGTTTGTTATAGATGACGCCCAGCAGTCCCACTGCCGGAGGGACAGCGCTCGCACCGGTCAATCCCATGACACCCGTCAATATATCGAGACCAATGCCTGAATGCATGAAACCAGCACCGAGATTGAGGACAGCGAAGATAAACAAAGACCCGACGAACAAAGCTTTGCGGCCGAAGAAATCAGCGACCTTGCCGAAAAAGAGTAAGAAAGAACCAGCTGCCAACGAAGGTGCTGATGCAAGCCATGTGACCTGAGCGGTGGGCATACCCAAGTCGCGGCCAATGTAGGATGAGGTGACTGTAAGGGAACCAGTGAGGAAGGACGTCATCGCGATGGCCATAGTCGCCGTCAAGACGAACAGCATTTCCTGGAAGGTGCTGCGGAAGCAAGATGGCCTTGCATTTGTTGTGACCTGCTCCAATCCAGCCATCTCTTCATTGGTGGCTGTGGCATGTTCTTTAGCAGTGGCGTTGGCAGCGGTGGTGGCAGGCTCGGGAGCCGCAGTCATCTGGACGTGGGCTTTGTCGGCCATTGTGCCGTATAGACAGCAGTATAGACAATAGGAATGTTATCAGATCAAACGACATGGTGGCCCATATGGAATGCATGGGCTAGAAATATATGAAAGCCCCGATTATTTCCCGGCATAATGATCGGCATTTGCTGCTAGAAACCACTCTCAGTTCCGGGATCACATGTGTTGATAAGCTAGCGGCAAAATTTCCGCGCGGCCTGCGCCTAACACGGCTACGGACTTGAGAGCTTAGAGAATCGGCGTTGGCCTACATTATGCAAGCTATTTTTCCAGACTCACTGGCATCTTTGTAAGGCGCATGCCTTCCGCTGCTGATGTGATCAAAGACAAGACGAAGAAGAATTGGATATCTTGGCGTTGTTACTGTTGGGTGCCAATCGACTACGACGTTACTCGCAGCCGAACACATGTCCGTCACTGTTAGCTGTTTCTTTGTATCTACTGTACTCGTAGAGTATCTCCTGCGTCAGGGTATGGATTCTTGAGATGAGAACGCAACAGATTAAATCCAACACAAAAATTGCGCGATGCGAGTATCATAGTTATAGAGCTCCATATTAGTTGAGATGGACAAGAAGCAGTAAATATATAGACATATCGCTTTGATAGATTAGATCTCAAGTATTTGCTATTGTGAGCAATTCAGGGTTCCAAACAATGGCAGGACCATCCAAGCAAGACTGATTGCCTTTCAGACCGTGCGCTGGACCGATCACAGTTACTTCGAAGTTAGATGATCCACCGCCTATATGAAAGATGTGTCAGCTGCGTGTCATAGTATGTCGTTAAGCTGGTGCGAGGGATTCTTACCTTGTTGATATCGTAGTCATACATCTCCAGCGCAGTTAGCGCATCACCTCTCGAGAAGCCAAGTGCAGTGACGCGCTTTAAGATGGGATCATCGTGTTCAGTGCCAGGCGTGATGGCTCTCCCTGTTGACTCAGTGGCCTGCTGGCTACCGAGGCCAGTTCCAGGAGCGACAGTCTTGAACGACTGACTTGCAACAGCGTTGGCAGTGCCATTCGAAGTTGCCGATTCACCCCAGGGGTCGTTTGTTCCACTATTGAGGGAGGTATCGATATTCTTACTATTGTCGAGACCAGAGAAGATGGCGTCCCAGTCATGCTGTTGCTGTGGACTGCCTGTGGCTGTCGGTGTTTGCTGAAGGCTAGAGTTGCCACTTGCACTATGAAAGCCATTTGGTGCGGTGGTAGTTGAAGAGGAGAAGCCATCAGCACCGCGAGGCTGGGTTGCAGTCACAGAAGTCATGGTGCTGCTGGGTGCGGGACTATCAAATGCAGGGTTGAATTCTGAACTCTCTTCAGCGGTGTTTGAACCACCAAAACCAAAGTCAAGATCATTCATGGAAGCGACGTTTTTGTCTTCTTCCTTCGCTTCAGTCAGATCATCAAACTCATCGAAATCGTCGAAGGCGTTCTTTGCAGGAGCAGCAACAGTAGCAGGTGGCTGCGCAGGACCGGAGGTGGCAGTAGGAGACATTCGCAGCGACTCGGTAGGCATGCTTTCCTGCTTTGGCTCCTCAGTAGGGGATGGCAGAGACGCGGTTGGGTCTTCTCTCGCAGGCAGCAAGTTTCCAAATTCTGGCGGGAACTGGTTTGAGCTCGTCCTCTCTCCAGTCCCTCCATGATCCTTCTGGTTGCTTTCTTCGTAAGTTGGTGGCGAAGCTTGTGCATCCACGCTCGGAGCATGAACCGCAGGACTTCCTTCCGAAGACTCAACACTCTGGACTGTCGTAGGCATTACCTGGCTTTCAGAGATGCTCTGTCTTCGCTCTCTTAGGGTATCGTCGGCCACAGTTGGGTTTGATGCAGCAATGGCACCATGTTCGACTGGAGTAAAGGCTCCATTCAATCCAGCATTTCGAGGCGGTGAAGCTGCAGTGAAATCATCGGCAAACCCGTCTCTGCCGACGTCAGTATCAGTGTCGCTGTCACTATCGTCGTCGTTTTCCAATGATTGGATTGGTGGAAACTCATTATTGAAGCCTTCGATTTTCGGCTTAGCTTCTTGTGTAGCTTCCTGTGTAGCTGGTACGAACGGATCGTCAGCAACCGCAGCTCCCTCTTCGGCTTTGTTTACTCCACCAAAGCCTGCAAATGCAGAATCAAAGTCATCATTAACTCCAGTTGCAGGCCCAGCGTTAGCTAAGGTGGAAGCTGTATCGTCAGGGAAAGCGCCAGGGATTTCTCTCGTGCTGCCGGTGTCTTGTTTCTCTAATGCGGCAGCAGTAGCTATACCTCCAGCAGCCAGTGCTCCAGCGCCACCAATTGCGGCAGCTGTGCCGAGTTTGCTGCTTTCTGGAGCAGGCGAGCTTACCCTACTGTCAGGTGCCAAAGGGGTCTCTATCCCACCAGCTCTACTCTGCGGTGGCATGACACGAGTCGAGCTTGCAACGCTGTGCGTCCTGCTACCATCAGACAGGCCAGGGCCAAGCATACCAGGAGTAAATTGCCTGTTCTCAGGTGGAGGTGGTGGCGGTTGGTCAGCAGGCGTGGAGTGTTCTGGAGCTTTCTCAGAAAGTGGCGGTGTTGCTGACGGTGTTGGCTCGCCTGCAGAAGCAGTGCTTGCACTAGCAGGTCCTGTAGCGCTAGTAGAAGGATTGATGGAACGTCCAACGAAGCTAGTTGCAGGTGGTGTGCCTGTACGGCTTCCAGCTTGGATTGTGAAAGCAGGGCCGAAGAGGGTATCGAAGGCAGATGGTGTCGGCGCTGCAGCTATCGTAGTGGCTGGACTCATTGCACGCTCAGTTGGAACAGACGTCTCGCTTGCTTTGCGAAAGAACGGGTTAGTACTGCTTAGAGTACTTGCTGCCGGAGAGACGACAGCACTCCTTGCAACAGGTTCGTCTTCAACAGGTGGACTACGAGCACGTTCTTCTGCTGCTCGTTCGAGATCCACCTTATCTTGCTGAAGCCTATCCCTCTCACCCTCATTGGTCGAGAGCTGTTTCTTGTTAATTGACACCATGCCACGCTCCTTTCTGGCATCCATCTGCAGCTTTTCAATCTCAGGCTTCAACCTAGCAACTTCTGCATTCAGCTGGGAGATTTTTTGCTTCAGGCTTGCGTTTTCTTGTTGGTCAGTCTGTAGTTGACCAGTAATCGTTTGGTGGCGAGAACTCAAATCCTGATACGTTCCCTCCAGCATCGCCAGTTCTTGTCCTAGCTTCTTAGTAGATTCGCGAGAAGAAGCAAGCTGGGTCTCCAACTCCTTAGCTGTACGAACTTCGGTCTCGTATTGGCCTCTGAACTGCTGCAGTCTCAGCTCAAGGTCACGTTTCTGTGCATTAGTCGCATTCAGATCAGCCTGTGTAGCCTGTTTCTTGCTCTGTGTGGCTTCCATTTGGCCCCTTAGGTTTCCAATCTGGGAGCTCATATTGGCGAGCTCCGTTGTGTCACCGGTGATTTTGCTGCTTTCCGCAGCTTGTGTCTCATTATCGCCTAAAAGATCATCCCCACCAAAACCACTCTTCTGGGCTTGAGCTGCTGCAGACGATGTTTGTTGCTGACCGGTTGATTGCGGCGGCAATGGTGCACTGACGTTACGAGCCTGCCCAGACGCAGATCCTTGTGAGCCACCAGTGTTTTGTTGCTGTAGGCTCGCGCCAAAAAGCGATGTGGGAATAAATGGCTTGAACATGGAGCCTGCACCAGTTTGTTGTGGCTGGGGTTGAAAGCGCTGGGGACTTGAGGGCGACTGAGGCTGGCTGCTTTGGAATGGATCCCTGGAAGCCCCTTGTGCTGACGCACCAGTGCTTTGAGGTTGCAATGGCTGTTGTCCAGAAGGCTGAGCCGGCTCGTCCAGCCCGAAAAGATCATCGGCAGCAGATTTGGAGATGTTAGACGTGTTATTCGCATTGTCAAATACAGGCGCGGTCGACGGCTGTGCTGATTGCTGTTGAGTTGGCAGCTGTTGTTTCCTCAAGCTAGGAGGTACTAAGGCAGGTGGAAGAAATGCCGGGAGCGGCGGCGGGTTCTGTGTGCGTTGCTGGCGGATGAGATACATAGCAACAGCGAACTCATCCCGAGTCAACTCTCCTGAGCTTTTGATGTCTGCCAAGTCCCAGATGGAAGCCAACGTATCCTCTGGCAATCCAGAATCTGAAAAGAAGGCAACGGCCTGCTCGCCAGTAACAACGCCTCGTCCTTGTTTGTCCACGCCTAAGAAGAACTGATCGTACTTGGCTTTCTCAGCGGGAACAATAAGCCATTGTGGACCAGTGGTTTGCGCGCTCATTGGCGGTGGTGGTGTCCCAAACCCAACCGGTCTAGCAGTCAAGGGGGACTGAGTCCTTGCAATGCTTCCTGTGTATTGAGGGGGGATTCCTGACCGGCTTGGCGGTTGTCTAGGGCCTGCTGGAGGAGCACCACGCCGTGCAGCCGCATCGTAGAGGCCAGCAGGTAGCGTACTAGGCAAAGCTGTCATGGCTCGTGTCTTCATGGAGGTTAATAAATGCATGGCCACAATGAACTCGGTCTGGTCAAGAGCACCGCGTTGTCCTCTGTCCGACAAAGCCCATATCTTACCCAATACTTCATTGGGCAAGCCAGCTCTTTCGAAGATACTTTTCGCCGTCACGCCATCCAGCATCCCATCTTGTGCGCCCGAGCGCTCAAACAGTCCAGTATACTGCTGGGCTTTCTGCGGGTCTAGTGGTGGTACGCGTATCGGCCCTTGACCAGAAAGTTGTGGCTGTAATGCAGTCGCAGGAAACTGGCCAGTGGTGGGGCTTGGTTGTGCGCTATTTCCGCCGCTCAATGCAGGAGCACCTACGCCTGGGAGTGTCATACCATCAAACTTTGGCAGTGGGCCTGGCATGAAGGCAAGCTCGGCTGTAGGCTGCTTCCCAGTTTGAACGTGACCTATCAGTCGTAACACCATGCAGAAGCCCGGCTTCGTGAGAAGACCGCGATTCTCGGTGTCTGCTATCTGCCATATCTCACCGAGAGTGGATGGGTCGAGTTTTGTGGGCTCGAAAAAGGTAACGGCATTTTCCCCTGTGACGACGCCTAGGGAATCCTTGTCTGCCTGGTTGAAGAGGTATGAGAAGACTTGCTTTTCCTGTGACGATAGATTGAGGATCGGATGGTCTGTAGCACAATAATCGTCAGTACATGCTGTGATATGGTTGATGTTATTGTTGTAGCGGTTGCTGCGCATACTTAGGTCATTGTTGCTCTCTGACATGGCTGGTAGCTTAGCGCATTAATAATACAGGCACAGAGACAGATTCCCAACCAGATAGAGGGCGATATTACAACAGGAGACGGATGCTGCCAATTGGAAGCGCTTGAAACGCGTCAAGGCAATGCAAACAAGACGAGTGAGCGGGGATTATAATAGAATGCAGAGAGTATCTTGTTGCTTCTGACTGCTTTACGAGCCGCAGATGAGGATCGCTCAAGCTCCTGCTTTTGGCCTTGGCATGCGTGAGCTCCCGCTGACGTCCTACCGAACTTACCGAGCTCATGCAGACCATCATATAACAATTTGAAACATCTTCCAACATCGGCAAAGCTTCGTACGACGATGACGATATAGAAAAGAGACACCTGGTATGTACGTTTGTAAGGGAATCATGTGGATACCATGTAAGGAGTTCCATGTGGAAGCGCTGGCCCACGTTCTTAATTGGTATGCACTGTGCCTCTTCCAACTCCATATTGACACGAAACCGTTCAGTGAATTCTAAAAACATTGACACTGGACCATCACGGCGGCATACTAGGTGGCAGAGGTACACAATTGGTCTTGTTGCATCTAGAAGGTTGTTACGATGTTAGTCAAGTAGATCAAGTCAGCCAACCTAGCCATAAGTGTCCTAGCATATTCCCAAGCCTTTCGCAATCGTGAATCGTTTAGATGTCAAGGTCATGTAATGTAGATTCATCTGCTCCTGAAAGTCATCATCCGCTTCTACCTACATCTTGTACATCATGTGCTGTAAGCATTAGATGTCACTTGCATCACCTAACAATTGCGACCTCGTTTAATGTCTCTGCTCACTGTACCCTCCGACACCATGTTGCCTTTTGCTGAGCATATACGTGCCGTACAATCTAAACTATCAAAGAACAGAATGGAATGAAGATGAAGACACTTGAGATACAAAGATTCATTCTTGTACTGTATTCAGCAACCCAGCGGCAGCAGATTGATGCCAATCATCGAAAGGAGAAATCGCAAGTGTTCGAGCGGATGAATCGTGACCTTCAGCCTACAAAATGCGAAATGGTAAGTTAACTACATAACGACAGACATTAGTCTTGATCGCAGTGCAGACTTATGATCCCAAGTCACTGGTCATGTTCTAGTCAACAAGACGACGACAGCATCCAATTAAACACCAATACCACGAAGTCATGTCACTCAAGTAACTGCCCTCTCGGCTCCATTCATCGATCCTCCAAACTAACTATCAATGATGTGTTTAATACCAAAGATTTAAATCGACTACATCCTTTCACTAGCACTTTGTCTGACGGCGTGTCTTTTACATATGTACAATACAATAACAGCATCTCTCAAAAGATAAGGGTTGTCACCTGGAAGCAGAACCAGCCCTACCTAACGAAGAAAGAGATGACAAACTCACTTTGACAGGACGGAATCGATCGCCGGTTAGACGTATTAATCGACTCTAGACGTACTTAGAGCAGGTGACTCGTCTTAAGCGTATAATTAGTTTTCACGCTCTCAGCCAAATTGGCCATGGCCATCTATAGTCTGTTCATTTGCAACTGTCATTGTGTCATGTGAGTAAAACGAATGTCGTCTCTAAAGAGCTGTACATGTCATTTAAGACAACTTTAACCCGTATGTGTATGAACGCCTAACGTCACTGCAAGGTACAGAGACGACATTGACATGTCGAAGTTTTCATCGGTGTTTGCTTTCATTACGCTGCTGGTTCTGAGATCACTCAAGAAGCATCGGCCCTGTTGCTACTGCTAGATACAACTAAATATAGAAATCTGAGTGTACAGCAGACAGCAGACATGACGAAGACGGCGCCGGCGAGGGGGACAGAATCAAGCACCGTGCTTTAAATTGGAGGAGAAGCCATAGAAACACGCGATATCTAAGCCACTTGGACGTTTAGATTAACAAGTTGATCATTGCCCTTAACGGTCTGTCAAGGTAACATGCGAGAAATATGATTGGACAATGCACGCGCTCGCGCGGTCGGGACGCTACGGTCCGCCTGCCAGCAATTTCCCTCAGCGCGAGGCCCTAAACAACGTCTTCTTGCTTTGACGGCGCCGTTTCTCTCTCTCTTCTCCTCCCTTTATAGTGGTAGTACCGTCTATACAGACCGTAATATCATAGTTCATAGTCTTGTTCACGTCGACGGTTGCGCGTGTGACATTTTCACTCTTTCTGCTCCCTTTGACGAGCGTCCCTTCGTTTCTTACCTTCGTTTCCAGATCCCCACGCCAGCCACTCCTTTGCTTCCACAGTCGACATTCCGGTGGACGCGACAATTGAAACGACATAGCTCTGACGGCGACAGAACGACTCCATTCGTTTATAGTCGTTGTCTGCGTGCGTTCGTCACTCTTTAAACACGAATACTCGCGACCGTGTCGTGACGATATCGGATCACCTGCTGGGTATTAACTTACCTGGCCTCCCAGGTATGTAGGACATCGGCGAAGACGCATTAATCAGACCATGTGTTTTAGCATGAATTCTGGTAGACCTTTCAGATGCGTGGCAGTATGCACTGACACTGAATGTGCCTACAGTCACTCGTTTCTACAACCACGTTCCTTATCGAGACACTACTTGCTTACTTGCTTTGAGACCCACATTGAAACCAAGAGAAGCATCTGCCATGAAGTACTTCACCTCACTGCTCCGTCGTGACTCCTCGTCTGAAGAGTCGCCAGCCGCAATGAATTCAACGGTCATCACGCTACTGGTCATTCTACTTGTACTCTTCGCACTCACCCTCATCCTAGTCGGTACACTTCTCATCTTTCGCCATAAGAAGCGATCTAGTCGCAAGCAAAACCTCGGCCTACCTTTGTACAATGAGAAATCGTCTCGCCCAACCTCCTCAAGCTCGACTATGTCTCACCATCGCCGAGTTATGGTTCGACCTTCTGAGTCTGTGCACATCTACCACGAGAAGCAACATCTTATGAACTCTAGCGATGGAAGCAGTGGTCCGGCCTCACCTTCTAGTCCACTCCCAGAAATCAGGATCACGTTTCCAGAAGAAATCGATGAGGCAACTGGCAAACGCGTCAGTGGGCGAATGGTCATGGTCCATGTTGGTGAGACCGGTGTAGGTCTTGAGCCTGTTGTGAGCGGCGAGGCTTTACCAGGCTACTTGGAGAAGGAGCCTGGCGATCAGAACGGCAGCAGATTTCACTCCGTGGATCTCGATCGCGTTGGCGGTCTGATTGAGAAAGAGGACAAGCGTGCTTGGAAGTAGAAACCCAAGCTTGCACTGTTGTGTACCAGCGCTTGAGGCGCTGACGCAGATGAGTGAAGATCTGTTGATGGGGAGGTGGAAGTGCGCGACCACATGACGACGATCATGACCTGTTTCTGTTTCATTTACTGGACATTTACCTTCCCCTTCTAGGGCCATATACATCATCTGGTTCCCCTCTTTGGGCTACACTGGTGCAACCAAGATGCCATTCAGACGCTAGCACCTGCAGCGTTTGCGACCAACGACACCAATGGTGCGAAATGACTTTCCGCCAGCACACAACGGCACGGCTGCCCACTCTACACCCACTACTTTGTTTCACCACGGCAATATTACTGTCGCATAGCGCCCCATTATCAGTGGGCTGCTTTTAGTGTTTGAAGGATAATTTCAAGTACGATTCAAAGAGGAGAGCAATGGAGTGCTAGTAACTTCAGGAAGTTGGCTCTCCTTCGTGCAAACTTGAATTTTGAGGCGACTTTAGTCCAACAGAAAGTTCTGGCGAAGACGGTCCTGTGTTTTGATGTATTTCTTATACATAGATACGAGGCAAATTTGTATTACCTTCTTGTCGCCCTCGTTGGTCTACTCTTCAAGTCTGATATTCTGCGGGATAACGCCATAGCTTGTAGCCTTGCCCCCATAGGTCGAAAGTTGCAGCCATTGGGTGAAAGCCTGCGTTTTCCCTGCTGTAGTGATATTTTGGACATGCGTAGTAACAATAACCTGCAGGTCGTGAAATCCTCACAAATCATTAATAGATGGCAGACAGCACATGTTCTCAGGTTCCGCTGCGTGATGCTGAACTTCCATACGAAGGATGAGATTATTGTAGCTTCGGCACATGTGAAACTTTCCGCTTCCCAAGTCCTCAAGACGCTCCACCACAATTACAAGCTACACCTACGCGTCTACAAGATTTATCACCTCCCATTACAAGAGCCTCCCTTTGCATAGGCGGCTTCCTCTACTGCTGCGAAGCATTCTCTCTAGTCGTTCTTTTAATCAGATATTTCCTTCATATCTCTTCTTTTATCCACTTCAATGTACATCATCCTGCCTGTGTTGTAGCTACTACTAGGCTTCGACGACGAATCGCAATGAGCAACAATGGCGGAGGTGAGAAAGAGCTTACCAAGGAGGAGCTAAAAGTGGAGAACAAGAAGGAAGAAGTGCAGTTCAAGGCGCAGCATGGTCTGGTGGTTGCTTTCTTCTGTCTCGTAATGTATGAGAACATGGCCAATGGCTGTCCTAAGTAGGCCCAACAGTTATATGTGCAAGTGCTGACACGCGTGTCTCTGCTCTCTAGACTTTTCCATGTCTTTGGCCTCTACCTCTTCTGCTCCGGCTTTCTCCTCTCGCGCCTCGTACTGAACGATAAATCTCAATGCGCCGTCCCTCCGGCCGTCCTCGATAACAACGTCCACACTCCTGGCAGCTTCGACACCGGTTGCTGGCATCCCAAGAGCTTTGACAAAGCGGTTGTGATCGTAATCGACGCTCTCCGGTACGATTTTACGGTTCCCTTCCAGCCGCAATACGAGAACGAACCCCCTCACCACTTCCACGACGCGCTACCGATACTCTACGAGACCGCGACGAAGGAGCCCCAGAACGCGTTCTTGAGGCCATTCATTGCTGATCCGCCTACTACTACGCTACAGAGACTGAAGGGATTGACGACAGGGACGCTGCCTACGTTCATTGATGCGGGGTCAAACTTTGCAGGGACGACAATCGACGAAGACAACTTGGTACAGCAGCTTAGTGATGCTGGGAAGAAGGTGGTGCATCTCGGCGACGATACATGGCATTCCCTGTTTCCAGGATTGTTTGAGCCAAACCTCACAAAAGCTTATGATTCTTTCAATGTCTGGGACTTGCACACTGTCGATGATGGAGTCAATGAGCACTTGTTCCCGCTATTGGAGAGTAAGGAGACGCAGGGGAAGTGGGACATCATCTTTGGACACTATCTGGGCGTCGATCATGCTGGTCATCGTTATGGGCCTGACCATTCTGCTATGACAGACAAGCTGAAGCAGATGAACGATGTGCTTGGGAGATTGATCGAGATTCTAGATGATCAGACACTGTTGGTGGTTCTGGGTGATCATGGCATGGACATCAAGGGTGACCATGGTGGCGAATCGGACGACGAAGTCGAAGCCGCATTGTGGATGTACTCTAAAAAGGGTATCTTCGGCCGTAGCAACAAAGCTTTTATCCAGCCGCCTAAGGACGCAAAGGAGAGGCCAGTAGGACAGATCGACTTGGTACCAACGCTGGCTTTCTTGCTTGGCCTACCAGTGCCTTTTAACAACCTTGGTCGGCCTATTGAAGAAGCCTTCATTGGAGCCAAGGGTAGCGACTATGCCAACCTCGCCCGTGTAGCTCGCCTGACCTCTTCCCAAATCCATCGCTACCAGGGCGAGTATGCTCGTGCTCGTGGATTGCAAGAGTCAGACGTTTCACCTACATTCGCTCTTTGGGATACTGCTAGCCAGCTATGGGCGAGAGTCAAAGCTGCTGGTAGTCGGCCTTCTCAAACATTGCTGCAGGAGTCTTACGAAGCCTTCTCAGCCTATCAAGCACAGAACCTGTTGATTTGCCGCGCGCTCTGGGCGAGATTTGACCTCACGAGTATGTATATGGGTATTGTTTCGCTTGCACTTACCTTTGTCAACCTCATTGCCTACGCCAGGGGCCTGCAGACCAATCGTGAAGCTGCCACGCCTATCATGTTCGGTTGGGGTCTTGCAGGCACAATCCTAGGAGGTGGTGCTGGCATGCTCATTGCTCCAATACTGGATAATCCCAAAATGCAACTTGCAGCTTTTGGAGCCACCGTACTGGGAAATGCTGGAGTTTCGCTTGGGTTTCTTCCCGCAAGAGATGTTTTGAAGTTTCCCCGGCCATCATCACTATGGGGCTGGCTGTGCTTTCTTATACCCACTCTTGTTTCCATTGGTTTCGGTTCAAACTCATTCACCATTTTCGAAGACGAGCAACTGTTGTTCTTGCTTACTACCTTTGGCACCCTGATGCTAGCGTTATCGCTCGGCCGCGAAAATCCGGATGATAGATGGGTGGGCGCCACAAACTCCATGTCTTTCATTGTCTCTACACGTCTAGCATCATTTGCTCGGCTCTGCCGGGAGGAGCAGATGCCATTCTGCATGTCCACTTACTATGCCTCCGCGACCTCATCAACATCGGCTGCTTGGCAACTAGTCTTGCCCTTTGCGTCTGCACTACTATTACCGATTGCTATCAAGCACTTCTATATGCGTACACGGAATTACCAAGGATCTGCTGTCATTTGGATCGGCATCGCTTTGAGAATAGGTCTAGTTTTTGTGGCACTTTTCTGGGCTATGGACGCTGCGGACGATGGCGAGTGGTATCCTACCATTTCCAAGGCGAAGCTAAAATTTTGGAGATCCATCATTGCGCAGGTGGTCCTTGCTGTTGCTTTCGCTGCAGGTTATGCAACTTTCATCTTGGCGTCGCCTTTTCTTGCTGTGAAGACTGAGGGAGCCTCTGAACCCTCGTCGAAACCAGCACCATCGTCAGCGATGACTTCTAAGCCTATAAATGAGGATCTAGACGCACCCATCCTCACAACCATCAATGCTGCCCCTGCACCACCAAAACAGCCTAGGAGCAAACTCATCATCTACGGCTATGCGAATACGCATGGTAGCCGCTACTTCCTCCTCCCCTGCATCTGGCTGCTCGCGTTGCTGTTAGTCCAGAAACCCACGGGCCAAGGCACTCTCGCCCTCTGCATAATCTCCATCCTCAACCTGCTCGAGATCCTTGACGCGCTCGACCTTCAGCGCGCCGCTAGCCCGTCCCCGCTTGGCCCTGTCGTACTCGCCCTGCTCGGTCACTTCTATTTCTTCAAAACAGGCCACCAGGCAGTCCTAGCTTCAATTCAATGGGAAACCGCCTTCATTGCCCTCCAAACAGTTAAATATCCCTGGTCGCCACTCCTCGTCATCCTCAACACTTTTGGCGCGAACATCCTCTGCGCCATCGCCGTGCCAGCTGTCGTGATGTGGAAGATCCCACCTAAGGCGCCCGGACTGCTGGGCCGCATTGCAGGAGCAATGGCGACGCATATCGTGGTGTACGCCGCGATTGTCCTCGCGACCGTGGTTGAGGCGGCCTGGTTGAGGCGGCATCTTATGTTGTATCGCGTCTTCATGCCCAGGATGCTGTTGGCTGTAACTGTCGGTCTTGTTGTTGAGGTTGTAGGTGTGCTGGTCGCTGTAGTTGGTGCTAGGTGGAGTGTGCTCAGCGTCGGAGATATCTTTGGCTGGATCTGAAAATAGAAAGGAGGAGGCAAGAGAGATATCGAAACACATTACATGTTAGGTTACGCGGTTGGAAAGGGATTGGAGACTGACAGCTTTCGTAGACACTTTATTGCTAGTAAGATTAAAGCGGACGCATGGTGGAGAAGTTGTTGTGTGTATGTATGCTCATTTAAATGTCAGAAATTCTCGGACCACATAACCTTGACACCTATCAATCACTTGGGGTAGAAGTACCGTGCTCTTTGCTTTGGGGGAAAGTACACCAAGGTATTACTTGAATCACTGGATAGAGCGTGGTTTCTGTAAGTTCTGTCAGGAGCAGCAATATCTAAAACCCAATAATAGAACAGTTCCGTTACTCGTTATGTGTACACACAGGTCCATCATTCAGGCGTACGGGAGATGCTTAAGGTAAACAACAAGAAAACTTCTTCACCCCCAGCCCTCCCCCACGATCGCCCCAGCAGCGACCTCGCTTCGTCTTCCTTTGTCACTGGCTAGCGGATCTCTCAAGAACAACGCTAAAAGCCCTTCGACAACCTCACCTGTGGTCTCGGGTCTCTGCGCAAGCGACTCAGAGCCAATACTGCGTCTGAAAGCGAAACAGGCTGCCTTGTAGACCTGGTGATAGACGAGCTTGTATTCTTCATCCTTCCCCACATCTATAGCGATGTCTACAGACGCTTGAGCAGGGTGCGCGGAGATGGAATCTGAGCGGGATTTGGAAGGTCGCTGCTGAGAGAGGCCGTGGAGGCGCATACCAGCCATTACAACGCGGGAGATCGTTTCTTTATTCTTCTGTCCTAAAGTGATAGGAACGTTAGATGGTGGTGGCAGCAGTGCTGGTAAATGTGGTGTGGGAGACTCGAAGCGAGACAGACTCGATCGTCTTTCATGAGTAACAGAAGAAGCAGCTTGGGTGATAGCGGGATGTCCTAGCCGACAAGAGGAGGCCACACTGGCTGAGCGTGAGAATGTTCTGAGTTTAGGTGCGGCTGAGACCGGACAGTTGACGCTATTGCTTGTGGAGCGTTGATGTCTAAGTGAGGGAATAGCGACAGCCGCATTTGTAGATCTGATGGTAGCCGTAGTACCTGCAGCAGCGATGATACTCTCGCCACCTCTGTGACGGGCAACGCGTCTTCGCTCGTCGGCTGCGTCGAAAGCATCGTTGACCGTGCGCTTCTTTCTTGTTGGCGGGCTATGGATTACTAGAGAGTCAAAGCTGGTGTTGGTATATGTCGGCTGGGGAAGGAATATCGACTCGAGTTCACGCGGGACGTTCTCTTTGCCGACTGGAGATAACGGTGGGGTAGAAAGTTGCCCACACTTCAAGAGATCAGAAGATAGTGAGATCGCTTGCACAGAAAGCTTAGTCCCCTCATAGCCTAGAGATTTGGAAGATGGTGATGTGAGTGGGGATGCCTGTGTTCTTTGCATGGCAACTGACTCTTTAGTGACGTAAAATAGAATCTCCGTTACACGAGGTCTTTTCGTATGGACATTCTCCTCGCCATCGTTGTGCTGCTGCGGGAGGTCGACTGCTGCCAGGATTCCCAGGGGTGAGTCTGCGCACTGTGAGAGCCACCAGAAATCGTCCCTGTAGTCATCTAAATGTTTGGAGAGATGACTCCCAAACCAAGCTGCAGTCGCAGCACTAGACGTCACAACATTACATGGCGACCCAAGTATGAGGTGCAAAGGAATTCGATTCGTCTCTACGATGGAGAGAAATCGTAGAGTTGTTGATACATGCCCCAAAAGCGGTTGATCAATACAGATATCTGTATCGAACTTTAGCGCGTATCAAATTTTTGACATGCTCAGCCATGTGAGCTTACCTTGAAGTTGTGTGCCATCACTAATCTCAAGGCTGCAAATGATATTCATCTTCACCAATGCGTCCCACCGTCTGAAGCCATCACGATGAAATTCGTGCCCAGCAGAAGACGCGTCCGCGTCGCGTCGCCAGACGTTGTTTAATCCCGCTTATCCCCACTCATCTCTCATGCCTACATATCCAAAGACAGATGGTTGGATGTCAAAAAAATTCGAGAGCTTGAACAATGGCGATACTTTATAAACACTCCAAACACAATCCAATAAGCTGATCCCAGACTTCCCTTCTGATCCTTCCCTCGAGCAAGCTCCTCTCTATTCCCAGCCCAAAAACCAACAGTCTCCCCTCAGCTGGTTGTTTGAGCAACACAGCACTGGCGATGGTCGTAGCCAGAGTCTGGCCCCAGACCTCGTCCTCGCCTCGCCTTGTACCGCCAAAGACTGTAGTAGCCGTCAGGTCAGAACGCGGCAGGAGTGCATTCTCATCTGCTGCATTGTCAGACACGAGAGATGAGATTGAGGTGATTTCAAAAGATGTAGAAGCTGGACCGAGCGGGACATGAACCCAATGGGCTGGTGAATGTGCTGAGGGCGAGAGTATAGTGAGGAGAATCTTGTCCCTGAAGTGGTACGAAGTCGCTGCTGTGTGAGTGTTTGCAACAATGGATGAGGCGGTTTTTGACCTGAGAGGATAGGGATATGGGGTTGCCGCTGGTGATTGTGACATGTTGTGGGATCCTTTGTAGTCTTTGCGCCAAATATTGTTGCCTTGGCGAGTTGGATGTGGTGATATGGTCAAATGTGATCATTTTGTCGTTTGACGATGGAAAGCAGTCGACTGATGTTTAATGCCAACACAAGCTTCCTATATGCTGCGTATATTGGAGAACGCATATCAAGCTTCAATTTCAATAGATTGAGTGGCGCTATTACATTATCTCGAGAGACATTTCGCAGCATCCCCAATGAGCCTGCACGTATTTCTTGGGTTCTTGTCAGATAGTCCATCAGGTAAGCTGCGAGGGTACAGGAAACCCGTCCAGTCCAACTTCCCTTGTAAGAAAAGTTTGTGGTTGTAAGCCTGGGGGCCATGCATTCTATGTCCTACATGCATACTTTCTATTTGAGAAGAATCTCGTGCTTCAAGCATCTTGGCCGTCCACATTTGGAGAGTCTATACCCTCAGGATATCCCCGTTTCCCCCATCAATTCCGCCTCTAAACAATTCTCTAATCACCTTTCCCTCCATGACAGTCTTACTGACTATACCTTCAACATTAGCCGGATTGACCCTTCCGTACCAGATCCCTTTCCCGGCCAATGGGTGGCCTGTCCACGAGAATGGAATGTAGATGATTACGTTACCAGCCCATTTATGCCCGCCAATGTGACTGATCTGTCCAACTCTTGCGGTCGGCACGTATGGTTCCACCGTGGTATCTATCTCCTCTGCTTCCCTGACAGGCGATGAGTGTAGCAGTGCCACATTCTGACGTTGAAGTTTTTCTTCGAACTCGGCTTGCAAGATGGGGCCAAGCGTGCCACAGCGGCTGTCACGCTTCCCATGGCCGCAAACAAGGATGAGGATTTCGTCCACTTTGCGGGTTCCTGGAAAGTGCGATTGAAGTGTTGGATGGCGAATGAGCGCGGACATCTGTTCGCGAGTGACGTCTTGCGTGTGGTGGTGTTGGGGATGCAGCTGGGTGGGTAGAATAAAGCCGCGGATAAACTTTTCGACTGATGCTTGATCTGAGGGTATTGAGGGTATGTATTGGAAGGACGGAAGGATGAATGCTGAGGCTGCTGGCGAATAAGTAGCAGGCTTCTGGTCGTAAGGCGCTGGCGTAGGTGGCTCAGTCGGCGGAAGAGAGGAGTGAGTGATCAGGACATTGTGGTATGGGTCACTATACTTCCCTTTAGGACCAAGGAAGGTTCGAAGCTGGCGTACGAAGTCGCCATCGTCGGTCTGCTCTGTTTCTATTTTACTTTTCCAATCCGACCGTCCAGTAGAGATGAGGATCTGTGAGGAATAGGCCACCATAGACCCATTGATGTTCTGATCTTGATCGATGTCTAGACCATCTGGCATCTCGCGACATTGGCATGTTGGAGACGGGCATCCCTCAATCGACTGCAGGTTTGATCCCCTAGAGGATGGGGGCATGGGGACGTCGATACGGCTTGCATGCTGTCGTCTGAACACTTGTCGGACTGAACATGAAGTGGATACTTTGGTGATGGCTGATGATACTGCAGCTGCACGCCTCCCGCCATAGTGAAATAGAGACATAGTTTGCGATGGAGAAGGAAGTGCAACACCTACCTGGTGAGCGTTTGATACTACAAGGACTTCAACCTCTGCCAGGTTGCGGGATGTGGATGACTTTTCGAATCGCGTTCGCAGAGTCGCGTTTCGTGCGAAATGCCGACGCTTCTCGGAGATAAGTCAGTCATGGATTTTCTCATCCGAGTTCTGCTTTTTGTGTCTAGCATAGTTGTGAGTGCATTGCTGTATGTTGACAAGAGGTGACGATTCGCAACACCCTATAAAGTCAGTCATCTGGCGATTGTCGGACCACGATGTTCTCCACTGTGGTGAGCCTCCAAAGTACGAATATGGATGGACGTAGGACTCTGGCCGTGGCACCTAGCGGACGCTGCTGACGTATAGCAGTTGCTGGATTGTGGTGTTGTAACCCACGCAAGCCAGGATCATACGTACAGGCTAAGCTCGCAACGTGCATCTACCATTGGGTTTCGTTCCAAGTTTGACGTCTAAAACACCACGACGGATTGACGAACCGTACCATAGGGCTTCGCCAAAACGTGGTTCATTAGGCGGTCCTCACAATGTCACTCACTGCCCAAATTAAGGTTGTATCGCTGCCGTAATATCCACCTCAAGCAAAATCTTCGACCCCTCATCGTGCGACATGGATTGAAGTATTATGGTATAAAGGTATAGGTTCTCGACTCTCGTTGATGGGCTTGAGCTTGAGATGCATTCAAAATTGTAAATACCTGGTTTCTTCCCTTTATAACCAGATCATTGTCGTTGCCGTTATGGCTCTCTGTATTCTTAGTCTGTTACTGGTACCTCTGCTTGCGCCTGAGGTTGTTGCTCATGGATCTCCTGGCAATGGATGGCGTGGACCTCCAGGACAACACCGAGGACCACCCCCCTGGACACATCACAGTTCATCAACAAGTTCAAGCTTATCTTCCAGCGTAACAGCGAATACTGGTGGAAGTCTTCCTGGTGTTGAGTCTTATATTGCGCCAGCTGGATACCCGACTTCGGCTTTTACATCGTACTATCCAGTCCCCAGTGGACAACAGCCTCAACCTGTACTTTATGATCCAGTCCTTGACGAAACTTATCCATTGAACCTTACGAACCCGGATAGTGTCCCAGAGTGGGACAATGACCCCGTCTATTATGCCAACCCTATCGTTCAGTTAACACTATCAGAACAAGAGGCCATCATTAAAAACACTACAGACCAAATCGACCAGATCGTTACTGGAAGCGAGTTTCAGAGCAATTGCACAAAGTGTAAAGCCTCGCTCTCTGCCATCCAATTTGCCGCTCAGAGAGCGCCAGAGAGAATCTCAAACATGATGGTTGGTCTTTGCCAAAAGTACGAATTGCACTCGAATGAGACCTGTGTTGTCGATTTCAATGCGACGACCTTCGGTGCGATTTGGACCCAGATCTTGCAACTGGCTGATGTGACTGGGCTCGATGGGGATTACATTTGTCATTCAATTGCCAGTACTACATGTCTAGCTCCAGCCGCGAGCCCACTAGATGCTAACGAGTGGTTCCCAAAGCCTAAGCCCGCTGATGCTGCCAAAAGAGTGCCCAAGCCAAGCGGCAAGAGGGTCAAGGTGCTGCACATGTCTGACTTTCATCTGGACCCACGCTATAAGACTGCTTCTGAAGGGAACTGTACAAACGGACTCTGCTGCCGAGTAAGTGCTTTGAACGAAGACATTCCAGATGGCGACATCAGCTTTCCTGCACCATTGTACGGTTACTTTGACTGTGATACTCCATACGACCTTGGCTTGGCTGCTCTGCAAGCAATCGCTCCTCTGACGGGCACTAGTAAAGAGGAACCGTTCGGTTGGACTGTCTACACTGGCGATCTTGTTTCTCATGACGAACAAAACCAATTAAGTCGAGCTTATGTCGAATATGCCGAATACTCTGTCTTCGACATGATGAAGAAGTACATCACTGGCCCTGTCTTCGCTACTCTTGGCAATCATGACAGCAATCCGGAGGCTATTAATGCGCCGAACAGCATGCCTGATGGCCTTGGTGGCCAGATGAGCTGGAATTATGACCACGTGGCCAGACTCTGGAAGCATGAAGGTTGGATCGATGAAGAAACCGCGCAAGAAGCGCGACTCCACTACGGTGGATACAGTGTCAAGAACCACTTCGGCCTGCGCATGCTTACCTTCAATAGTGACTTCTGGTACAAGTCCAATTATCTCAACTACATCAACACCTCTGATCCAGACGTCAGTGGCCAGTTCAAATGGCTCATCAAGGAGCTACAGGATGCAGAGGACCAGGGAGAGCGTGTCTGGCTTTTTGGCCACGTTCTGTCGGGCTGGGACGGTTCTAATCCGCTCCCTAATCCTACTAACCTTTTCTACCAGATCATCGACCGCTACAGCCCACATGTCATCGCAAATGTGTTCTTTGGTCACACACACGAGGATCAGTTGATGATTTACTACGCTAATAACGCGACTGTGCAATCTCGCGATACCGCCTTGACACCAGGCTGGATCGGGCCGTCCGTCACGCCTCTCACCAATCTTAACTCTGGCTTCCGCATGTACGAGGTTGACACGGGCAACTTCGACATCTACGAGGCACACACCTTCTACAGTGACGTACAGGCGTACTCCTCGCTTTCAAGCACGGGTCCTACCTTTGAATTCGAGTACTCCACGCGCGAGGCGTATGCCTCTGCAATTGGCTGGCCAGAGGACGCGCCTCTAAATGCAACTTTTTGGCATGGAGTCACTGAAGCTATGGAGGAGCAGGGCGAGGGGAGTAAATTGGTAGACTTATTCAACGGTTACCAGAGCAAGCTGTCAGTTATGAGGCCTAACTGCACGAGCATAGAGTGCGTTCAGGCGAAAGTCTGTTATATTAGGAGCGGTAGTGTGCCCATTGGGAGGCAGTGCCCTCAGGGATACGGGAGCAACCAAAGCCCTTACAAACCCACATGATTGTAAGATAGATCTTTACACCGTTGACTAATGACAATGGTGCTGGAAGTCCGGAAAGCTTCAGGGGAAATGGAGTTGCAATGGTTGTGTGAGCGGTTTAGCGAAGGCGATGGAGAGAGGTGCGGTTGAGGGTTTCGAGCAGGCTGGTCCTTGTATATGTACTATGTACAGATAGGTCTTGGATAGCATGGTAGTGACGCTTGGAGTGAAGTTACGAGCATACGCAGGCTGATGCTTTCCATCAGCTCGGTCACTTGTGCATCCCATGACCTTGAACTATGGCGTTGTCATGCTTAACTGCATTCAAACCTTAGGTGTACAAACCTTAACCTGAAATGCTTCCCGCAGCCGCGGGACAAGCCTTATCTCGAACTATGGATAGCGCGGGACTTGCCGGGGTATTTTCCTGAGACGAATTGGTAAATTTGTATCCAATTCTTCAACTTTTCGGGTCCGGGAATTTGGCTTCTGACGCTCTGCTGGCAGGCATGGGTAAATACATGCCACGCGAGCGCAAGCATCGGCGACTTGCAAAACAGGGACAGGTCAGCAATGGCGCTACGAGCGGTGACCCAAACGCAGCAGAAGTCCTTCCAGAATCGAAATCTGATCGGGAAACTCGCCGTTCGGAGTTGAAAGATGAACTTCGAGCTGCGAGACCCCAAAGCGCAACGTCAAGTAAGAAGCGCAAGAGACTGGACAAGTATATCGATACCAAACTTAGAAGGGATGAGGAGCGCGATCTGCTGAAGAAACTCGAGGGTCAACATGTCGATACTAGCTTGTTCCTGAGTAGTAAGAGGTTAGGTCGCGGGACTGATGAGACCAAAAGAGAAAGCTTACAGAGAGCTTTGAAGGAGAAGGAAGCAGGCGTTGATGTCAGAGGGGATCACGATGTTGTTCTTTTTCAGAAGAGAAAGGATGTCGATTTAGAGCCACCGTCTGATGAGGAGAGCGACAAGGTGGATGAAGGCAAGCCAAAGGAAGAGCGAAATGGTAACAGCTTGAGCACAGAAGCACAAATTATACAGCCAGTAAGTACTGGAGGCTTGTTTGGCTCAGGACTTAGGCGACCTCTGGACATAGGTGCAGATGGAAAGCCTGCGATCAGGCGCCGAAAGAGGCAGAAAAGGAACAAGACCACGCAGCTGCCTTATGAGCCCCATTCAACAGATAATCAGAGTACTAGCGAGGAAGAGGAGGAGACGGATATCGGATGGGATATCGTCAGCTCTGATGTAGGTGAGAGTGGGAGCGAGGAGGAGCAGGAGGAGCAGGAGGAGAATGAATGGAATGGGTTCAGTGCAGAGGAGGGCCAGTCTGATAGCGGGACCACTGACGAAGGAGCATATGAGTCTGAAGGTGATAGTGAGGGGTCGGAATCATCGGAACTTTCAGAAGACCGGTCAACCAAACGCTCGGCCAGATCATCAGCCTTTAAAGACTGGGCGTATTCCCAGCGAAATGAATCCCTTGGCTTTAAGCCATCAGCTTTAAATGTTGAAGATGCTGAATTTCGAGCCAACTTCAAGCCTCGCGAACGATCGCCTGACCCTGTCGCTCAAGAGATCGTGAAAGAAGGAACTTCCTTGTCCAGGCCTGCAGAAGCTGTCACAATTCCTCGTGGCGAAGAGATTCAGAAGGCGCGCTTGGAGCTTCCTGTCGTGCAAGAGGAGCAGAGGATCATGGAAGCCGTCTACAACAACCCCGTCATAATATTATGTGGTGCTACAGGTAGCGGAAAGACCACACAAGTACCACAGATGCTTCTGGAAGGTGGATATGGATCAAAGATAGGAGATACGTCAAATGAAGCAAGTCTCCAGTCCCACGGTCTGATAGGCGTCACGCAACCGAGGCGTGTAGCCGCAATCTCTGTGGCGGACAGGGTTTCGATCGAAATGGGGAAGGAGTTTGCTTCGAAAGTGGCGTATCAAGTGCGCTACGATACCACCACAAATCGAGGCACCTCTATCAAGTTTATGACGGACGGCATCCTCCTTCGTGAAATATCTCAAGACTTCATTTTGTCAAAATACTCCGTCATCGTTTTGGATGAAGCTCATGAGCGCTCAGTGAATACAGACATCTTGATTGGCATGCTGTCGCGCATTGTGGACCTGAGAGAGGAGCTCGCCAAAGAGGAACCAGATAAATACTACCCTCTCAAACTTGTCGTCATGAGCGCAACCTTGCGGGTCTCAGACTTTGTTCAGAATGCAAGGCTATTCAGGAGTGACGCACCCCCGATTGTTCAAGCGGAAGGTCGGCAATATTCTGTTGTCGAGCACTTCAGCCGTAAAACCCAGCGAGATTATGTGACGGAGATGTGTAGCAAGGTTGCACGAGGGCACAGAAAACTTCCGCCGGGTAGCATGCTTGTCTTCATGACAGGACAACAGGAAATACAGGCACTATTGAAAGCCCTCAGATCACAGATCGGGAACACCGCAGGAATAGCTTCCGCCCAGAAAGCTAGGGAAAGTGCAGACCAGATGCCTCTTGAGATGGATGACATCGACGCTGCTACCGAAGATCGAGACACACTTGAGGGAGAAGACAGTGACAGCGGAGAGGCCGAGATCACGGGTCTTGAAGAGGACGAGGAGGAGTTCGAAGTTGAGGATGATCCACTCCGTTCGGGGCCACGAGGTACCCTCAAGGCCCATATCCTTCCTCTCTATGCTGCACTACCTACCATCCAGCAGATGAAAGTGTTCCAGCCGCCTCCCGAGGGAAGCCGCTTGATCGTGCTGGCAACGAATGTGGCGGAAACATCCCTTACTATCCCTGGAGTTCGTTATGTTTTTGACTGTGGGCGCAGCAAGGAGAAAAAATATGACCAAGCCACTGGCGTGCAAACGTTCGAAGTCAACTGGATCTCGAAAGCCTCAGCTTCACAGCGTATGGGTAGAGCTGGTCGCACTGGCCCAGGTCACGTCTATCGCCTCTACAGCTCGGCTGTGTACGAGCAATTCTTCGCTGAGCATACAGTACCTGAGATCTTACGCTCACCTATCGAAGGCACCATACTGCAGCTCAAGGCAATGGAGATTGAAAATGTGGTCAACTTTCCTTTCCCTACTCCCCCGGATCGTTTACAGCTGGCCAAAGCAGAAAAGTTGTTGCAGAACCTTGGCGCCATTGGACCTGATGGTCGGATCACTGATATTGGACGACAGCTGGTACAATATCCACTAAGCCCTCGTTTTGGTCAGATGTTGCGGTTAGGTGGGAATAACAAGCTGCTGAGTCATACCGTTGCAGTTGTTGCAGCTCTCGCGGTTGGTGACATCTTCATCCCCGAATCTCAAAAACCTGTTCTGGAAGAACAATCAGAGAACGAAGATGACGATTCCGATGTCGTCGATCGCATACACTCTCAAGCCGAAAACAAGGCTCTGCAAGATGCTCAAAAACGCCACCAAGCCTATACCAGAGCACAGGCCAAGCTTTCGCGCAATGATGGTAGATCAGACGTTTTGAAGCTTCTCACGGCCACGGCCGCCTACTCTGACTCGAAGGCGCCTAGTACCTTTTGTACGGATTTCTACGTACGCGAGAAGGCTATGTCTGAGATCCAGCAGTTACGCGCACAGCTTGCAGCGATCGTCAGATCTCAAAGTCGCCTTTCAACCGCTGGAAACTCTTCAAGTAATCTTAAACTCACACTCCCGTCAGAGACAGAACGAACCATGCTCAACCAAATTGTGGCAGCCGGCTTCCTTGATCAAGTCGCGGTCAGAGCCGACGTGATCGGCGCGCTTGGAACGTCCGCTCGCAAGCCCAAACGTGCAATTCAAATCGCTTATCGTACCCTTCAGCCCTCTGTCGCCACAGAGGATCTGGATATGTCAGCGCCACCCGAAGCTCGCGCTCTTGCCCAAAGCGTTTTCGTCCACCCTACCAGCGTCATATCTCATCTGTCTATCTCCGAGATGCCAGCATATTTAATCTACCATCACCTCTCCAAAGTCTCGACTGCTCCTGGCGAGGAACACAAGGCAAGGATCCGCATGCATCCACTCACTGCTATCGGGCCGAAGACACTGGCAAATCTGGCGGAAGGGACGCCATTGCTTGAGATGGGTAAGCCAATTGGGAAGATCGAAGAGTTGCCCAACGGGAAGAGGCGATGTTGGGTAGGCGTCTCGATGAGAATGCCTGGGTCGTCGACATCAGGGTGGCCCTTAACGGCATGGAAAGTGTTGCAAAGAAAAGGCAGGAAGGGAGAGTGGGCTGTTGAGAAAGTCTTGTCGCGATAAAGTGGTGCTGATCGTATTGATTGCGTGGCAAGTTCTATCCATACTAAGTGTATGCTTGCAACTCTACAACGCAAGCATGACTGAAACTAGTGAGAAAAACTCTGGAGGCCAATAGGATGGCATCTTTCCATTGGAACACCGTATCATACCGATTTCCCACCCTTTATATGTCCGCACGTCTCACAATTTTAGAAAGGTAGCGAAATTGAGAACTACTTATGTAGTTTTCGTCAGAAACTCCAACTCGGCAGAGTCACTCAAATAGGTTCAGAGAACTCCGACATTGGGATATGAGGCAAAACACAGCACTATGGACCTACTTAGGTATGTCTCACAATCAGATCTTTTGGGCGATGTGCAGTGCTAGCTATTGCATTAGACATGATCTATCCGCTCTATGTGTAATAGCAACCAATGAAGCAGAGACAGGGCGAAACATGACAGCCAAGTCACCCTTGGTAAAGCCAAGCTTCCAGCTCCAAATCTCCTGAACAGCTGGCGGTGATGAACTTGTATGGTCTACGTAGCCCTGGGCCGAGATTACCACTGTCATTATGATTTGCGCTGGATGACGTATGAGCCTTTTCGTTGCAATAAGTGGTGATTTATACCATCACTCTTTGAAGAGCTACGCAAGACTTGAAGTGTGGCAGCTTTGACCAGAGTTGAGAATGCAAAAACTTGTGTTGTGATCTCATCAGGCTTCAGTGTGACGTACAAAGTAAACGGGTTTTATCATGTGGTTGAAAAGTTCGTGCATTGGCATTAAATGTATTCTATCTTTTTGTTTTAAGGTCGTAACTCATGACACTGCTGCGGCGACGCCCATCATCCATATCCTGACATGCCACGACTAGGCAGCGTGATCCCTCAACCGTTGGATGATTGAATCGACAGCTTCCATATCGCCTGCATCTGTCTTCCTGCCATCACTAGCTAGATTGTCTGGCAGCTCCTTCTCTAACTCGGTTAGAGCGGGCTGGTAATTTCTGACCTCGCTGGACAAGGCATTTATTGCCTTCTTCTTGACCAACTTATCTTCGGCCTCCTTCAGCGCCAGCGCCGCCAACTTGGACACACCACCCATAGCCAGCAGCCGTTCCTGACTGCGAGGGTTGTTCTGCACTGCTGTGCTCAGACATGCAGCCGACCAGCGCCTGGACTCTGCGATCTCAGAGTCTAGCTGCCCGAGCAACGGCGTCCAGAGCTTCAAGCTCTCCATGTTGTTCGCATTGTCGATGTTCTCGATCAGCATCTCGAAGTTGTCCCAAGCAATGAGCTTGTTGTCCAAGTCCACCTGGTCCAGGGGCGCGACGATGGCGGCCATGGCATGCAACATGCTGTCCGCGTCTGAAGGCGCATTATGGAGCAACTGGGCTAGGGCATCTGCGTTCAGGCTGCGGACAGGGTCGCGCTGCTGGTCTGAGGGTGCTGTTGTGGCGTTGTTACGGGATGAGTCGCTATTTTCGATACCCCATTGGAGGAGCGAGTTGAGGCCTGGGTCGTTCATTTTGGAATCGTATGACCTGAAGATTCGGCTGAGACTGAGTGAATGGGGTTCGGCTGCTAGACGGCGTGAATCGTGACTAGACAAATACGTGTGCTGTCTTGTCGGGCAAGGATCAGGAGGTTCTGAGATACCTTTATCTAAAGGGGAGAAGAAAGGTCTATGGACAGCAGAACTGGTATGAATATGGGAGTTCGATGTGGATGATGAGAGAAAATTCGAGCGCATTCGTTACCTTTCGAAGATGTCGGGAGCAGCCGTAAGAACTGCAACGGGATGCTATCAACTCGAACTGGATACTAGAGCATCATGTCGAGATGCTGCAGGGTTCTCAGCCCATATTTCTCGGGTGGTGGTCATTCACTCTCCCCAGGTGTGATTGATGCAGTTCTTGATGTCTGAGGCACAAGCTTGGCATGAGAGCCTGAGGATGAGTCGGAAAAGCTGCCCCACCAGGGATAGACGAACCCCACATGGCACGTGCGCTGGCCCGCCACCTCCTACTCTAAGCCGGGCAGCTGTTGCTGCTATTCCAGTCGCCTTTGCGTTTCCATCGCCATTATTACTATCTTGTTATTAATTAGGTTAACGGTACACGTAGGGTAGCTGGTGCGTTTCGTGCGTACGGGCTGCATAGATCAACCGGGGGGGAGGGGCTGTGTCTGGGCTGTGTCATCTGCCCTACCTGGGTGTTTCTTACTGTTGTATTGGACCTCGCTGGACTGTGCAGCCGGATCTTTGATGATGTGTATAGTGTATAGTAGCGCCAGGCATGGAATCTTGCGGCCTGGCGAGCACATACTGTTGAAGTCTTGGCATTCGCGTTTCGCTACTGCAGAGATGAGGCCGCGCGTTACATAGACGGCGGTATAGTCCAACCTTACCCGTCGCTGCAGGCAGCGACAATTGCATCGACGCATTTATACGCGACAGATCTTCTCCCCAATGTTGGAGGTGTAGCGATAGGAAAAAACATACATTGCAATCCCCAGCAGAGATCACACACGCCGTCCACGTGACCCCTAGTCCCCTCAAGTGGCCCGCAGCGGAAGCTCCCAGTGGACTTTCCCGTAACGATTGACCACTTAATTCCACTCCCTCACCGACCGGACAGCTTCATACCTAATCTTACTACCACTGCTACTCTCTTACTACTCTTCTCCTCCGTACCTTGCAGCTCGCTCCACCTGTTTCGTTTTATACCAGAACAACTGCCCTTTTCCTGTCCATCCACGACAGGTCGCGTACACAGAACAATTCTCTCCACATCCACCTCCATCTAATACACCGCCGCTATGGAAGGTAAGCTATCTCTGAATTTCGCCTGTGGGGGGAAGGGAGAGCCACCTTGCCAGGCCACCGCCTTGCGCCAGCTTTCACCTCCACCACCATTCTCTGGCGGCATATATCATGCTCAACACCACCTCCACTGCACCAGCAGTTGCTAACTGCTTCCATCACAGACGAGGTCGCTGCCCTGGTCATTGACAATGGGTAAGGACATCCCTATCTCCCTCTTGCTATAGTATCCCGCCCTTCCGCTTCCGACGTCATCAGCTCTGCTCCGCCACCTGTGAAACACGAAACGACAGCAGCACGCTCCAAGAGTCATCACACTGGGACATACACTGGCTGACATGCACCTGATAGCTCTGGTATGTGTAAGGCCGGTTTCGCCGGTGACGATGCGCCTAGAGCAGTCTTCCGTAAGTCCTATGCCTCCTAACTGAAGGGGCCGAGGATCGCGATGTTAATCCCGCTGTAGCATCCATCGTCGGTCGTCCTCGCCACCATGGTATCATGATCGGTATGGGTCAGAAGGACAGCTACGTCGGCGACGAGGCTCAGAGCAAGCGTGGCATCCTCACCCTGAGGTACCCCATCGAGCACGGTGTCGTCACCAACTGGGATGACATGGAGAAGATCTGGCATCACACCTTCTACAACGAGCTGCGTGTCGCTCCTGAGGAGCACCCAGTCCTCCTCACCGAGGCTCCTATCAACCCAAAGAGCAACAGGGAGAAGATGACCCAGATTGTCTTCGAGACCTTCAACGCTCCTGCCTTCTACGTCTCCATCCAGGCCGTCCTTTCGCTCTACGCATCCGGTCGTACCACTGGTATTGTCCTGGACTCTGGTGACGGTGTCACTCACGTCGTCCCTATCTACGAGGGTTTCGCCCTGCCACACGCCATCTCCCGTGTCGACATGGCCGGTCGTGACTTGACCGACTACCTCATGAAGGTCCTTGCTGAGCGTGGCTACACCTTCTCCACCACTGCCGAGCGTGAAATCGTTCGTGACATCAAGGAGAAGCTCTGCTACGTCGCCCTTGACTTTGAGCAGGAAATCCAGACTGCTAGCCAGTCCTCTTCGCTCGAGAAGTCTTACGAACTTCCTGACGGCCAAGTCATCACCATTGGCAACGAGCGTTTCCGTGCCCCAGAGGCTCTGTTCCAGCCATCTGTCCTCGGTCTGGAATCCGGCGGTATCCACGTCACCACCTTCAATTCCATCATGAAGTGTGATGTCGATGTCCGTAAGGATCTCTACGGCAACATCGTCATGGTACGTCCATCCCCCCCCCCCAACAAGAACCCGCTTGATCTCTACTAACACCTTCCCCTCTAGTCTGGTGGCACCACCATGTACCCAGGTATTAGCGACCGTATGCAGAAGGAAATCACCGCCCTGGCCCCATCATCCATGAAGGTCAAGATCATCGCCCCACCAGAGCGCAAGTACTCCGTCTGGATCGGTGGTTCCATTCTCGCCTCCCTCTCGACCTTCCAGCAGATGTGGATCTCCAAGCAGGAGTACGACGAGAGCGGTCCTTCCATCGTCCACAGGAAGTGCTTCTAAGCGTAACGACCCGCATCCACCAAAAAGGCAGACGAGTTGTAGCAACAACATACTTTGGAGGGAAATTGTGTATCCTGTGGTGGGTGATGGTAATGATAGCAATTGGGACTTCTGGACTGGGGAGGGCACAAGTGGACCCGAAGGAGAGGGAGTAGATGCTTCGGCAGGCTGTCTCGCACGGCTAGCCAGCATTTCCCTTTTACGGGTCTGCCGAGTCCTTACTTGGCTGATGTTCTGGTTCTCGTCTTGTCATCATTCTGCATGAGCGATACAACTAGAGCGTTTTGGCAATAAGCACGGATGGACATGCAGCAGCTGTCAGCAGAAACAAGAGCAAGCAAATGTAGCAACTGTGTACGCCCTTCTGTCCCTCCAGCCGTATCTTCCACGAGATTAGCGTGCTTTCTGTCATCTGACTGCCTTGCTCTCCCAAACCCATAAGATGCGTCCAATGTGAAGAGTCTTAATTAGACTATAGGAGGCATATTGTATGAACGTAAGTGAGATTGCGGCCGAGCTTAGGAAGCTGCCATTAATCTGGTCCCGCTATGTTGCAGAGCTTAGAGGTTCTACGTGTCTCAGAAAGGTGCATTCTGCGTGGATCTGATCCAAATAATTACTCACCGCGAAGGTCAGGATTGCCGGTTGTGCACTTCGTCCCTCATGCTTTACTTGATGCATATACGGGTTGGAGAACCAAAGACGAAATGTACAATGTATTTGACATGTCATGGACCGACTGCATGGTTGTTTAGCTAGTCTTGTCCGCTAACCTAGTATACAAGAACTCCATCTCATGCTATCTGGCCCTCGCCTTCGCTCCTCGACAGTAGGTTGTCGAAGAGGAGCCACGTCGAAACTCAAAGCTGCAATGGTACATCTTCTTCGCCTGTTCTCCTAACGCCTTGTCTTTGGTAGCCTTATGATGCACATGAACACACAACGTCGAGCGTTTCTCGAGCGCGGCAATGATGGTCATGCGTGTGAACCAGTCATCAGCGGAACAACCGCGCCTAGCGGGCACGCTTACCCTGGTTCACGGCCGCGCGAGCAGCGACACGGCGGAAAGCCTCCTCGCCGCCCTGGCCTGCGCGACGGGCGCTCGTGAGCGCAGCACCGGCAAGATTGTTGACTGGCGCAACGGTATATGTGCCCAACTGCACCTTTGGCTTCTGGGCACGGTTGCTTGCGGCTCCACGAAGCTGCAGCTCCTTGCGCTCGGCTGCCATAGCAGCACGCTCGCGAGCACGCGACTCATCGGACGGCTGCGAGGCATTGAGGGGATCGTAAGTGGCCTGCTTGAACTCCTTGCCGCGGAAGTCCTTGCGCTTCTTGAGCACTTCGCGTGTCCACTCGCCCATGAGCGCTTCGGCCTGGCGCTTGATGTTGGGTTGTGGCTGAATGGACTTGGTGTAGTAAAGGACCACCTTGCCAATACCTGAGGCGATGAGAGCTTCCTTCGTGATGGGGAGGCGCATCAGCGCGCTGAAGAGCTCGCGTTGAATCTGGTAGTTGGGAAGCGAAGCGTCTTGGTCCGCGGGTTCAAGGAAGAAGCGTACACTTTCGAGAATGTTGAGGTCTGGGTCGGCAAGTTGCTGTTGGATGTTGTTGCGATTCAGAAGCTCCATTACCGCAGGGAGAAGCTTGAGTTTATGGGTTGCTATCTCGCCACGCTCACGAGCTTGAGCATCGGCGCCACATGCATTCGCCATCCGTGTGCGCATCGTTGCAATCTCCTCGTCGGCGAGCGTGTCCATCTCGCCCTGCTTCCGGCGGGGGGCGCGATGCGAGCGGAGAGCTTCATCCATCTTCCGCTCCAGTGCACGGCGACGACCTGGCTTGGTTCAGTATAGTGTAGAGCGACTAACAAGGGTCTAGTACACTTACGCTCTTCGGGAGCCAAAAGATCCTCGTTCTCAGGAGTGCGCTCACGCCGTGGTGCTTTTGGAGCCCTACCATCAGCTCCAGCCTTGCTCCTGCGACTCCTCCGTCCCTCGACCTCATCACCGCCTCCAAGACCATCATCACCTTCTTCACCGCGTCTCTTCTTCTTTTTGGGCTTCTCACGCCTACCCTCCTTCTTTTTCTTCTTACGCGCCTCTTCCTCCTCAGCCGTCCTCTTGCGCTTATGCGTGCCTAGCAAGCCAACATTATCCGAGTCAACCTGTACAGGCTTGTCTGGAATGTTGAGCGCATTGGGATCGAAATCGTCGAACTGCTGCTCATCTAGCTCGCTGATCTCGGATAAATCGTCCTCGTCTTTGCTGCCTTCCCCATCTTCGTCTTCATCATCAACAGGGCCTTCGCCTTCGCCAAATTCATTGTTTGCTTCGTCGACTCTCTCTGCTGCTTCTTCGGCTATGGTTGCGTCATCTTCGCGCGCATCCATGTCTGCTGTCGGTTCGGCCAGCGGTGGCGTGCGTTCTCCTTCGTCGATGCTGGGTTGTAATGGGTCGCCAGGGTCATTATTGCCTTCTGGCTCTGGCTGTAGCGTTGGCGAACCGGGGGCCTGTTCTAGATCTTCCATCCTAAGCGAGTGTGATTTTGTTGCTAGACAGGCGTGTTTGTAGTTCTGAAGTGGAGATTGAAATTATGGAATGATCGATTGAAAGTTACATAAAGCGCGTTGGCTCCTTTGATTCTCGAAGCGCGAGTCAGGTTAAGGTTGGTGCGGCACGTCCCGGAAGTCTGCGACGGTTGCTGAGGTTGACTTTTGGTGACAATGAGCTTGGCAAACACTGTAAATGCACTTTTGTGAAAAGGAGAGTTCCTAGACGACTGCAATCTGTATGTTCAGGTGCTTGAGTAATTTCGTATAAACATGTCATCTGCAAATAGTTCGAGAAATCTCAACTCTTCATGGCGGCGTCAGAAAGGAATCCAAGTAGCAAGGGCCTGCGAGCTATCTCGACAGTATCGAATCAAGTGCGACGACCACATCCCGTGTTCTAATTGTCCCAAGAGGGGAGAAGATTGCAGCAAGTTTGAACCTGATGTGGCCACATTTCCCCATGTCCACCGGGAGATTCAACGTCTCAGGCGCGAAATCGAGGAGCTCGAACGCGAGCTCCAGCATGAGCGCAGCAAAGCCAGCACAACGTTGGGTTGTCAGCACTGCTCACCGGAAACCCCTGAATCAATGGTCTCTCAGGATGTTGGATTCTCGTACGAAGTCATTCAAAGAGTACGGGATGGGATCCAGGTCCGTGCTACGCACGCAACAAGCGAAACATGGTACGAGCCATCCTCACTCTTTTACTTCATCGGGCGCGTTTCTAGTTGCCTGAGTTAAATCCTTGAGCCAACACAATTGGCCGATCAGGTGCTTAGTGGAAGTTCAACAAGCAACTTGCTTGATGGTGAAATGAGCAACCTAACGAGCAACCAAGTGGCTAACTCAGTAACCACCACCTTTCTTACTTACGTGCAGCTTCGTTCGCCACAGTATAGAGATACAGAAGTTCAAGGGGCAGGGACACAAGAGGGTTTTTTGAATCCTATAGGGGGGAATGTTTCTTAGACATCTTCTGGCGATCCTATCATACAGCTATATTTCTTATTCTCAATAAGAATTCCTTTAGAGTGCACTACCGGTCAATGTTGACTGCATATGGTGATTCCAGAAAGCCATCGGCGCTAGTCGATATTGTAGTGGCGCTATCCATGTAATATGGCGGTTCTGACCAGTCACACACGAAGCAAGATCTCCCTGAAGGCTCTAACAATGATGTTAATATCGCAGGCCGATGCTATTGCCTTCGCTGCCAGACATTGTTGGCATACGAACTAGAAAGTCCCATTATTGCAACACTGCAGTGTCAATTGTTGTGCAGCGTATACCTTTGTTGTGGAACTTTCCAGAATATGCTCGACAGCGTCTGCAGTACAGCCACCAGAACAGCATACATGGTTGGCCTCCATTTGGATCCACCTAATACTATGCACAGAGGGGAAAAAGAGATGCGGAGACGTTTATAGTGGACGCTTTATGTGATGGACAGCAAGATCTGCATGAGACTTGGTCGTCCATTTTCGTTGAGTCAACCCGTCCCTCCCGCTAGACTGCCCGATGACAGCCTTCTTATCGCAAACATGTCGGGGTCTGACTTTGCGCCTCTTGGAAACAACATTACCTGGTTGACATTCAATGTACAGCATATCAAGCTTGTAACTGCATCGCGAGCCATCTATACTGCATTCTGGACTATTGATGTCAGCTTGCGCGATGGGAGCACCAACAGAGATAATGCACCTGCAACTGTAGCACTGGAGAAATTCCTGATTGCTTCTATGAAGGATCTTGAGCAATGGGTCGACTCTATCTCTGCCGTCTTGAAAACGCGACGGAAACATGATATGCGTCCTTATTCCACGGACAAATCGCACCTAGAGATCGAAAATTTTGCACTGCTCTGGCTCCAGAGGCAGCGGTTGTTTCTGGAATTGATATATCACCATCTCTGTACGAATGCGTACCGCCCTTAATCCGCTTTGATGCATTATCTACTGCTTCTCCGATGGGAGAGGCTGCCGGACGCTGTGCCTTCCATGCTACTGCTATTGCCAACACCATGCATCAGGTACTCTCTTCGACGTCTATTCTAAGTGGGTGGTATGAAGCCTTTCGATGGCAATGGAATGCAGTCATAACACTTGTAGGATTCATTCTAGCGTATCCACGAGCGACGCATACAGCGGCGGCAAGAACAGGGATCGAGGTCTCCATCGCTGCTCTCGACATATTTGGCAACAATTTCCCAGTCGCCATAAGTGCAGCAAAAGTAGTGCGTAGGCTAATTGCCAAAATTGATTCGCTCATGCAACAAAGTCCAACACAAGAGCTTTCTGCTTTGAGAATCTCTATGGCAGATCGTGCTGAGCTTCCTCCTCATCTCACTTCCGATGAGCGGACTCTACAGCACATGGCTTCAAACAATGCAGTTACGGCGGAGACTAACGGAAGTGCTATGATATATGGTGATACGACCCCGACTGCTCTGCAAGATGTATTCAACATGGCGTTCGACATTGAACAATGGAACGATCTCGAGATGTTATGGTAAGGTGCAAAAAGTATGTGCAACGACCATTAGAGTTTAAGCAAGAGACTGCATTTTCCACAATGCGTGTATCTCCTATATGTGTTCAAATCTGCATGTCCATCAATCACACAAAAGCAGTTAAACTCGTTGAATCCTGCTGGGGTTTCTCTCTCTATACTTGTTGGTCTAAATTGCTCGCCATAGCTATTCTCTAACCGAGCAGCAAGCCCACGGCTAGTTACACTAGAGCCTGCGGCATAAATTCTAGACGCAGCTCTGCAATTCGTCAATGAAAGCCACCACTTGTTGTTCGACCGTTGCCCAGGAGGTAACGAGCCGAACGACAGACTGATCATCAACTGCCTTCTCCCATGTATAGAACTCGAATCGATGTTGCAATTTTGCGATCATCGGGTTCGGGAGTCGCGCGAACACTTGATTAGTCTCTGTTTCTGCGGCCAAAGTGCAACCAGCCTTGACAATGCCTGCCGACAACATTTGCGCCATGTTATTTGCATGCTGCGCAAGCTCCAAAAACATGTTCTCGCGAAACAGCTCTAGAAATTGAACTCCAAGAACCCTGCCTTTGGCGAGGAGGCCACCCCGCTGCTTTACATGATACTCAAAATCATCGGCGAGCGTCGGATTACTGATGACAATAGCTTCACCGCAGAGCAGGCCGACTTTGGTACCGCCGATCCAGAATATGTCCGCAAGGCGTGCAATATCAGCCAGTCGTAGATCGTTCTTGGCTGCCGCCAGAGCCGCCCCCATGCGTGCGCCATCGACAAAAAGCAGTAAGCCATGCTTTCTGCAGAGCTCGGATATAGCTTTGAGCTCGACCATCGTGTAGACGGTACCCAGTTCGGTTGCATTGGAGATATACAAGAGCCGTGGCTTTGCCATATGGGGAGCTTGTGCGTTCCTATCAAGGGCTTCTTCGATGCCTTGAGGCGTCAACTTGCCATCGGTAGTGGGCACTGTGATGATTTTATGACCAATTGCTTCGATTGCGCCGGTCTCCCGAACCAAGATATGCCCCATGGTAGTAGAAATGACTGCCTCGTGGGGTCGAAGGCAGCTACCAATTGATATGATATTCGCAAGAGTGCCACTCGCAACCAGGTGGACGGCTGCTGTTGGCAGAGCTATTTCCTTCCGAATGCATTCTTTTGCTAAATTGGAGTAGTCATCCTGACCATATGGCTTCTGTTGCGGCTGATTTGTCTGGACTAGAGCTTCAAGGATCCTGGGATGTGCAGCTTCACTGTAGTCGTCAAGAAAGGCGTATCGGGACATTGCGACGCTCAATGGCTTTGGTAAATCTACTCGGTGTCGACTGAAACTCCCAAGGATGAGAAGAGACTAGCAAGATCGAAAGAATATATTTAGAACTAAGTGAGAGCTAGATTGTATTAGATCTTAGTATAATCAAAAGCCCGAGACTCTACATAATTGGAGGAATCTTATTTTATGATTGATTGATCTAACAACTTACTTACAGACGCTGCCTCATGCTTGGCGATTCCCACGAAGACCTTCCGGGATGACTAATGAACTCAAAGGAGCAACTCCGCGTCAGATTGACTGCCACTTTCTATAACGTTACCTGGAGTAGCTTCGGTTGGTCGACTATGGCAGCTGGTAGATGATGAGAAACCCAGACACTCGTAATATTAGGAAGTATGTCAACGAGGCTTCTACCTAGTTCTGCGACTCACGGAGTCACCCTATACGGCAAGTTGTTGTCGATTCTGCCAATTCGTGGTCTCAACAGAAACATGTAACAGAACCTAGATGTTGTCATTTCCGACTACTAAATCGCCATGATACCCTGTTTGCCGTCCAGCGTTGATCTGTTTCTTTCAATCACCCCAAACACTCGAAGCACCTCCCTTCATACTCTCAATCATGCAGGTCAGCTCTACCGTTTTCCGAGGATCTCCAGAAGGACACATCTTGTCCAGTGAGATCACTCGAACGCTTGCAGGCCATGAAGTCTTCATTGAAACTACCCATTCAGGCGTCTGCCCCACAGATGAACATCTCCGTAAATCGAGTCAGGTTCTTGGCCACGAAGGAGTTGGTGTCATACGGGCCTATGGAAAAGATGTGTCGTCGCTGAAAGTCGGTGACCGCGTTGGTTTTGGGTACACCTATGAGATTTTGCGGCAACTGTGACAACTACTAGATAGTTGATGATGAACAATTCACGCTACTTGAACACGCACGAACTTACAGTATACTTAGGCTGGGACCAGTACTGCCGAAACCAGAAACAATATGCCTCCCACGATTTAGACAACGGCACATTCAGCTCGGGCGCGGTTTGGGATGCAAAATATGTTTATCCCATCCCCGCGGGATATGATTCTGTACACACAGCGCCACTCATGTGTGCCGGAGCTACTGTCTGGACAGTTCTTAGCCAATATGGTATCCGATTTCATCATCGAGTAGCGATCATGGGCATTGGTGGGCTCGGCCATCTCGCCATAAAAATTGCTGCTGCGATGGGGCGCACGGCCGTGGTTCTTTCAAGCTCCGTGTCGAAAAAGCAGGAGGCCATGGACTATGGTGCATCCGAATTTCAAGTCTTCCGATCTGGACAGAGTCCACCAGAGAATTTCGAACCCATTCAGCATCTCCTTCTCTGCGGCAATGCCGCTGTCGAGTATAGTAGGTAATTCAATCATGCGGAAGCCCCCTCATACATGATTTCATCTTCTGACAATGTCACCAGTCTCATACCCCTAACGGACACCCACGGTACCATATATCCTCTGACTGTTGCTTTCGAGCCAGCCTCGGTGCCCATGCTCGATCTTGTATCCAAAGGGTCAAGATTCAAGGCTCATTGGTTGCGTCACGCCACAGCATCCGGACTCTACTAGAGTTTGCAGTACGCAAGAAGATTATACCTACAACAATGAGCAATTTGCCAGATACTGAGGGCATCCAGAAGGCAGTGCAAGATTCGAGAGACGGTGGAGTCAAATACAGAGCGGTACTTGTCAGAGCAAAATAGATGACTTGATCATAATACGAAGTTGGCTGATATCGGAGTTTCTCCGTGCAGCGTAACAACGATAGTCATCGGCTGAATTAGAACGATCCATTTCGTAAATATTACAACCTGAACGATCGCAGGTTGTCAACGCTCTTATACATACAAATTTGAATGTGTGAGCACCGTCAACTTGTTCTAACTACACTCCGAGTGAAAGTGTCGAAGAACATGTGGCGCATTAGACAGCTGCGTGCGGCCGCGGTTCATGGCTTTGGAATCATCTACGGATGTCAAGAACACACTCAACACATCATTAGAGTCTCTTCCTGTGTCCCTTAGCACAATGAAGAAGCTTCTAATGATTTGAACCTGATAGGGGCGGAGCATCTCGAGGCCCAAATGGCTCATGATGATTTGTGACTTGCAGTCCATTCCCCAAATTCGCCGTTGCCAGCCTTGGTGTTAGAGCCGGCGTGATTCGAGCAGTAAACTGCAATGTTAATGAAACTTGCTGGGTGGTGCTTGGTATTTGAAGAGACTGATCTTTAAAAAAGAAAGAAAGGACCAGACTTACCTGTCAGTACATTCTATGAACATAATGTCAAATTAAACGATTTGTCCAACAAATATTCAAATGGTGTTTTTGCTACCACTAGTAATACAACTAGGTGTTTAGATCAGACTTTGACTGGGACATCAACGTCTTTTATATTTTAGCCAACATAGGGTCTAAGTTATACAGGTGTTGCGCAAGAGAATGATGTAAAAGTTGCCTTTCACTATCTTCACGTGTTGTCAGTCTGGCTGGCTGCGTTTCCGCTACAGGAAATTGGCGGGAAACGGGCGGCTAGGTTTGGATATTCTTTTCGACCAGTCCTGCCTCGCTTCATCTTTCTCTTTCCTAAATCTCTGAATTTGGGCTTCCCTCTCTCCACTTGCTGCTATGCATGCGTACATACATAGTCTCGCGACTATATGTTGAGAGATAGCATAACATCGGGCGTTCCTACGCCATGAACCAGGTGAGTCCCCAAGCAAACCATTCGCCAACCCCAGATGATCAAAACATTTCCGTCCTTGCCCCGTGACCCAAGGTTCCTATCATATCCAGCATTTCTTAGCACAAGAAAGCCCACACGTTGGTAACTGGAAGTAGGCGCACCTGGGCAATGCGGACAGAAGGTGCATGGCGTAGCGCAATCGTCCATTCAACACATGCCTGGTGTTTCGAGAGAAGGCAAGCTGGCCGGTATGTACTTCACTGAAGATACCTATGGGCTAAAGGTTGCGCAGCCGCCTCGAGACTGATTGGTCGTACCTGCTCCGTTCCTCGCGCCAACGCCATCAAACGACGACTCATCGCCGACGAGGTGCAGCAAACATTGTCACCAAACAGATGTACCAGTGACAGTAAAGCAAGATTACATTTAATCCTGACCACGCACTCATCATCTCCACACAGGACTGCTTTTGCATGTCTAAACATGGACGAAACCCAGCAGTTACGAATCAGCACTCAAGTCCATAGTCGGCTTTCAGTCCTCGATCGCTCAGGACAGCTTCCGTTTAGCATCGCCTTCGGCCTTTGTCGCCGCTCACCAGCAGATACAGACCCCCGGCCACTAGTCTTGCGTACCGCACGATCGGCTTTGGATATCCCGTACGCTCTCGCACACGGATTGCTTACGCTTCACGAACGTGGTTCAGAAGAGGGGCAGGATTTTGAGGTAGACGTCAGCTGTCTCACGAAGACTGAAGGTGGCGATAAGTCAACGTATGTAGTCCTGCCATCTCCAATCAATAGAGCGAAGGGGATCGGGAGGATTGCAGCCTCGACGACCTACCAGTATCACGTTGAAGCCAAAAGCAAGCTCGCTTCGCTACTTGCCCCAGGCAAAAAGTACACGATACAGCTCGCTGGCACAGACCTGGGCGTGGAATGGCATGCATACGGCGAACTTGATCAGCTCGTAAGTAGCGAGGGCAAAACAACACAGCCTTCTAACCAAGAGAAATTGATCAGCGGCACAAGATCTGGTCATGCGCGCTTCAGAGCCGTGTCATCACTGTCATGGCCGCCGAGAGTCACCATGCACGCACAGCTTTATTCGAGCGAGATATCATCCAGCTGCTCGACAACACCAGAAAGCGCCATGTTCCTCGAACTGTCGATCACAAATGAAGGTGACCGATCGGTCAGCATCCAGCATCGCGGCCGTCAAAAGTACCTCATACCATGGGGCCCCTTCGAACCCGAACGACCAACGAGTTTCTCCTTGCCACATATGCTTCACCCGGACGAGCGCTACGCTCGTCTCAGCTTGCAGATAACCAACACTGATACCGGTGTTGTCGTCTATGGAGACTCCAAACCACCTGCCTGCGACCTCCACGATATCAGTAGTGATAGCCGCCCGATGCTATCTTACTTCGTAACGCTCAAACCTGGCGAACCACTCGTCAAACGCATCAACATCACTAAGACATTGCTCAAGTTGCCCGATGGCAGATATAGCATTCGGATTCCGCCTCAAAGCGCATGGTGGTGTTATGGGATAGTAGAGGAGATCCCGGATAAGGGTGATAATCGAGTACCGAAACGGCTTTACAAAACTAGCATTCCGCCTCTGACTTTGGAGGCTGAAATTGAAGTCAACTTGCAGATTGAAGGCGGATCGTGTGTGGTAGAGGAAAGAAATGCCTAGGTCATCAACGCGGCTTAGTCGAAGACCGCAACCAGACGCGAGGCAAAGATGCTCTCTAGCTAGACTAACATAGACCGAAAGTTCGGGAATGGGACTGTCTATCCAAGATCAACCCTTACTATCTGATGGTCGCCTATAGATCATGTCACAGGTGCGGAAAATCATAGTGTCCTTATTGCGCTTGAACCTAGGCTGTTGATGTCAAGATTCAGATTAAACACTGCCATATGAAGGTCCCATGCAATCTCTTCGGCGAAAAGATGCGACTCATTGTAAAGCTCGCTCGAGCTGGAAAGTTCCTTAATGTCGCATCCATCAATTCCGTCGGCCCTCTGTTAAAAACCGCCTTCAAATCGATCTGCTCCCTGGCCACGGCGACAAACTCTTCCATTATACTCTTAAACATCTTAGCCCGATTCACGCCTATGTCTCCGATGTATTATCTAACTAGAGCGCCTTCGTTGTGTAGGCTTAAACATGCATGTTACTTACTTAATGTAGTAGTAAATGTACTGGAATAGTAGTTAGGCACTATGCCTTTAATCGCGTTAAGGTAGAACGCTAATGGTTACTATTATTGGAAGGTCCCGAGGTGATTTTACCCGTGAATAAAAGGATAGGGGAGTCGATAAAGGGACTATAGAATACTAGATTACTCTTGTGTAAAACCGTCGATACCATAGTATCTATAACATGAGTTGAGCATGAAGCTCCTATCTACCAAGAAAAGACCCATTCTTATTTACCACCACTTCATGCGCAGTTTAGATGGTGCTCTACGTGCTATATGTGCTCTGTCACAGATCACACAGACACATCATAGAGCATGCTGCATACAGCCAACATAGTGCTCCATAGTCACATGATAGAGTCACGTGCATCTTTCCCTGGTCACGGGTTGCGCCGCAACACTTATCAACACAAGTGTACCACTGTATTTATGATGAAAGGGTCCACTGTCAGTGCTATTGCACTTAAACCCTCCACGTTGTCATTCTACAACGCCACTAGGATAAGCCCTCACGGGTCACAGGTCACTGTACCCCAGTAACACGGCCCATACTATTTTGCTCCTTAAACTGCTTCTAATTGTGCTGGCTCGAATCTCTCTCAGCGCTAGCTTCGCACTACCTCAGATTACATCAGGCTTAACAATTCTTGTATTCTGGATTTGGCCTATAACAGCCTCTTATACCTAAAGTCTATCGATCCCCCACAACACTGCAATGCAGCGTAGCAAAATCTGGATTTGCGGCGTCTCGTCCGTCGAAGTTGGTGACTCAATCTTTGTACCCACATACTACGGATGGCTCGAGACAATATACACTATCCATTACGACAACAAAAGAATTGGCGCATCGACAGACACAGCTCCAGGCTTTAGCCAATACGCAGGATTTCTCAAACTTCTTTCCTGATCTGATGCCAACATTAGACGAAATTAGGCTTCTTCAACTTTTAAGTGGTGCTAAGTCATCCTCTATGATCTTCACATGGCGTGTGGTCTCTTTACCGGATCCCGCCACCATTCCATCTTATAGCGCTCTGTCCTACACGTGAGATGATGTTGGAGAGCCTCAATCTATTATTATCAACGACAAGCCACTAATTGTACAAGAAACAGTGAACGAGTTCTCGAAATATAGTGCTCGAGGGAAACATGAAACTCTGCTCTTTGTTGACGCCATATGCATCGACCAGTCAAACAATAGCGAAAGGAACTATTAAGTTAGGCTCATGAGTAAGATCTATAACTTTGCCAGAGTTGTCATCATGTGGTTTTGGCCAGTCGAGGCTGACAGTGTTGCCGGCCTCAAAGCGCTGCTTGACGATAAGCGTATTAATCATCTCAGTAGCTCCACTACTCACTCTTCACGAAAACAGCAGGGGTGGCGTGCAGCGCTACGAAGAGATTATTCCCTGTTTCTACATGATCTTCCTAAACTAAGATATTGAAAGCGTGTCTGGATCGTACAAGAAGTTGTACTTGCTCGGTCAGTCTGCCTGTGGTATGTACTACTTTCACTGAGTTGGGAGTAGCTAGTCGCTCTTGTGAGCATAGTAGAGTCTGGGCTGGCGTGGAACATAGCAACAACATAGTCACTGTGGAATATTACTGGTCTGAGGACCTCTGTGCTTCGAAGCAGCGGCCAGAGTACACCTCCAAAGGCAGAATTGAGTATTGTTGAAATCTCGTATAGATTGGTTGGGCAACAATGCGAAGATCCACGGGATAGAATATATGGCGTACTTGGTCTCGTCAATGATCTCGACATGGAGGTTGACCATAGTCTCGCCTTAATCGAGCTGTACTAAAAGGTCTATCGGATCTAGCTTGCACATTGTAAGACCCAATATCAATTAGTTACATCTTCATCAGCGTTCTCATCAAGGGTGGAAGGGATGGAGAGATGGAGATGCATCTGTTGGCTGCAATTCTACCTGCAGGGTCTCCCTCTAGATAGCCCAGATACAGCAGAGGCCGTGCTCGTTGCTTCAGAATTCGTTAGAGTTACCAGAACATTCATTAATTAACTAGGGCCTCTGCCGTACGACATTGTTGCTTTGGAGCCTCCTCGGGACATCAGATGGTCATGGAACCATCGTCTTAAGCTCCGCGCAAAGATCAAGCATATCCTTCAACGATGTAGTCAGCCTGTCAGAGGGCAGGCTGCAACGAGCAGCACGACGGCTACAAGCATCACAACCTAGGTGTCATGGATGCATCGGCTCAAGCCATTACCTCCACACGAAAGGGCAGGTGAGCTTACAGTCCTCGGTGTTACGCAGACCCCTCTTCCTCTACCGTTCTGCACAGTGTCTCTCAATCCATCGGTACCTTTGCAATCGACTAGCTAACAGGGGTTCACCGAAAAGGAACGTCTGGCTGTAGGGTTCTGAAGTAGAACTTGGCTGGAGCTGAGGACAATGCGATGAAGTATTCTATAGGTATATTACATTGGGCGCGCTGCGTCGCTTGAGGCTAGGTGAGGCGATATGTCTCCCCCCTTTGCGCATTTCCCCAGGTTCAGTGTGAGGTCCTGACGTGTCCATCTCCTATTTATACAATGACCAGGCTCTTTCTCACGATGGAACTTAATCCTCGAGTATCAATCAAGGTGCAGTGAAGCACTTCTGACGCTTTTCAGACGAATTTCGACGCATACTCAGCCGCGAAGGGTGCTGGGAAGATCGGCGTATTAGCGGTTTGTTACTTTCATGCAGCCCTCTTCTGATCGCAGGCAAATACGAAAGGCAATGTACCCTAACAACAGACAAGGCTTGATATGTGTCACTCACAGAAGTAAAGCAAAACGCAGGTCGTCAATGCTCCATAGACCGTCAATCTTGCCTGGTCTTCTTGTGCCTTTAGCTCCTCTGGGGAGGGTGGCGGTGGTGCTATCGATGATTGTCAGTGAATTACTTTTAGCTAAATCATGTGGGACTTTTGTGTACGCACCACCGAACATATTGACAGGATGAAGTAGTATATGAGTATGTGGTAGATGAAGCGATGGTTCCGTATGCCAACTGTCGAGGCCTGTTAACTCTCACGATGATCTTTCGATAGAAGCCCCGGATTCCACGACTTCTGACCTCCGAGCTTGCCCGCAAAATCTGGCGCTGGTATCGAAACTTCTGCCATTGCATTTGGAGATCTCTTTCTCCTTCTTCCTTCTAATAAACCAAGACCACCAAACTCAAATCATTGCCAACTTATACAACATTCACCCAATGTTGGCGATTCCTAATGGAATGGTCGAGATCGATCAACCCGCTTATAAAACCGTTATCACGAGGGTAGTCCATCTTTTCTGAAGGTGGACGGCTCCCATGATGCGATGACGACCTAAAAGATGGGACATGTCAACAAGACCTACCAGCTAGACCCGTGTCACTATTTGGAAGTGTAGTTCGCTATAGCTCTATTCATCCGCTCGGTCATCGAAGGACTCTAGCGACGATTGATATCGCTGCACTCATTCGTCTCAATGCGTTTACCAGGCTCTGATGCTCGATCGTGACTGTCATCGAGGAAGACACCATGTTGCTAGATGAAGTCTCTGATCTTGACGGCGCTCACTAGTGATCTATGTGAAATTCAGCTGGTTTTGACGTGGTTAGGGTTTGCTCGGGGGTGTCAGCTCAGTGTCGAGCCATGTAGTATGGAGTATGTAATGGTGAGCAAACTATCTCTTGAATTTTGTATATCTATCTTTTGCATCTTCGCCTTTCTGATGACACTTACAATCATCTGGTGAACCAAAGCTATACTATCGCTGTGCAACCGCGTTGGAGTTATCCTAGGCTGGTTGTGAATGAGGAAAGCAAACGGCACTTTATTGTTCTGACTGTCTACCGTATTATTCCTCTCCATCTGCAGATATGTTACGAACGAAACACATGGGCTAACGAAACAGCAGCAATGCCATGCAAGCTTGGACGTGCTAAGTGGTGTGTATTGAGGTTTGCTCGCGTTGCAGTATCTACATTGCTTGAGTTGTTGACAGTATGCTCGACGATATGATATGGGTTTTGGGGTTATATGTCCCTAGATCAATTTGGCTTCCTGATTACTATCTACAACAGTGAGCAACTTTATCTGTGATGCGGTTTTGCGACAAGAAGGCAAGTAGTCGATTGCGTATATTACAAATGAGCAGAATATGTTCATACAATGAGAAAAGATTAGAACTCTGTTTGCAGCACTTTCTTCAGGATTGCAGACTCCTTTTCGTACCCTTCAATCTTGTCTTGACTTCCCTTAATCTTACCAAGTAGCCATTGTACTCGATTTGTTATCTCGCTGGGCAGCTTCGGTAATCTCCCAAGGAGTTCGAGTTCCTGTTCCATTTTCGAGATAGTGCTGGTCTCGCCAGAAATTGACTCGCTCAAGACCGTCAGATCCATACGGGCGGATAGCACCTTGTCGTCCACCAGGCGCTGGAAGGCAGGGTAGTAAACCGGCCTACCTGGGCGGATGCTGTAAGGTCTGCCTTCCGATGTTTGGACGGATATGAGTTCAGCCTGTTCAAGAGCTGCAATGGCCTTCTCGCCGCCAGACTTGAAAAGATCACTGATCAGGATTTCGTTGAAACGCAGGGTATCATGCGTGGCCAAGGAGCGAATCAACGTCCACGCTTGCTGTGTTGTCCAATGACGTTCTTGCTCGCCATTAGTGCTTGGAAGGAGAAACATCTTCATCACCTCGCCTGCGGATTGTGTGATGATTTCGTTGACGGCTTTCTTGGGCGTCTCGCCTGACTTGATACGGCGGGCTAGGAACTCAAGATCTGTAAGCCTGCCGCCCAGAAGACCTATCACTTCTGGCAATTCGCGCAGATCTTCACGCTTCTGACTTGGTGTGAGTTTTTTGGCTTCTTCCACATCTTCTTGTGTGGTAGCGACCTCTTCTGCATCAAAATCGAGGTGATTGATGACGTATCGCTTGGCAACATCTGGGGAGCAGTCTCCCAGGCTGATCTGACGGAACGTCCTGTCTGGCAGTGCTTTACTGAGAGACTTTGTGAAGCTGACGTCGGTGGTAAGGAAAATGACATGGGCCACGTTAGTAGTAGTGATGCGGGCGGCCCATTCTGCCAGTTTGTCGTACACCATTGCGGCACCTGGTTCATTCGACTTGTGGAGGAAATTGTCGATGACAACAATGGGCCTACGCTCTGGATGTGCTTCAAGATACTCATCGTCACTCATTGAGGCGTCCTTATCGTTTTTCTTTCTGTCATCCAACGCAATTGACTTCAGAGCTGAGGCGGTGTTGTTCCAGATTTTGACGAGCTGATTTTCCAGTGTCTCACTAAACCCAGTCTTAACACCAGTGGCGCCTTGTGCAGCCAGGTCGACCATGCCAGATATGCTGTTCATCCAACTGAAGACAGGACGATAGCCCACCTGGGCTGCAGTTGCAGAAATAGTGCTTGTATCACCACGAGCCTCCTGTACCGGCTTGCAGTCGATCACAAGTACTCGGTGGGCGTCCATTTTGTGCTGAAGTGCATGATCTACAACCAATTCCTTCTTACCACTACCTCTGGGCCCTTGAACGACAATGAATGTGTCTGCGGTTTCCATCAGCCATGCCTGGATCTGCTCAATCTCATCTTTACGATCTTCCCAAACAACCTTCATGCCACCCATTGCTTCTGCGTCGCGGCCAAGATGCCGGATTTGATCGATGACTCCCCTTGACTGTCGTATGAACCATCGTACGATGACATTGTCTTCAACATGGAACGCCCGAGTGATGTGTGCCTTGATGGACATGGTCCTTATTGGATCAAATACTGCGACAGTGATGCCGGCAATGAGAGCAGCTAACGCGGGAATCACGATCCTTGGATGGCCAAAAATCCAGTCTTTGATCCATCCGAAGCGCTGCTTCTTTTCGTAAGTGAGTCGAAAGACGGTACCAAGACTACCACCACCTTGCTCAGGACCAACAACTAGACCATGAAGGCAATTCTTGGCCATAATCGCACGTCGTAGTTGCAGGAAATCGAGGTAGGCATGCCTCGGAACAATCTTGGATTCCGAAGACTGCGGGATGATATCTGCAAGCTTACCATAGGGGCGGAAGTAAGAGTAGAGTTGCTCTTGCGTAAGCTCTACGCTTCCGGCCTCTGGCGACTTGGGCATAAATTCAACCTTGATTCGCCGCGAGGGTAGTCGGTAGAGATCTTCGACCCATGGCTTTCCTTGAACTAGGTCGACTCTCACCCTGCCGAATGGATCCCACCACGGCGAAATCTTGTTTGCTTTGAGATGTTCTCTAATAGCTGACGCTACCTTCGCAGAGGATACGGAAGGGTCATGGCTGAACTTCAAGAATGCTGACCCCTCCTTGAACCGAGGTAGAACTTCAACAACGTTGACCTTTCCGGCCAGCGCGCTGTCTTTCTGTGCTACTTCTTCCAGAAGTTTCTTGACACTGACTGCCGCGACGCTAGAAACTCTGTTCTGATCGAAAAGTCGAGGAAAGGTTTTCTCCAGAGACCAGGGAATACGGAAGAGCCATTGTGCGTTCACAGGTAAAAGATTTGTGAAGAACAAGACTCCTTCTTCAGGCATCGTAGTAATGTGGCCAGAGTTGTTGTCACCAGCTTCAGCGGATCCGTGTCGCCGTGGTGAGGAAGGAAGGAGGGTGGCTGGGGTGGTGCCTATCTTCCTTGAAGTCCATGTCGATGCGAGAGTAGCCTGACGGAGCAGACACCGATTTCGTATCATTCTGCGCTATCTAATGATAATGTTGGATGCGGTTGTAAAATGACCGCGAGATTCTTAGAGGCAAAGACACACACACGCAGGTTATAGAGCCGTTCCAGGACAAAGTGCAAGCTGCATCCTCATGGTTGTTTTGGAAGAATCTGAATCAGGTGTAGATCTTCCTGCTGTCTCGAAAACCGCTTCATGTTCGTCTGGGTCTGGTTTTCCAGGCTACGATGCAAGCGAGCTGCATGTGATCTACGCGTCATTTTCGCGTGCCTTCTCTCTTTGGCGCACTGCGCGCCCCACGTCCACCTTAAATGATGAACAAGCTGATATTGCAATCAACTCAATTTGCCCAATAAGCTCGAAATGCTCTCTCTACCAATAGTGCCAGCCCAATACTCAGATTACACGCCCTTCCTTTCCACATCATGGCATCCTCGCGCTCATTCGCCTCCGCCTGCATTTGGCGCTCAACAACAGCAACACCAGCAGCAGCAGCATCATAGCCAACGCCAACAGCGGCAACAGCGTGAAGATGAGAAGCTCGCAAATGCGCGAAGTTCGTTAGCTTTACTTGCCGCGGACGAGGCGGCTATAGCACAACGGAAATCTGCTGTCCGGAACTTTGGTTCTTACTGGATCCGGCCGCCTGGTATTCCCAAAACACTGCAAGCACAAACAGAAGAGGAGGCAGAGAGGGCGGAACAGGAAGAGCTAGCGCGTCAAGAACGTGGTATGCTAGACTTACAGGCGCAGCAGCAGCTGGAAGAGACTCGACAAAGGGCCGCCGAGGCCGCTGCGGAGGCAGAAGCTGGCGACAGGGAAGAGCGCGATCTTGACGATGACATACCCGAAGCAGAAGAAGCGGACGAAAGCAACGTTGACATTAGTGGGACTGGAGGCACGACAATACAATCCGAAAGCCTGCTAGGGGGTAGCAGTCAGATTGAACAACGTGACATTGAAAATGAGAATGAAATGGAGGAAGCCGAATTGACAGGTATCGCGCGTGATGAGGAAGACCTCGGCATGGAGCGTGATCTTGACATGGAGCAAGACCTGGACAACAGTGTACCTGAAGCCGGGAGCTATGAACATACTGATACTGAAGCAGAAGACAGTGAGTCCGACAGTGAGCTGCACGACTCTTTCGCATATCAAAGCGCCAGGCGCTCTGCCCGACAAATTGACAGATCGCAAGCAAGTCTACCGTCCTCAGCTTTCAGGGCTCCGCCACAGTCGGAACTTCGAGCAAGCAGGTTGCATGATCGATTCTTAGCACAAGAAGATTTGCCCCGGAGCCCCGGTAGTCTTAATTTGTCAAGTTCAATACTTGAAAGCTCCTTCATTGGCAGTAGCCCTGTCATGCAGAGAAGTAACCAAAGCGCTAGAGGGAGGCGTGATGGTCGGCAACGAGGTAGACCGAGCTGATGTGACGCGCTTTCACATGATTGATGCCTCAAGAAAGCTGTCGAGCTTTCTACACTCACAGCGAGCTGCTCTACGACGGCCCATGACAATTACACTCAAGCTGCTTCTCTTCGGAAGTATTCTTTTCGACAGAGTTACCAAAAGCCGACACCGGCATATTTGCAGAACGGTATGAATTACGCATGTTCATCCAACTGTTTCGAACAACCAAGAAGTTGAGTAAATCTCGCAATCATGGCCATATTCTGGTGACCGAAACATGAGTGTACAAATTGATGAAATTATCAAAAGTGATGTGATTTCACGATTCCTTCTAATCTGGCTTCGTTGCATTTGAACCATACGTTTCGATGAATCTATGATTTCAGCCTCACGTCTAACAATTATTCCGACAACACAGTTGGTCCGGAGAAGAGATACCAGAAGCTTTATCGTGCATCAAGGTTGCCACAGAAAGCGACGCCTTGTACGGCTATAGTCATGGCTTCACACGACGGCACTTTCAGGATCTTCTACATCCTGACTCGTCATAGTATAGGCGCACTCACATAATGGCGCCACTACCCAACAATACAAAGGCACCGCTGCGGCGAGAATATCTGGAATCAGGAAGTACTCCTTTGTATGACTTATCTCAACCAATATGAAGTGTTCTGCACTTCAATTTTCTGTCGTACAACGGCCGTCGATGGCGGGCTGGACAATACATGCCACCACCGCTGCCAGATTAGCGGGACCGCAATCATCAAGCATATGTACAGCCGTTTCTGGACTATCAAGTTAAAAGTATACGCTGGGTTACAGCCTTGCATCTCATGATGTGAGAGAGGACCGGTGGCTCAAACTATTGTTTGGAAAGAGCTGCTGTGCACCGATCGAAAGCGAGCAAGTATGAATGGAAGGCTGCATGACTAAGACCACCAACAGACGGTACCTCATTCGCGAGCACCACCACCAAGGAATCGTGTGCGGCAAAATCAACAGGGGCGCATATTTAAACATACCTACTATTGACTCCTTAGTAGCGCAAATACGTTTTAGTTTCCACAAGTCACCTCGATAACACTGACTCTCGCTTTTGTTACCTCGAAGCTGACTTACCCCTGGAATATACAGCACGACATATCGAGGACAAAGCTACGATTGAATACAAATTCAAGAAGTTCTTTCCTTGAAGTCTCAAATCTTATGGAGACCTAGTTTCCCTATGACGATACAAGGATACTACTCATTGCATTAGTCTATATCATCTGGGCATGGCATGCATTATGCAACTTCAGTGCTCTCTAGGTGGTAGCACCGATTAGCAGCAGAGGATAGTCAAAATTTGTAATAACATAAAAGCTTAGATTGTGAGAATTGTAAATATTACAAAAGTCAAACCTACGATGCTACTAATGCAGCCATGTGCTATGACGTAGCGTCATCTGAAGACCCGTGAATCGTGTCAGAATGCCGATATTAAAACAAACATTTATGTCATCAATCCAGACAATTGAGAGCGCGATGTCATTCAAAACTCTCACTTGGACGCGCGACACCTACCTCATTTCCACGGATCCGGCCCACCTGCAATTAGAAGCAATAAATGCAGCTTTCGCAGAGCCATACACATATTGGACCTCACCCTTCCCAGCAGACAAACTCAAACATCTCCTTGATAACTCCCTCTGCATAGGTCTTTACGAAACCTCGCCATCCACGAATGGCAAGTGGAAACAGATTGGTTTCCGCCGCTTGATCACAGACACCGTCACTTTTGCTTATTTGACCGACTTCTATGTTTTGCCGGAGCATCGCGGCAAAGGGCTAGGGAAGTGGATGCAGCAGTTTACTAGAGAACTACTGGATGCCATCGAAGGAAGCTTTGATAGAAACATCCGGGGGTTCAGAGTCGTGACGCTAACGAAGGAGAAGAACGTGTCTTTTTGGTCAGAGACGCTAGGGGTAACGCGAGCAAAGCAGAGCGAGGATGCAGTCTATGTCGAGAGAAGTGGCTTTAGGCACTGAGATGAGTTGAATGGTAAGGGATACAGCAGTGCAGCAATGATGTGCTTCCTAGTACCAACAATACGCGAAACTATCAATACTGCTTGAACTAAGTTGCCATTGCTTGAGCGGTATCGTAACTTCCAGTATGAAATCACAGAAAATCAGATGGATTTCGACTGGATGTTCGATCGTAAGGTTTGATTTGCTATGTGTCGTACACGACATCAAGATTGCTTCATCGTTTAGTGTTGGGTCAAATCAATGGTTGGGATGAGCTGCCAAGGACTTGCAGAGTGATGCTGTGACTAACAGTCATTGAAGCACTTCAAGTTGAACCCAACCGCTTCGTCATATGCATCAGTGATGAGAACCTGGGTCAAAGCAAAAATTGCCTACATATCGTACTTGCCCATTGCTTCACGGATATGCAGCCGCAAGGGCTGGGTCGGTTTGCGTGACTTCCTCACAAGACTAGCCATAATCCAGACGTTTCCAGGAACGAACTCCATTCCTGCTGGTTCTCAGGACATCCTTACAATAGAACTGATCTTTATGCACGGGACGACGGTTATCTGAAGCACGCTTAGCAGAATAAGGTCGATGAGGTCTTTTTTGAGAGGCGTGAAGGCTGGAACTCTTGGACCGATCTACAAATCCATGTACCGCCTATAGCAAATGAGGGGAATCGATGAGGCATACCGAGATGATACAAGTCTAGCGACAGAACCTTAGTGGGTAGTATTGACGGCCACGAGCTTTGTAGAAGGATGCAGTTTGGCGTGATCCACCTTTGGCAATCACCGTGGGGCGGCAACGATTATGATTTGGTAAGGAGTTGCAATGACCTGAACCTATGTACATTGTTTCTTTTCTCCAAACCAGAGGGCTTCTTTGCTTGATTTGCTACAAATTTTCCACCTTCACGGAGTGGCTTCTTGTTCATAGATCTTGTTTGCTGTCTTTGTAAGCAGTGTTTTCTTGAAGGCCATCACTGATGTTACCTTGGCGGCAGTTATTCCATTTGATGTACTATGGTGCTGTGTCAACAAGACGATCCAGGATGAGATCAGTGACTTACATTTGCATTGGATTCCACTGCTCAAGCTTCCCAGCTAGAAGAGAGTATGTACATGCTCGGTATAATTATTTCGCAAAGAAAAAAGTGAACGAGTAGGCAAGCAAGTACTTTGATGTAGCTAAAGTTTGAATGCTGGGCTTGCAGGAATTGGGGCTGGGGAACAATCCAGCCACTGTACACAAGAGTGGGTTGCATTGTGCTGCGCCATTCAAAATCCCGAAACCGAGGTGATTTCATTTGGGAGACAACACTACCGTCGATCACATATTCGAGCGCACCGTCACAATTATCTTATCTTGTCAGCTGTCTTAAACTAAATACTGTTGTTGTACTACTTTAGCAACACAGGTGCCATTGCGATAAGAAGCAAGCGCTCAACCTACGTTGTTAATACAAGCGTAGGGATCAATATATATTCCGGCGCTTAGATTCTGAGTACCATAGCTCGGAAATTTAGCACTTCTTTGCCTTCAACACTCGTCGAGCCAACACTTGAACAGAGATGGGTACGATAGTGGGCAAGCGTGTCAACTCCATCGGCTATGGCATGGGCTCGTTGACGTCGCCACACAAATCCGTCTCGACTGCAGACGCCATAGCCGTCCTCAAGACAGCCCTGGAGGCTGGGGCAAACTGCTGGAATGCCGGTCTCATCTATGGCACTTCCACATACAACAGCTGCCACCTGCTAAATGCCTACTTCACGCAGTACCCATCCGACGTAGACCGGGTCTGTGTGAGCGTCAAAGGCTGTTTTGACTTGTGGCAAGGCAAGATCTTCAACGATGCAGACAGCGTGAGAGCCAGCATTGACGAGGCGCTGAGGGTTATTGATGGAAAGTGCAAGATTGACATCTTCGAACCCTGCCGGGTTGACCCTAGGATCCCAATTGAAGAGACGGTAGGCGCTATTGCTGAGTACGTTAGGGCCGGCAAGGTGGGAGGTATCGGACTGAGCGAATGTGGCGCTGGTACTATCCGCCGGGCGATGAAGGTGCACCCGATCGCTGCTGTAGAGATCGAGATAAGTTTGATCTCGACCGAGGCTTTCACAAACGGTATCACCCAGACGTGCAGAGATTACAACATTCCAATCATAGCGTACAGTCCGCTTGGGCACGGTTTCCTCACTGGGCAAATCCGGCGCTTAGACGATATTCCTCAGAGTGATTATCGAAGGATGTTTCCAAGGTTCCAACCCGATGCATTTGCGGACAACATTCGCCTAGTGGAGGAAGTCAAGGCCATCGCGCAGAAGAAAGGCTGCTCTGAAGTACAGATTGCTATCGCTTGGGTAGCGGCACAGAGTGAGAAGGCTGGGGTACCAATCATCCCAATCCCAGGATCCTCAAATCTACCTCGGACGAAGGAGAACACATCACACATCAAATTGGAGAAGTCTGAGCTTACAGATATCGAAGATATACTGAGAAAGATCGAGGTAAAAGGTGGGCGTGCACCAGGCAAATTTGCCCATCTATTGAATGGATAGATTCTTTGTCTCCAATAGGAATATAGTCTACACAACTTGGTTAAGCCACTTAGAGGCTGCCCTTAGTCACAATCCTGGGCAAGTCGTGTCATATAATTACATCTAACTAGGTGCCAAACCGTGTCCGGGTCATTGCTCGGCGGCACGATTAGCTGTTGGTTTCAGCGTCCTCGGCATGGCCAGTAGGGCCCGAAGCATCATAGTCCGTTGTAACGAAGGCCCTGTCAACCTCATCTAACCCTTCAGCACAGTATTGCAGTGTCTCAGCTATATCGTGTGATCTGCAAAGCATCGTGTTGGGCTCCAAAAGAACGTCAAACTCCACCCAAACACCGTCACCTGCGTGGTAGGCCGTGATGGACTTAAATCCTTTGACGACGGGCGAGAATCGATATGCGAGGTACATGAGCTTCTTCTGGGTATGGTCGCTGGCAGTCTCGCCGGATAAGCGCGTGATGTTCTCGAAACAGGTGTGTGCCCAGTCGTAAATGATGTAAATAGAGAGCAGCCCAGCGCCGACAGGGTCCAACCACCAGACATCCGCCGCGGCGCCAATGACAGGGAACAGAAGAGACAGTGTGTTGAAGATCACATCAGTCTTGCAGTCCTGCACCAACGCTTGCACCTGCGTCGTCTTGATGGGGAGACAACCCACTCCAATCACGCCTTTGATGACGACAGTCGCGACCAAAGCACCGATGGCCGAGCCTGACAGCATCTCCGCTTTACCATGGAGTGGCATGATCTTCTCTACCGACTCTTGTAAGATCTGGAGAAAGGAAATGACCATGATAATGCTGAAGACCAGGATACCAAGCGGTTCCAATCGGCGACGACCGACAGGGAACTTCTTCTGGAGAGCGTTCAAATGCCACTGGACGAGCTTGTTGGTTGACCAGACTATCAACGTGCAAAGGAGGTCGAGCGCAGAATCAACAAGAGAAGCGATGAGTGAAAGTGACCCTGTGGTGAAGGCGGCGACAATCTTTCCAATGAGCAGGATGATGTTCGCAATGACATTCGTGTTGATAGCCCACTTCGCCTTCTTCTGATCCGCTGCACGCTTCCTTCGTTCTTCCTCTGGAAGCAGCTGTCCAATGTTCCCTTTCACTTGCTGTATACCACCGCCTCTTTCTTGATCACCATCGTGATCTGGGTCCGGGTCCATAGACTCCAAGACGTCATCTGCGATAGCCATGACAGTGGCGTCGACCTCGAGCCAATCATTGAGTCGCTCATTCTGCGCCTCGTAGAATTTCCTCACACCCTTGTTCTTGATGGACTTGAGCTCCTCGTCGCTCTTGCGGAACTTCTCCAAAGCATTACGGTCGATACCCGTCAGCAGTGTCTTCTTCAGCTCATCTCGTCTTGCATCTTCTAATGCCGTCTTGGCGGCATCTCTGAAACGAAAGAGATTTGGACGAGGCCTCCCACTCCTAGCAGGATCATATCCTCTTTCGACATCGCCGTTGGCATGGCGATGTCTGTTTACCGAGTCGCGAATGTTGCCATTGGAATAGGAGTGAGTATTGAAGCTGCTAGGGCGATCATTTGCGAAGCCTCTCTTGCCCACCATCTCAAGAATGAATACAAGCCAGGAATTGCTGCCTAATGGATGCGGTATAAGAGACGTCCAAGAACAAGAGATGCTTGGAGAATACCGGGGTTGCCCATGGATGCGTCTAGGAAACACTAGGTCGGAACGCCCGCATATTGTCTTCTGTCTGAACTTGGAAATCTGCTACGGGAACGATATGCTGCAATGCTGACGTAGTATTGCAGGGAACATGGCTGCAACATCTCGCGTGCCTGAAAGCTTGACCACACCCGGCTGCCCGATCGCGTGGGGCTCCGCGGGACATCGGAGGTTTGTTGGTATGGGGTGACCAATTCGTACGCCTTCCTTGTTATAAGATCGATGACGGGTAGTGAGATGCCACGAAACAGTAGGCGTTGCAATAGCGTGAGAAGTACTGAGTTGGGGGAAGTCATGGACCGCTGCAAACGAAATAGCGTACCGTCAATCTCGTTGGAGAACAAATCCATGACGACTTCAATCGGTTGTTGTACCGTGTACCTGTCGCGCTGTCACACCACCGTCAATACATGAGCACGTTGCAACACCACAGCATCAAAGTGGCGTCAATATTGGAGGACAATATTCCCGCATGAAACCAGCACCGTCGCCTGTGCAATGGCGTCCCCTCCAACAACAACAAGAACAACCTACACCGGGCCGTCCAACACCCAAACCCCAGCCCACCAAGACTTCCACTCCATCCACGCTCTCCTCACAAACCAGCACAACTACCCAGTCTTACCTCCATCGTCCCCAAGCCCTTTCAGCCGATCCCTCAGCCACGACATATCCTCTCTCCACCTGCACCCAGCTCTAGAAGCGCTCCTGCACATCCTCAACAACGACCTGCCTTCCGCCCACTTCCTGTGCCGGCATATGGAGTCCGCGCCTGCATTTGAGGGCATGTACGCACATGGCCTTTTGCACAGGATCGAGGGCGACTACCGAAATGCAGAGGCGTGGTATGGCGACGTTGCCGAGTCAGAGTGTTTTCGAAAGTGCTGGCCTGGAGGAGGCCTTGAGGGGGCCAAAGAGTTCATTGGAGAGGTGGAAAGGCTGAGGAGGCAGAGACAAGGGGATTTAAAAGGTTTGGAGAGTGAGAGTAAGCGGGAGATTGAGGCACTGATTGAGCATTGCGTGTATAAGTTTGGGACTGGGGTGTGGGTTGATGGGTGCAAAGCGTGGGTCGAGCCGAGTGAGAAGATTCGAAGTATTGCTGCAAAGCAGGTTGTTGGTGGTGAGGGGTGGCGGCAATTCTAAGCCTGGGGTATGTCTGCCTCTGGTACTCTAACTATCTAGAATATCTCAAGGATGGATGGAGAGCATTGTGACTAGGTAAGCAATTTTGGCCCTTCATATCAGCACGTGATTACATGCAAAAAGGTGCTACCGTTGTAGGTAACTTCTGCTAGATGGTGAAATTGTAAGTTTGAATAATATACATAAGTGAGCTCCCAACCACCGAAGGCAGTCTTCTTTCGATAGTCGGTAAGACCAGCTACACCAACGCCACATCATGTCTCGTTTTTAGTATGATACAGGCAACTGCTTCTCGCTAAAACGCCGGATATACCCATAACAACATGCAATGGCTACTTTACGCTGCAGGAAAGCAGCCACAAATAGCGAATCTCTTGGACCTCACCTAATGGTTCTTCTTCTCTTTTAGCCTCCTCCACTCATCTGGGTTCATAACAGAGATATGACTGAAGTGCTTCATCATGTTGCTGTGGTCACGGTACGACTTGCCTTCTGTGATTATGACGAAGCGCCGAAAGTGTCTAGCAAGAGGCACAGCATCTAATGCGAACGTTGTCGCCAACATCTCTGACGCACGTGCACTGTCCACGTTAAATCTACCGTAGGCTTTCATATCCAGATTCAGTGGCAAGAACCACGAATGGTCTGCAACGCGGCCCACATATGGCGGGTGAGTCTCGTCCAGCACATCGTCATTTGTCATTGTGTCACTCAAACGGTCGAAGACCATGTCCTTAGACAATGGACAGAGATTACCCAGTTCTGCAGCCACGGTCATGTATTGCCTTGCTAGAATTGGCGTGTTTGGCTCGGTTTCTTGGACCAGCCTCAAGACCCAACTGCAGACATCTGGACGCATTGCAACCCGCCCTGTCTCAGCAACATTCTGCTTTGTCTTTCCACGGGCATGGCTAACCCATAGCTTGATGATTTCGGCTGCTTTAGTAGGGTTGTGATAGATAAGGTCATCAGTGATAAGAAGCAGCTCCCCACTAGGAAACAGCCTTCTCATCGTGAAGCCAGGCAATACGCTCTTTGCAGCCTGGCAATCATTTGCGTTCCTCTCGTTGTATCCGATATACCAAAACCTTACACTGCTCTTGATTAGTAGCTGAAGTAATGCTACCTTTGAGAAACAGAAGTCAGGATGAAGAATGGCGAGACAATCCCTATCTCGATCCGGAGAGAATGAGTCCAAGACATTTGGAGTCTTCCAAGTCTGTACTTCGTACCTTATGCTACGGAAGAAGCTTTCAACAACCTTCTGCTCCTTGTGGTGCGGTTCATAGAAAAGATAGACTTTCTTCTTTGACAATTTGAGAGGCTTGCGGGATATAGATATGAGACGATCGACATCGAGTCCTAAAAGTGAGAAGACATTCTCAGAGACTCTGCTTGGCTGCGCAGTAACATGTCCCCTGATAGGAGGGAGCACTAAGAGCCGCATTGAAGGAGCCTGTGATGGCGGGCTGGTCCGGCTTTCTATGAATTTCCAGAAATCTACATCGGCTGGATATAGCACAGCACAATAGGAATCAGAAATAGCCACAAGTCCTGCAACTTGAGCGCAACAGATGTCGTAGACATGTTTAAGCACAGGTCCCGATGTCTGCGTAGGGTTGACATCATAGTGTGGCAAGGTCTGGCTTCCTGGTATAGCTTTCAACACCCACTCCTCAAGATCAAGCGAAGAAGCGATCTGCTTAAAACCCAGCTTCTTGCTGTCTCCAAGGGTACGCAACAAGCTGTCGAAATGTGCTTGATCATGGCAGGCTAATGTAACATCCATCTGGGATTGTTTGGTCGAAGTATCAAAGATCTCAATGGCAGCCTTTGTAGATATTGACCACGAGTCTTGAGGTTCCGAAGTCCCGATCTTTGCGAGTCTGTCTAATGTGATTGATTGTTCTGTGCCGTCTTGTGGTATATCGGCTCTGGAGATTTTTCTAGGCGTCGTGGCCCCCAGCACGGAATCCTCTTCAGCCGTCCTCTGCTTGCCCGGTGGGGCTGCAACCACACCTGTGTATCTGTGTGCAAAAGCACAATCGGAATCTGACCTATTGCAGCGACCATTGTACCAAAAGTGGCACGTCATTGCCTTTTTCTCTTCGAACGACAAGCTTGGCCGCCAGCGAGATCTAGGCGCTGTGGCTGAGGTCGTTGAAGTCCTTAGTGCTACAGCCTGCGACTGCTCGCGGCCTTCAGGATCTCCGTCAGGACTTCGGAGCCTTCGGTCTGACCTGGGCCCAGGGGGAGGATGGATTGGGTCGTATATGTCGGCCGTATTAGATTCTCGCTTAGACCCAAGACTACTGTGGCGCAGTGTCCCAGGATCACTAGCATGTTTCCCTGTGTCAAAGTGCGCGAAGTCGCATTCCCAGTCTGCCTTTTTGCACCCACCTCGCGACCAGAAGTGACATGTGATACTCTTCTTCTGAACTGCATAAGATGGTGGGCCGACACTACCAGTTTGATGATGCGCGAAATCACATGTATCCTCGAACATGCAGTTCCCTCGCATCCAATAGTAACAAGTTGTTCCAGGAAAGCGCTTACTCACGGTTGAAGTCATTGATAGTGCTGCAGATAGACTGTTTTCTGGACCCACGACGCTTGTTTCTTCATTTGGCTCAGGCACTCTCGTAGGACTAGACATACATTCCCTCTGCTCACCTTGTGGGGATCTTCTATCTCTGTCAATACCTGCAACATCGCGTGCGAGATGCAGTGGCTCTCCCTGAGGGCTTGTCCCAGAGACTGGACGTGCCGAACCTCTCGGGGTTGGTAATCCTTCCATCGTGGCTATTTCTGGAAGTGAGTGTCGAATCTGACTATCGGACGACGCCTTCCCTGTTTTTGGATCGATGAATGTAAGGGCATCTATGGCAGGGACAGCCTCACGCTGACCATGTTTATGCATACGATGCTGCTCTGCAAGGTTTCTGAACCTAGCATCGTTCGAGAGCTGCCTGCAGACTTTCGGTTGCTTTTGCCCATGGTCCGCCAAAGCTTGTCTCGCTATTACGGGCCTGGAGACTTCTGACGACTTCTGAACCGGACTTCCGTTTGGCTGTGAAGCTGTGGGTGCTATCGATGGCACCAATGCTACTAGCACTGCTGCCTCGTTAAGGTTTACCTGCTCTGGTGTACGCTCGGGTACCAGCAGCGGTTCAGTCGATGACTCCGGGTTGAGTCGTTGATTGACAGCAGAAGTCCGATCAGGCGGATTCTTTATTAGTGTAGGTTCAGGTAAGGTGACATTCTTGGGTCTGAAATTCTGACGTTTCGTCTCATAGCTACCTTGCTTAGGTCCTGCTTTCGGTGCAGAAACGACAGGAAGTAGCCCAGCTGTGGATAGAGCTAGCCCTTTTGTCACCGTGTGGTCATGATAGGATGCATTGTCACCTTGCAAAGGTGCCGACGGATTAATGATTATAGCCTTTGGAATTTGCTGTTGCGACGCAGGATTGCTACATTGTGGATCGTTTCCTTGCGGACACACGGATGACATTTGAATTTGACTGATATGGTCGCCCGTATCCTGTTCCTCTACAGAGGAAAGTGACAGTTCCTCCACTATGCCTGCCACCGATCTGGAAACTTCGGGCATATCTCGTCGCTGCTCCTCTGGTGCTTGAGAAAGCGCAGAGGACCCCTCATCTACTACATTGTGTGAAGTCGTTTGCTGAAATGAATTGTTGCAGTGCAACACCTTCCCATCTGGAAAATCTAGAGTCGACGTTGAGGGTGTGGGTTTAGAAAGAGACTGCTGTGTCATCGACTCAGATTCATGATGCTTTTCGCTTGCTTCTAACATTGCCTGTGGTGTTCTAGAGGTGGGACTTCGTATCGGCGGCCGTTCGCCCGCGATCGCCTGATGAGATTCGCCTCTCGTACCTAGATTTACGGCCTCAGGTCCAGGTATCGAATTCTTGCCATGTAGCTGCGTGACGGGTTTGTTTCGGTGTGGTGCCTTTAGATCTTGGGGAGGATCCTCTGGAAGGAACAGGGTATCGATTACATCCGTTGTCGGAGGGTGCTGCATCGTCACTTCACCTTGCTGCGAATCTTTTCCATTTAGTGTAGCCGCAGGTAGTGGCTCTGCTACAGGCTCTAGAACGAGACGTTGTGCACCTGCAACGCTATCATGAGACTGTTCCTCAGCGTCTACGGGTGTCGAAGAGGCATGAGCTATAGACGTCTTTGTCGGTGACTTCACAACGGTAATAATCTGGTCATCTCGCTCCTCAATGTGCGTAAGCACTGGGCTTGGACTCGCAGTAGTATTGGGCGCGGACGAGTGCCTGGCCGCTACCTTCTGAGTGTTCTGTTCTTTAGGTCGTGAAGGCGTAGGCGGAAGCCGCGCTCTCGAGGTTGTGACAACGAGACTGTCTGGAATGGGTGGTTGCCTCGAAGGCGTTATCATAACAGCTGGAGGTGGTACTACAACCTTTTGAGAAGGTTGGACAATCTCTATTGGTAGCTCGGTAACAGAATCTACCCTACTTGGCGATGCTGGCTGGGGAGTCATTGGCGCTGCTTCGTATGGCTTTGGCGTCTGAGAGGGCTGGTTCTGCTCCCGATATGCGGGCGTTTGTACTTTTCCAACAGTAGCCACTTTTGAGGACGCACCAGTCTGATCATTCTTCTGATTTTTACTCTTCTCGGGAGCTAGGACACGCTTCTTCGTAGACTTCGTCACCATCTGAGCAGTGCCTTTCTTCTGCCTCTTGGACGGAACCGGAGCCTCGACTCCATGTTCAGCCAACAAACGCTTTCGCCTGTTGAGCGGGATATCGTCGTCTGACCATATCTCATCGGGCTCCTCGGGCTCCTTTCTCTCCATGGCAGCAGTGCTTGTCTTCGTGGTTGACATTCGCGAGGAAGCTACCGCTGCTGCTGCCGCAGCGGCTCTCTTTCCCCTTCTAGCCGCCCTCCTCCGTGCCTTCTCCTGCTCCATCACCATCTCCCCGTCGAAGTAGTCATCTCTAGCGTCATAGAACTCAGCATACCGTTCTGCAAAGAGCGCCTGTAGATCCACGCCCTCAGCCATCAAGCGAGACTTCTGCTCCGACCACTCCTCGAGAGTGCCATCCGGCAAGTGCTCCGAGGGCTCCTCGGTAGCCTGGCCAAGCGGATAGCCTTCCCATTTGATCAGGTAGTGCGGGATCTGGCCATCAGCGTCGAAGCGCTCAGCACGGATGCACTCGAAGTAGTAGTGACCATCGTTGTCAAGATCCTTGTCCAACTCAACATGATCTGTGTCAGCAACAGTAGTGTTGGTGGTGATGGAATCCTCGTCCGAATCCGGATCGATGAACATGGCTAACGCTCCTTCCTAGTGAGAGAGAAATATGGCCGCACATGGATTCCGCCTGGATGTCGAGAGTACGCGATACAAGTCGCCGTTGTTTTTCAAGAGATCTTTCTCCAGCGCGTACGCATCCCATTAAGGTGGCAAGGCCAGACATAAGAACGCAAATATTGGGAATATACACGAGGCGTGCTTAGATCAGATCCAGAACAGGTGACAGGTCCAAAAAGGACAGACGAGTTCGCTATTGGCAACGGATGCCTGGCCTGGCGTGTTGCGGGTATGCGCATGTGCGTTGTCCAGGGGTGAAGCTTCAATTTTGTGAATCGCGATACATTGCAACCGTGTGGAGGAAGGCGTGACTCCCCCCACCGCGTCACATCAGTCGCGCAACTGCCTCGGACCCCCTGAAATCTGCCTGGATGCCTGGAGCGGGAGGAAAAAGGACACCAATATTCAAGGGGGGGAGGGAAGTGACCTTGCTCTCGTTGCTATGGCCAAGACGCGACGTTGCGACCTGTCAGAATGCAGGGGAGGAAAGAGGCGCGTGATGATGTCTGTAACATCTGTAACTAGACATGCATAGGTACCGCGATCAACGTGATAAAGCGCAAATAGTGAGTCAGATCATGCATGCATATTGATAGTCTAGGGTCAGGTAGATGCGTGTGCATGTCGGCACGTCACGTCAAACGAGGGCACCCGCGGCTAGGCACGGGACACCACCCTTGAAGCCATATCCTAAAGTACATGGAAGTACGCACTGACATAACGCCACATCCACGCGTCAAACAGCAGAATAGGAGGACCCAAAGAAACAGTAGTACAAGTCTGGAAGGTATATGGGAAAGAGGAGAAATCGATAGCAAGTATCATTAACACGTGGTATATTTTCTTCGTTAATACATGTATCCCGAGCCAATAAAGGCAAGCCGCTCAAGGAACAAAGACGCAGGGGGACCTATGGATCCCTATTTGGCAGAAACAAGCAGATCGCGGCACTCCATTAGCCTAGACTGGGCGGGTCATGAAGTGTGGTAGCTGGCAGCCGAACCCATGGCGACGGGCCAGTCGTCCTCCGTGATGCTTGACCAGAAGACCCAGATCATGACGACGCTGGCGAAAGTGAAGAGAGTCTCGAAGAAGCCGCCGTTGATGGCGCCATTCGTGCCGTTGCAGATGTGGACGCTGATGACGTACTGGAAGATCTGGCCGATGGCGAAGAGGAGCATCGCTACTGTCAGGTAGACTGTGAGGTTCAGACATGGTCAGTAAAACTGTGCAGGTTTAAGAGTGGAAGGTCAGCAGCAACTCACTCATCGGTTTGACCTCGCCCAGCACTCTCAGCACGAGGTATGTCTCCAAGCAGAAGTAGACGAAGAGGAAGACAAGTGGCACGAGTTGGTAGAGCGTGTAGAGCGAATAGCTGCGGTTAGGGGAGACGAGAGAGCTGTCCCAATACCCAGTCCAGCTGAACCCGGTGTCGAGCGCGATGTAACCAGTACCGATGAAGAGCGCAGCGGCCGAGCCGAAGATGAGGGTGAGAGACAGCAATGTCCCATCGTCCATGAGCTGGTACCCAACCGCACCGTTCATCATGAGGATCCACAGCGTGGCGACGATGGCGGCGATGTGCACGGCCGAGAAGCCTTTCCTCACGGCACCATCAAGCGGAAACCACCCAACAGTAAAGATCTCGCAGATTTGGATGACAATGTAGCCGATGAGGAAGAGCTGCATCTCTCGCCGCCCTACTGCTGCTCTTTTCCGTTCCGACCTGAACCACAGGAAGGCAGAGACGACGATTGCGATGAAGGCCATGATGATCGAGCCGAGGTTTGCCAGGTACCTCCCCCGGCTCAGGTGTACACCCAGCAGGTCGCATCCTCCAAAGCCACCGCCGCCGTTCGATGGCGACTCGCTGAACAAGTTGCACACGGGCAGGGTCGAGTGCAGGCTGCCAGTGTCGCGGCAGAAGTCGTGGAAGTTGCCGTACGCGGTGGCAGGCATGGCTGCGGTTGTGAGCGAGAGGTCTGGCGCTTCAAGTGCGCAGTACGAATCGAGTAGAGGCCAAAGTCAGGCCAGGCCAATGCTAGTTTCGGCGAGCGCAGTGTACGGTGACGTGGGGATGGATTTGCGAGGGTCGTAGGCCGAGTTCTGTCGCAGCACGCAGAAGATGATATTGATGATAGTGCAGAGGTTGAAAGAAACGGCTGGATTGCTTCGGGCGACGTCTGACTTCCCTTCCTCTTTCGCGGATAGCTGGATGGTAATTGGAAATGGACGGATGGTCAAGGCGCGTACAAGGCAAGGCGAAACGGCGCGTCCGCTTCGCGCTAGTAACCGACGTAATTTCCAAAACCCTTGAAACCGATCAATGAGTGTGGCGAGAATATGTGAATAGCAAGGAAAAGGAAAACTCCAGAAAGGCGAGAGCTTCTGAGAAAGGCTGCAGAACGAGGGCAAGGGAGAGATGATGACGAGTAGCGAGGGAGAAACCCGTTTTGCCCACTTTCCAAGAGCCAGTGCCGAGGGTGGTGGGTGAAGGTGAAGGTGAGGTGAGGTGAGGTGAGGGAGGAGGCTTGGAGACGTGCCACAGTAGCGTCGGCGACCAGTACCTGGTGGTATAGCAGTGGTGGTGCGTGGTGCGTAGTGTGTAGTGCGTGGCAGCGTGGTGGTAGGAGAAGGCCCAGACAGACAGCAGGATTCAAAGATGCCGCGCATTTCGACTCCAGGATTAGAGCCAGCCTCCTCGCCGTCTCGTTTGTGGATGGCTGCTGCAGGTCGTGAAGTCTATTTCTCCTCGTGCCCAATCGATCCTCCTTACGAGCCTACGAAAGCTCCGCCCGCTCTTCCATCCAGTGTCTCGAGTCAGGAACCAAGGGCGATCTGCAGGCTGTGTTTTGGCTGGTGTTTGCAGCGTTCACGACCACCACCACCACCACCACCACCACCTCCACCACTGTAGTAGCTGTGCATCTGGCCTGGCACCGCGACCGTCTCTTCCGAGTGCTGCACAGTGCTTGATGATCTGTCTACATATGGCACATATACACCCTCAGTCACTTTATATTCCCGTTGATCTTGAACACTCGATACGCTCGAGAATCATGTCGCAAATGGCATGATCTCGAGCCAGGCATCTGCTTTCTCCGTAAGAGTTCTCCTTGCAGTCTCCCAGCCCGCAGCTCTGCTACCTTGCTGCGCTGCCAGCCCTCACTGTCTTCCCAGCCACTTGCATTTATAGAGAGTCGTGCGGAAATTACCGCCCATGTTCCATCCGCATTACAGTAGACCGAAATTGCTTGTGTGTCGTACCTGGACCTAGGAAAATTTCGTGTTTCGGAATTTTTCATAGTTATCTGACGACGTGACACTGCGAGTCTTGACGTGGAGAGGAGTCATCGCGTCATCATGTGAGCAGCAGTGCGCAAGGCCCTCATAACGCGCATGGGGACTTCTATATGATTTGCCATCCAAATGCACCTCCCTTTTGTGCGTGCGTGATGGAAACATTCGTGATTGCCAGGCCAAGTGGTTTTGTATTACTCAAGTCAACGCCAATCATACCAAGCGCCCGCCTGAAATGAAACGAGCAATGCGCCGGGAAGCTCATGCATGGCGTCGTTCAACAACAGCCACCAGCCTTCTTTGCAGCGGCAGCAGCACCACCTCCAATCGTCACATTCCTTCCTCCATTCCCGCCGCCGCCACCACCACCACCAGGCCCTTTGACACCGCTCCTCCGATCGTTCAGGTCATACCTCCCAGCCTCGATATTCTGGTATATCCTCTCCGCGACCTCAAGGAACGCCCTCTCGACATTGTCGCCACTCTTGGCGCTCGTCTCGACGTACTGCATGACCCTGTTCTGCCTGCACCACTCTTCGGCCTCTTCCTTCGTGACTTGCCGTTTGTTCGCCTTCTCGACACCATCTGACACGGTGGAGGAAGGCGCGAGGTCTGACTTGTTGCCCACCAGGATCACCACGATGTCATCCTCCGCTATCTGGCGAAGGTCGTGCAGCCATGAGGTCACGGATGCGAACGTCTGTCTGCGTGAGATGTCAAAGACCAGCAGTGCGCCTGATGCGCCGCGGAAGTAGGATCGCGTGATGGACTTATACGTCTCCTGGCCCGCAGTGTCCCACAAGGAGAGCTTCATGTGTTTCTGCACCGGCTCGCTCGGCTCATCCTTCTTGCCTCCCTTCTTCTTTGTAGACTGTGTGTCGTTGGGAGATTTTGTGACGCTCACCAGTTGTTGGGAAGAGGCGGTGGCGGCAGGGCTGTTGATGTTGTATTCCAGGCTCGCCGGTGGGCCGACTGGAACTATCCTCGAGCCGAACTCGACACCTGCGCAGACGTGTCAGTCTTGTCATGGGCTTGGCTGTACAGCTAGTTGTGTGTGTGTGTGTGTGTGTGTGTGTGTGTGTGTGCGCGCGCGTAGTCATACCGATCGTGACATCGTGGTGGGACACGAAGCGGCCTTCGCATAGTCGTATCGTTAGCTATCATAATCAGCCATGCCGCTGAGGAAGATGAACACAGGGTGTGATGAGCAGGCTTACCGAAGACTTGCCACTACCGCTATCGCCGAGCGAGACGATCTGACAGGACAGTAAGTATACACGATACAAGCTAGGCGCATTCCAGTCACGCAGTACCTTTGCGATGTAGTTCCATGGCTGCGTCGGGCCTGTTGACATTGGCGCTTCGCAGAGTAGCCGTCGGGTTGAGGGAGGTTATGTGCGATGCCTGGAAATGTGGATGTCGCGGGAGTGTAACGGTGGTCCACTACACAGCGAGTGATCAAGACTCTCCCCAATGGTATAAAACGTAGACACTGCTGGATGACAGCTCTCTCCGACCCCAAGTGTGAGCACGCGCGCAGAGTTGGTGCCTAAGGCCCAAGCTTACCGCTACCCGTCGGGGTGGACAGTGGATGGTGGATGGATTCCTGATAACCTGGGCGCGCCTGATGTGCCTGATGTGCCTGAGGATGTCATTCTGATGCCGAGTCGAGCCGCTGACCACGTGGCAACGTCCCCCAATCTCCAATCTCCAGTCTCCAATCCGCCACCTGCGGCTCCAAACCATGATGTCAGTGGATGACGCGCGAATGCACCCATACGGTCAACCCTGGAGACCCCCTGGGTCTTCTTCCCCTCACTTGACCAATTGAGGGGTAGGGCTTGCAAAGATCCTCACCACCAGTGTCTCGACTGACACGACGGGACATGCCCTGGAAGCTCAAGCTCAAACACAAAAAGGCACCTGGGTGGTGGGAAGACGTGTGCTTGAGATCTATTCCCATGTTACAGTAGCTGTCCCATGTACCTGCATTAGTACCTCCTCCCGGGTTTGCTGGATCAATGAGGCTCAACATTGCTCTCTGCTCGACCTACCGGGTGGCTAGCTGCGCCCACATGTGGTCATCTGGACACATACAGCAGACCCGTTCTACTCGGACTCGGAACATACATCGTGGCCGCTGCATTCGGCATTCACTCTCACTGCTCCAATCATGACTCAGGCCTCAGCTACCTAGGCGTTGACCAGCATAGTGTTCCTTTAAATCCAATTGTTGACCATTCTCCTTCTTCACATTTGCCTGCACTCTCCACTGTCATATCTGTGTCACGACATACATACACATCTGCAAATCCCCGGCTCCAGAACGCCGCCAGCATGACCGCAGCCAATCCACTGAAGGAGCCCAACAGCGAGCACACTGCTCCATCATCGAACGGCTCGTCGAAAGCGCCTGTCGTCTGCGTCTTGTAAGTCTCTCCCCTCAGCGTCCCATCAAGGTCCGACGCTGCTAAGGACATTCCCAACAGTTGCGGCGCCTCTCCCGGCAAATCCCCGGCTCATCTTGATGCCGCACGTCAGCTCGGCCGCAAGCTCCATGAGAACGGCATGAAGCTCGTCTATGGCGGTGGCACGGTGGGCATCATGGGCGAGGTGGCCAAGACTCTGGTCTCACTGTCGGGTCCCGAAGCCGTTCACGGCGTCATCCCAGCGGCGCTGATGGAGTTCGAGCGGCGCTTTGACGAGAACGGAGTGGAGGTGGAAGCCTCAAAGCTAGAGGCGCAGAAGCTGATAGACGAGAAGACCTTTGGGCGGACCACGGTGGTGAAGGACATGCACACGCGCAAGCAGATGATGGCACGGGAAGTGATCGACGGCGGGCCAGGAGGTGGCTTCGTGGCGCTGAGTGGAGGGTACGGGACGCTGGAGGAGCTGATGGAGGTCGTGACATGGAACCAGCTTGGCATACACGCCAGAGGCATTGTGGTATTCAATGTCGAAGGATACTGGGATGGCTTGATCCAATGGGTCAACAAGGCCGTCGATAGCGGGTTCATTGCTGGGAAGAACAAGGGGATCCTGGTTGAGTCCACGACGGCTGAAGATGTGGTGGAGCAATTGAAGACCTATAAGATTTCAGAAGCGAGATTCAACTTGCAGTGGGAAGAGAAATGAAGAGAGAGTGTTTCAAGGAGAGCGAGTATCTAGACGAAACATGAAGCTGTGTTGATGTATGACAGGACCTTGGACGGCATCGAGTTACGGTAGATTCATACCCGAATCCGGGCAGTAACAGGAACTCGAAGAATACCAGACGTAGCATCGCCCATACCAAGCTTTGCAGCTCCAGCGCTGGACACCTGTCGTATGCTAGATGAATGTCATCCATTACCCAGGAATCATGTTTCTAGTCCAGGGTCGAAGCGAGAGGGTCCACTGGACATTCGTCCACCTGCTCCAGGAGTAAGCGCATCGTGGAAAGCGGATGGTAGATGGCTTGAAGACCAGTGAGCACACTAAACTAAGCGACCATTCGGAAATCCGACAGATCAGACGTAGAAGGGTACAACACCATCAAAAGCAGTATGGGATACTATGTCTCTCCAGGTGAAGTATTCTCGTGATAGATTTGCGAAAAGCGCGGAAGTGCAGAGTCGACCACACCCTCCGTAGCACCACGAGACGCGGAAGTCCCGCCGAAACCAATCGAAATCACCACCTGAACACGGATCCGTTTGTACCACGTCAAGGTGGACGGCAAACTTGTGCTCATGCAAGATCCTTCAAACAAGGTCCAAGGCAAGCCTTTCGGCCAATCAAGTCCCTTACAGCCTCCACCTTTGCACCGGCCTCTGCAGACATTGTCAGGCAGGCCGGACGAACCCTTCATTCAACAATGCAACCTATCCAGCTCACTCCCGGCCGAGTACAACAACATCCACGCCCACTCCAGATACTGTAGCAGATCCAGGCATCCATCAGATGTTATAGGAGATGGCATGAAGTCAGAAAGTGCAGACTCGACGACGAAAACGCCTAGACTTACAGAGACAGAGGTGGCACACCTTGGTCATTCACTTCCTCCACCTCCACCACGTTCCATACGCGGCGGACTGGAATCATTGGAGTCGAAAAAGTGGCCAAAGTAGCGCTAGGCGCCGGCAACCATCGGCTCAAGAAGACCACATCGTCCGCCGAACCTGTGAGTAAACTACCCACGACATAAAGCAGAAGCAGAAGCAAGCAAAGCACTGTGCAACCACACCCGGATCTTTTGCCTCCCCCCCCCCCCTCCCTTCTCCTCCTCCAATCCCTTCCCTTTCTTGACATCGTCGATGCATGGCCTTACACCCACTCACTGTCCACCACATCTACTTATATATAGCACACACACATCCGCGCACGCACGCACATGTATCTTACAAGACACAACAATACACACATACATATACATGAATGTGACGCATGACATGTGACGCGCCAATCCGCCTGATTGCGCTGTGCAGCGCTGCACAAAGCAAGCAGGCAGGCAAGCCGGTGAGCGAGCCTACATGACCTACCTAGGTAGGTAGTACGTGGGAGCTGTTGTCGTGCGGTGTCGTGCTGTGCTGTGTCGCGTTGCGTTGTATCTGTGTTTTGCGCCGTGTCTATGTTGTGCTGTTGTTTGCGCGGTGCTTTCGTCGAAACCGTGTGTCGTGTTGCCGTGTCACCGGCGTACAAGAGGAGCGACGACGAAGCACAGAGCCGAGCACAAGGAGTAGGCCGGACGAGCACTGCAACGTCGCTGCTCGGAAGGCAGCAGATAGGGAGATGCCAGAGCTGTGAGACAGGAGGACAGACGTATGGAGAGGTGTGAGAGGAGAGCGGCTGGAGGGCTGCTGTGCAGTCCATGTGCAACCTGCTGCAGCTTTCTGAGACCACGAAATGGTCCTGCTAGCTCTCCTTTGGATGTAGTGCAAGGTTCCCGTCCGAGACGAGGAGAGACGGATCTACCAAAGGGACGTGGCAGGAGAGGTGGTGAGAGGTCAATACCGTGGAAGCATGTGATTTCATTTCATTGTATGTCAAGGCAGAAAGGAAACCGTGCTGGCCACCCGCGCCATTGAAACCAAGATCGTGTGCCGTGCTGAAAGTTGAAGAGGATCGGTATAGACAAAGTCGCAGAAGGGTAAACACAGGACTTTCTACATCAGACAGTAAGCTTGAACTCAAGCGAGTAGGTACGCAGCAATGGTGAGGTAGACGTATGATGTAGAGTAAGCGATGGTCATGTATGGAAACAACGAAAACGACGACGCTCCCCCCCCCCTCCCCCTCCTTGCTCTCTTGCTCCCGAAATGAGGCCGGCCGATGACAACAATGATTATGCTGGCGATAACAATGCTGATGAAGACAAGTGTATCAGTTCGTCGGAGCAGGTCGTTGCGTCCAGGCATTTGAGCATGGCTGAGAAAATGTACAGGAAAATTGGAGTTTGCTCCTCGCAAACTGCCGCGTGACGGCGAGGTTTCTGGTTTTGAGTGACTTGGGCAGAGCGACTGGAGTTGGTGTCATTGATCGCTCTTCCCAGCAGGGGGAGCGACAAACAAGATCTTGCAGATATGTTGAGCGATCTCAAGGTCATAGGTCTTGCTCTGCAAGACCGTAGCGTAGCCTTTACCCATCTCATCAGCAACTTGGGGCGAGGAGTAGAAGTCAAGCTTGACCAGTGGAACCTTTTCGGCGTCACTGCGCACTTGCGGCAGGTATCTGGCGACGTCGAGAGCGAACGCATTGCGCTTCATTGTGGACGTGCAGCTGACGGTGACCACGGCTGCTGCCTGTTGCATCCAGGCTACATGGGCTTCAGTCAAGCCAATGGTGTTGATGTACGGGACATGACGGATGCGTCGATGCTCCCTACTCAGGAGGATGCCAAGGTGTTGGAATGGATCGATCTGGTCGGTATGTTTGTCGGCCTTCATGAATCCAGTCGGGACAGTGATGGGGGTGAAGAGGACGATCAATGCGGACGACGGTAGATTTCGAAGTTGGGCCAGAGTGTTGGGAGAGGACTTGACGGCATTGCAGCTGGGCTCCATCCCCTCTTCGGCGTCGTCGAGATGTAACCCTTCCAGTTGGAGGTTGATGGCTAGGTTGTTTGTCAGCGGGACCGAATGGTCGCTGGTCTCTAGAGTGGGACTGGACGTTGTCATAGTATTGCGGCGATGGTGAGCTTGGGGGTGATGCGTCGGTAAAGCGTCGGTTGGCCGATTATGTTTGTCGGTAGAAGTCGAGATAGAGACGGTGTAGGGTGCAATGGTTGCATGGGGTAAAAACCGAAAAGAACCTGAGTCGCTGTGGACGACGGTAGGGTGGCCAGGCTTTAGCTAGCACGAGAGAAGGACGGATTGTGTGTGCTGTTTCTTGTACGACAGGCTTGATGTGCACAAGGAAACCCAGGTTATCCCCCTTCAATTGTCCCTTTCCTTGGAACGATGCAGCAGCTGAGACGAGGCAATCGTGCTGCTACAGCAGCAAGTACAAACGTTGGTGATAGTGTCAAGGTATGCTGGCTATCGCAAGGGTTCGCAGCACAAGGGCCTTCCGCAGGTGAAACAAAGAAAGAAAGAGACGCTTCGCTCGCGTGGGCGAAGCAAGGGAGGGAAGCAGACGACGAAATTGCAACAGTCGCCAGTCCTTTTATTCCAGAAGAGGAAGAAGAAGGGGAAGAGACAAGGGGAGAGGATGGCGACAATGACGATCTCAAGGAATACTGACAGTCGAAGAAGGTCCGAGCATAAGCCTCTCGAAATCCACGGGCTAGATTTACAAGAAGGAATTAAATAGCTGAATTATGGTTGGTTGTACAGCAGTAATTGTCACACAGATTAGTACATAAGCAGCAGAGCGCGAAAGGCAAAAAGGCCGTCACAGGTAACGTAACGTAAGGTAACGGAACGTATCGTATGGGAGGGGACGGAGGGACGGGGCGAAGCATAAGAGCAAGAAGGGCTGACGCATGCTGAGCGTAGACATGCATTTACTACCATTGACGGGGTGGGAATTGCACTATTGCCTCCATGGCCGTGTGGTACAGTGCTTTTGGGGGGGGGGAAGGGAGTGTGTCTGGGAAAAGACGCTGAGCATGTATATAAGCAATGCACCTGGATGAAGACGGCCAAGTGAGTGTGGAGTTGACAAGAGGTACGTGGGTGGTGTATACACATATGTAATGCCATGCGTCCAGACTATGCGGTTCTGGCGGACGCTGGTTGGGCGAAGCAGACCGAAGGTTCATCAACAACGTTACCTGACGGCTTCGCTTTCTGCACGGCTCACAGCAGGCAAAGCAATGCGATGCGAGGCGTTGCAGGTCACCATTCGTGGGCAGCATCACTCGATCACCTTGACCACTAACCCAGAGAGCAGCGCTACGAGGGATGGCCCGCCAGCGAGCAAGCGAGCAAGCAAGCAAGCAAGCAGCGATGCTGCGCAGTGCCGTACTGGACGACGGGGCAGGCCTCACAGCCAGTGCTGCAGCAGTTCATGATTGCGACCACCAAGGCGAAAGCGGCCTGCCGCCAGCCGAACCGAGCGAGACAGGGTCGTGGCGGGCCTATCATGTGCTGGGTAAGCAGATAGGGCATGATGCAGCATGGAATGGACGACGATGCTTGCTGTCTGGGTGGAATGGAATGGCGAAGGGGGGGATGGATTGGCGATGGGGGAGCTGGGACGGGCAGGGGGGGCATAAAGCCGAGCGGAGATGCTTCCCAAGAGAGGAAGAGATGGCAGAGGCGATCGCGTGTCGGCGGTAGTTAGCCAGCGCTGTGCGACTGTGATGAAAGAGTCTAGCACAGCATGATGGGCCATGGATGGCCACATTCCACCCACCCACGACACTTCACTCGCCCAGCCCAGCCCAGCCCAGCGCAGAGTCGTGGAGGGGGCCGAAGGGGTGGGGAGCGAGGCGGCGGTCGTCAGCAGGCTCTGGGCGCGAGCTCTGTCTAGGAGGATGTGGTGTAACAGAACCACAGGCATTGTCATTCTTTGTCCGCTGTGAACGCTCTCAGCACTTCGTAAATGCACGCACACGCCTGGCCCTCTCCCCGCCCTGCAGGATTGGGTGATGGGGTGGACAACAGCAACAACAACAAGAAGAGGATGATATGCAGTGCTGATTTGGGGATGGGATGGACGCACGCGTGCATGCACGACACAGTTCGACAGGGCTGCTAGCATATGTTGGCCAAATCCATCCAGTTCGTCCACACACACACACATACACACATACACACATACACACATACATCATCCATCCTTACATCCATACACACACACTCTCTCTCTCTTACACACGCTTACACACGCGCGTAGGGGTGCGCATACAGGCATTCTTACCCCTACTGACGACTGCACTGGGGAAGCATACCCCATGCAAATGCAAAAGCAGCAGCTGTCATTGTCCGCGATTCGGTCCTAATCACGAAATGCTCCGGCCCGCTACGGAGAATCCAGGGCTGCGTAGCCAGAAAACTCGCTGATCCGAGCCGTAGCACCGTGATACAGAGAGAGAGACACTACTGGACTGACTATTGCGATCAGTACCTAGGTTAGCGCTCTGCAGCCCGTGTGCCATGTGTAACGACAGGGACAACGTGGAGAGGCAGATCGAGCAATCGTAGGGAAGTGGACGACCTAACGTATCCCCTTTCCGGGTGTTGATCAAACGGCCCATCACCGAGTTCGACTCATCTTCCCGGCATGGTCTGTCGTTTCACTTTCGATAGTCAGGTCTGGCGGCTGTTCGTTTTCGCAGGTGTCATTCAGTGGGAAACACACGAGATACCCTTTCCTCCTCTCCTCGTTCCTGCTCTTCCATCTCAATCCAGAACACATTACATCCATGTCTGCGGTATATGGAGCCTTTCCATATCTCGTGGTGAGGTCATTGGCGACGGCGGCTCGTGACGTTGGAGTTGTTCCCTACAAGGTCAAAGTCTGCAGCATGTATCTGCCCTTGGTAGGAGATAGTACGCAACATATTGAGACCGTTCGACCATGCTGCTACCCCTTCCAATCCTCCTCCAGAATCATGAGGGGCTGACATACCGGCTCGGTATTGTAACACGACTGTTGTGACATGTAACTGTCCAGCCGCAAGAAAGCTGCTGTAGCTCCAACGACCGCCCCTACAACTCCACATTCCCCCGTCACATACTTGCCAGCATCATCACTGTTACCACCTTCACACACATACTACACTGCGCCGCACTGCACTCCAGAGTAGCCCTTAGGCGCTTCAGAGGCGGCTCCACTCATCGTGAACTCGCCCTCTTGCGTGTTGCAAATGGCTGCTCCGCACTGAGAGAAGACTACAACACTATCTCCCGCCTGCGCACAGCATGTCTAGAGCTTCAGTCCTGCCTGTTGGTACACAATCTTTCCATGACCGCCTCCCCGGCAGGCGTCAATTCGACAGCGACGTGCCAACCATATCAACCTGGCGCTGCAATCTGGTACGTGCGACACCTGTCTCCTGCACACATTGTTCGACTTCATCGTGAGGTGGGACGACTTGTTGTGCAAGCTGCCGTAGCATGTTCATACATCACACACGCTTGCGATATCTTGGCAGGCTGGCGACTGCATCAGGACGACTGGGTGGCTTGCAATGATTCTTACGTCTGCCAGTCGCTCACTTGCGATGACCACCACTCATGATGCAGAGGCCCGAATGCTCCTCGCTCTGCTGGACAATCCATCCCGTGTTCTGGAGCTGACGACGCGTGATACAGACAGGATTGTCACAGGCACACAATCTGTATTTTGTGGCGTATGGCGAGGACATCTACACCTATGCTCCACAATTTCCCACTCACGCATTGCCACAGCAGCCAGCTCTCATCCTCACCTCGCAACCGTCTGATCCACGGCTGAGCGGCTACCTTGACGCACAGCAACCGCATTCAATCAACAATCTGATCGTCCAACATCTTGGGAACGAGGAGGTTGTTGCAGTCGTGCGCGATGATGGCGACTGCGATGCCTTTCTCATCCGACACATTGCACATGCCATAGCACGCCGAGCCGAGGCCGGAAACGCAATAGGCGCGTTGGGGGATGAGGTCAAACCTATATTCCAAAGCAACGTCACCGTCAGCGCTTGGGGCCTTGCGATTCATGCCGAAGCACGTATGATTGCTGTCAGTTCCAACGCGCATCAAGTCAACATCTTCAAGTTTGCATTGCTTGACGAGTACAGTGACGCAGACGATGATCGGCGAGATGGAGACGACTCGGACGGCGATCCATCACAGCATCGCAGGACTGATGTGATCCACAGGGTCGTCAACGGTGAATCCAACATCCCATACATATCATTTTGCAACACCGGTGACGATCCTGGCGCACGATGGCTGCTTACGACAGACATCAGCGGCGTCTGTCGAGTAATGGACCTCCACCGGATGCAACCTGCGCAAGCTTTTCGATTCGGCCGACCTCTGGTACCCTCGTACGTGGGAACGGGATTTGATAGGTTGAATGCCGGCTGGCTCATAACGTTCCTCGACCGTCGGTCTTTTGTAGAAGTCGGCTCTGTGGAGAATGCGCTGGGTGTGAAGGAAGGGGCAACTGGCAGCAACCTCTTACCAAGATGCAACGAAAACAACTTGATATGGGATCTCAGCGAAGCGGGTGAGCAAGCTTCTTCAGAGGCATTCTGTGCGCCGAAGACGCCACGAGGCATGGGGGAATCCAGACGGCAGAGACATCAGGATCTGGCGTCCTCATCTCGTCCCACTACCTCCAATATCGAGCCAGACGAGGCCGAAGGAGGTGTGTCCCTCCCAGGGCCAGACAGTTCAGATGGCTCAGAAGAGGACTCAGAAGAAGACTCAGAAGACTCGGCACCAGAGGTCGCAGACGAGGACGACGACCCTGAAGACGAAGGCACGGAAGACAGCATAGCATACAACGCGATGTACAACGGCCGCCGAATCTACGGCAACGAGCCCCAGTTCGTCCGCCAGACAGACGTATGTGAAGACCTCCCCTGCCCCATCCTCCATGCCTCACAGCGGAACATCTACCTCCTCCAACCCACCAACCAGCGCCACAACCGTTCACCATTCTCCCCACCAATGCTCGGCTTCGCACACCCTCTCAAGCAGAAGATCGAGCTAGGCAGCGTCTGGCTCAACAACTTCGAGCGACTGAACATGAACGCCTACATCCCCTCGATCGGCGTCGTTGTCTGCGCCTCGCAGAAAGGCAGAGCCATCGTCCTCGAACTCTCGAAACTGAAGACGACAGTGAAGTACCCGCCCGAGCTGCAGAGCGTAGCGTTCAAGACGAACTACACCATGAGATCAGTTGTGACTCTACCGTTTGCGAGCCAAGAGAAGGCTGGCCAGCGGCCGTTTGCTCCGTTGCATGGCATTGCAACTGGCCCCATTCAAGGTACAGAGGGGTTGCCTGACGGGCAGAAGAGATGGCGGCTCATGATGATGTACCAAGACCATTCCATCCTGAGCTATGAGATCTGTAGACGGCGGGAGAGCGTGTTTTGTAGTGAGAATGTAATTGTGTAATGTGGATGTTATTAGAACTGACGCCTATGCCTTGCGTCACATGCTGTGTGATGACTTGAGCTCACCTTCACCCGTACTGTGCTTATAGCCATGCCTGAGGCTTTTGAAACCCTCTGAAGCTGGTCGCTGGGCTGTATCGTATCAAGCTCCTGCTGGGTCGCACCTAGGTGGTAGTGCCGTTTCGATCACAAATGCAAGGCCCATATCATCGACCTGAGCCTGATCTTTCCGTGGCGTAAACCTTGTGCATCCGAAATTTAACAGTGTTTCCCTTGCGTGAGATCAATTAAAATTATTACTTCACTGTTCTTAGTATATACGTTCCTTGCAAAGTCCTCTATTACAGCAAGTCTCGTGTATGCTTTCAGCACCCCTCTCTTCATGCGCAACATGTGTACCTGTCAAGCATACCCTCTTGACCACTCGACAGTGCCGCCAGCAAAAGAAAAAAAGAAAAAACGCCCAAACTCCTCGCTAAAGAGTCTTTCCCAAATGCATATATGGCTAGCACGACACTGGCGACTCAGCACCAACTACCTTCAAGCAGCCTCGTTCGCGCCTCCGGCAGCAGCGGCGAGCGCACCAGTGACAGCCTCCTGCGCTGCTGCGGCTGTGTTTACGGCAGCGCGCTGTGACGCCTGAAGCAGACTCGCAGCAGCATTGAGGACGGCCTCTCCAGCCTTAGGTGTCCCAGATGCAGCCAGGAGCTGTGATGCAGTCTCCTGCTCGGCAGCGGCGGTAGTGGCGGCGACTGCAGTGTTCGCTTCGCCAGCGTAGTAGTAGAACGCGCGCGAGGCGATTGTGGCGAGGTGAGAAGGCAGGTAGACGAAGCAGGCTATGCCGACCAGGGCGACGAAGAGGAAGAGGATGGAGTCTGTTCGTTTACATTAGTTTGTGTTTGAAACCAAGCGCGAGGGGGTAGAGCCGAGGGGTGGGGGGGTTTGACATACTGAAGACGAACTTCTCGGTAGGCGTAAGCATGTAAAGTGAGAATGTGACTTCATATTGGTATTTCTTCTTCTGCACCCATTTGGCGAAGCTGGTGGGTTGGGAGAGCAGGAAGGTCAGGATGAGGGCTGAGAGGCCGCCGAGGGCGTAGTAGGTTGCCTGCGATGTGTCCATGGTGTTCCGGCGTTTTCGTCGTGATGCTGAGGTTTTCTAGGAGATAGATGGGGAGATCGAGTGGGAAAGTGGTGGTCACGGTTGTGGATTGAGCTCCTGATAGTGAGATTGGAGGTCTTGTGAAAGGATGATTACATTACAGGGGGTGGAAAAGGTAACAGGCGGAAGCGCGGGAAGAAATAGCAAGAGGTGAGCGAATGATGGGACGGTTATGCAGCCCTAATACTGGGCATGCAGATCAAATTAAAGAACGATGGGCTGGTTTGCGTCTCCGCGACGAACAGAGAAGATGCGGCTTTCTACGAAGGGTGATGTAGCTGACCCAAGAGCCTTACACGAACGAATGCGAACCGCAGCCCTTAGTATCACCATCACCTGTATTGCGAAATGTTACTTAAGGTACTAAGGTAGTCTCTTCTCATCCGCTTCTCCCATATCGTCTTATCTCATCTCACTTCATAGGGTCTTCTCGCTTGTCACTGTACATAGAGACTGCTCATGTGTGTGGGGTGGATGAGATGGGATGGGGTGCGATGCCTAGGCATACGTTTTTCTTCAGACATGCTTGTTTGGCAACAATGCTGAAGAGATAACGATTAGTGCAATAATACGACGGTCTCTTGAACCGTGTAGATAAGGCTGTAGGGCTCGTAGGTGCGATATTTTAAGGCAGGGGACGCATGTCTGCAGCAAAGAAAACCCTGGAGCCAATGACAACCTGACGCTAGATGTGCCTTTCTGGTAGGTGACGGGCCCAGTATTCTACTGATAGCTAATCTGTCTAGGTAAGTTATTTCTTGGGCTGTTCAGTGCTATGAGTTTTACTCCCAATCACCCTAAAGACACACATCACTCGTTCAACAAATGCTAGCTACAAGGCCGTTTCTTTCTATCTCCAAACGATCTCTACTCCTTTCAAGACCGATTGCAACATCTTCGCGCCTCTTCGAAAAAGCCCTCCCTCCAAGGCGCAAGATCGACGAGAATGAAATCGAAGAGAGCTTCCTGAAGGGTTCTGGCCCGGGAGGCCAGAAGATCAACAAGACCAATTCAGCAGTGCAGATAAAACACCTGCCAACCGGCATCGTGGTCAAATGTCAGGACCAGCGCAGTCGCGATTTCAATCGCAAGGTCGCCCGTGAGATCCTCGGTGAGAAGCTCGACGAGATGGAGAAGGGTGATAAGAGTCGAAATGCTATCAAGGCCGAGAGGGCGAGGAGTAAAAAGGCTAGTGCGAGTAAAAAGAGCAAGAGGAAGTACAAGAAACTAGCTGAGGAGAAGGGCGATGTTTCAAACAGGGGACATGGCACTGCTGAAGTGGTGGATATTGCTGAGGACAACAAGCCGCCTGGATGAAGCTCCAGAACCTGCACTGTGATTCCCTTGTCTAGACCGACAACGAACCCTACGATTGTACGACGGGATTGCTCCTCATCATCAAACTCATCTTCGGCTGAGTTTAGACCTTGGTGGAGGCTTCTGGCCCAGCACGGTGTATTCACGCGGAAAGGCTACTGAAATGCAACAACTCCTGCAGTAAGGCCCTACAACTCTTCTTATGCATCCGTCGTCTTGTGACGTCCAACAATCGCTTTGGTGCCACGAGAAGGCGATATGGACGAAGCAGAAGCTACAACGCTGCAGCCTCAGATACCTTACACACTCTGAACACAGCGGAGAATCTCATCCCATCGCGGCAGTGTCCATGGGTTGTCCATCCCTATCATCAGCGCCAAAAGCGCGAAGGCTTTTAAGTCATAGATACCAGTGCTGACTATCTCACCGCCGCAACACGAACCGGTCCCTTCCGGATTTAGCCATAGCAAACATTTCTATTGAGCTCACTTTGCTGAGCTTTGTCTCGATGATGCTCGAGTGCATGTACTACACTGTCCAATTGAAGCATGACGGCGGCAGAGCAGCAGTGCCGGGAGTCAGAGAGAGCTTGAAATGTCGAGGCAATGATGAAATCATACCTACTACTCTTATCACCGGTCACCGGTCACCTTTATATGGCAACTGGATTGGCGAATGGAATGTCGACCGGACTGCCAAAGTTAAGAATAGGGCTGCACCCATATGTAGCATTCTGTTGACCAATCCTTAGCAGGACTTGTTGAATATAGACACTGGCAAGATGTGCATTCCGCTACCAGCGTTGTACCGTTCCATACTCGTATGAGCACGTCCATTCTGCCAAGATGGCGTCGCTTCAGAGCACGATTTCAATTATTGCACGGTCGCGCAAGGAAATGAGCTATACATATTGGAAAGGACACAGACATCAGTTCCTAATACTGAACCCAGTGTGATTCGGTGGCTTTCCAAATTGTGCTGGCCAATGCATTTGCCCATGGGAGAGGACATGGGTGCCCCTGCGAGTGCACGCATGATGACGCCAGCCTCTCATGGGCATCGCGATGGAACTTGGAAACGCGGCTGGTGCAGCAAAACCTAGGAGCTCCAGCCTCTTCGCATTTCTGCCACAATATAACCGAGCTGGATCCCGTAGATCATCCCTGTCTTGCATTGTTCGAGCCTCCTGTAACAGGCGTTGTGGATTTAAGTGATTGCGCCGCCCACCTTGCGCCCGTACTGCCAACGCCAACAACCGTCTAACGAAGCCGACAAAGATGTCTACACGAAGCTCCAGTACTGCGGCAGAGCCACGCGAGAGGCCGCTTTATGAGTGTGTCGCAAACCCTTTACTGATCCCTTTCCTGGACTAATGGATGCTAGATTGCTGTCGCGCGACATGGTAGATCTGTATGTTGGTACAGAGAACACCCACTGGATCCTCCACGAAAAGCTACTATGCCATCGAAGCCGCTTCTTCCGCGATATCTTCTACAACAAGAAGGGCAGCAAGAACTCCGTTTATGGCCTGCCCGATGAAGACGATGAGCCGTTCAGACTCTTCGTCGGCTGGTTGTACTCCGCCCATGTGCCCCCACCACAGGAAGAGAAGGACCTAAGCAAGCTCTTCGACCTATACCTGATGGCCGAAAAGTGGGAAATCAAGCAACTTATCAACGACGTCCTTGAGCAAGTGCGCCAGTGGTACCACGATACCGATTCTTGGCCTGGTCTGCGAAGAGTCCAGTACGTCTACTCCAACACTGAGCAAGATAGCCCACTGCGACAGCTCCTAGTAAGCTCTATCGCAAGGATGCTTGCATCAAGCGACAAGATGCCCGAGCACTGGGACAGAGCGCTCAAGAAGAATGGCGAGCTTGCTGTCGACATCATTCGTTGCATCCAAAAGTGGCATCTGCATCTGGACGACGTGCCAGATTCGAGGTCCGCGTCTCTTGCGCCGGTCGAGGAGACCCCAGACTCTACCGTAGATTCTATCGAATCAGAAAGCAATGGCGTCAACGGCACTAATGGTGGTCTTGAGGAGGAGATCAAGAGCATCAAGATTGAGCCGGATGAGATTGGGCCTCTGAATGGAAATTGAAGGCAGTGAGCGAGCATCGTTCGAGGCACATCTGATTTGACTGAGCGCGGGCGCGATGGAGTTTCTTTTCCAGAAACATAACTTGCATATCTCCTAGTATGAATAGTTTGGTACTACTTAATTGCAACAAAAATTTGCCTGCCTGCCTACTACCAGCGTAACAGCGCGTATCAATCTTGCCGAGGATTTCCCATTTTACTCCACTCCCATGATGCATACACTTAGGCTTTAGAAAGCTAACACTAGCATCAAGGCAATCGGTGAACAGCGCGAATGATTATGCTGCCGGTAGATTGCCATGGATCGTTTGTGTAGAAGTCATACAAGTGGGACTATGTTGATGAGTAGCTGGGAGTCTCATAGTGAAGATGGCGCATTTCACATTTGTTCCTCAATTTGAGGCAGGACCTGGGCAAAAACGAAGACGCGTCGCAAGAGCTTGCGAGAAATGTCGTGCAACCAAGGTGAGTCTTGATACCGTAGTTATCATTCGTGATTGTTCACCGGACTGATTGCAGTGTACTCCAATACAGAAACGATGCAAACACTGTGATGAGCCGTCCGCAAGCTACGAAACCTCCCAATCCGAGGTTGAACAAGACCTCTCGGGTCCTGACCCCTTCAGCCGGCCAAATAGCGCCAGTGTACGAGGTCTCAAAAACCATAGCGCCAGCCAACCTAGCCACGCGAGAAACACATCCGAGTCTGACAGGCCTGGCACGCCATCTGCGTCGGCGAGTTCGCCAGCCCAGCGCTTCGTAGGCGACCTGGCACCGGAAGCGCGGTTTCTAGATCAGCACTCGCCATACGACCGAAGCACCCACCGTGTCTCTGCCGGCGACATAGGCGTCTGGGTCGACCAGTTGCCAAAGCTGCAGGCCGAACATGACAATGCTCGGCCTACAGTGGGATCGCTGATCGTCCCCGTGGTAGATGCTTTTGCGTTGGCCAATATCTATTTCACCAAGCTCAACATCATGCTGCCGATAGTGAGCGAGCCAGACTTCCGCACTTCTCAATCCGCCGCAATCTCTAATCCTGCGCTGGTGCATGTGATCTGTCTGGTAGCAGCAAAGGATAAGCAGGCAGAGCCGCACCTTAGGTTGCTGCGAGACCCTGACCGCGCACTCTCTTGTAGAGAATACAGTAGTGAGCTTCATGAAGCCATCGTCGCGGCGCTGAGTGCGAGACCAAAAGGCGACAAGCCTACACTCATACGTATTCTTGCTCTACTCTCGCTACATTGCGAAGGCCCTGATGGTGCTGAGCAGGCGTCTGTGCATCTGTCGCAAGCTATGCACTATGCGCAGAGTATGGGCTTACATCTTCTGAGGGCTACCGATCACGACTTGGATTTGAAGAGGCTATTCTGGAGCCTATGGACCTTAGACCGGCTCAACGCCGCCATCAATGGCAGACCGATTTTTATGAGCGACATCGATATGGCAATCGACCCGCTGGTGCCAGAGCAAACAGGCTCGGTAGCTTTTGATATCTGGCTTCGGATCTCTCGTGTTCTAAATGATGTCATTGCTCTGTATCGCCCATCGAATGTTAATGTTGTCACTGGCTGGGAGCATGAATACCCTGGCTTTGAGCAGATAGTCACAGAGTATGGCGGCTGGAGGTTGCCACCACCACTCGTCACGACGCTACAGGCATACTATCTCGCAGTTGCTATATTGTCACATCGCTCCAAGACACTGCGCACACTCCCGCGCTCGACAGCCTCAAGCGTGCGGAGAGACTACTCAGCCATCCAGATCATCCGCATGATGAGCAGCAAAGCTCGCCAGGAGCAGCTGTATCCCACACACATCCTCCCATTTGCAGCATCGATGGCCTTGTCTGTGTCATATCAACAGCTTCGGCAGACTCAACTACCGCACCGCCAGGAAGATGCTCGCAACGATTTTTATGCCTGCTGTAAGATTCTGCAGGACCTCCGGCCCAAATGGGGTGCTGCCGATGCAATGGCAGCAATTGGGAGAAAGGTGTCATCGGAAATTGAAAGGATGCCAAACCTCACCGCTCTCCATATAGAATTTTCTGGTTTGGGGAGAGATGCCGCTCCTACTGGCAACCACGGAGAGGAGGTACTCACAACTACAGGCAGTCTGCGAGATGAAGCTGGAGCTACAGCTACTGTGGATGGTCCTGCAACGAACAATATGAACATGGATGATCCCACTCTTACAGACGAGCAAACAGCGGGTCTGCACCTCTTCGAAGGCATGGACGACATATTTGGAATGTACCTGGACCCTAACAACCCGGTTAACTTCGACGATCTACCTTTCATGGACGCTTGAGAAAATGGGGAGTTCGGCCTCGTCTGATAAGCACAGTTGACCAATAAGAGAGATTTGGTCGCTTTGATGAATTGCATCTGCTCTTTCAATGCTTCCTATGAAGGCTTGTAATACTGTCGCCAATTGTGCTCTTCCTTGAAACCAAGGACCTCCCGCATCTTGCGGTTACTCAGTGGCGCTTCCCACTCGCCCATCTTCCTCGTGATCTTCGTGTCTGGCTCCATCTGCTTCAAGAACTCCTCAGTCGGCACAGTCGTGGTGATCGTATCGTTGGTCGCATTGAAGATCTGGAAGCCCAGACCGTCCTTCTTGATACAAAGATCGCACATCTGCCCTAAATCCCGAGCATCGATGTAGCTCCACGCATTCCTGCGTCTGGTCTCTGGCTTGCCGACGTGTGCTGGGAAATCCCTCTCATATTCATGCGGCTCAATCACGTTTCCAATTCGCAAAGCATATATGTCGACACCGAACCGACGCGCGAAAGTCCGCGCCGTACGTTCGCCACACAATTTACTCAACGCGTATGAGTCCATGGGATCAACATCGTAGTCCTCCTCTAGCGGGAAAGTGTGGTAATCAGTCTTGCCCTCGCTGAAGCAAACCCCATAGGTCGTCTCCGAAGACGCGATGATGATCTTCCTTACGCCAAGCTTCGCCGCGGCTTCGACGACATTATATGTCGCTGTCACGTTGCCCTTGAAGCACTCATTATCCGGCACGAGCATATTCCGCGCATACGCTGCGAAGTGGATGACTGCGTCCGGTGGTGCCTCAGATGCACCCTGATCGTAACCGCTGAAGTTGTAGTGGGTTGTCAGGGCGTTAAATACCTGTCCTGAGTCTGTCAGGTCTGTCTTCAGCGTGAAGACATTGTGTTCCGGAAAGGGAAAGTCGACAAGGTCGAGGTTCAGGACGCTATAGCCTCGTTTGATGAGCTCTGGTATTACGTGACGGCCTGCTTTACCACTACCGCCGGTAAATACGACTCGTTTGAGAGCTGTGGCTGCCATGATACTGTTCAAGCAGTCCGATCAAAGCTTTGGTCTCAAGGACATTTGACTGTCGAAATAGGAATCTTGCATGAAATCGAGTTGAGAGGGAGACTTAAGCCGCGAGTTATTGAGCAGATATATTGAGAGCTACAAACACTGTCCTTAAGTATACCTAGATATTGCCTCTAATTACCCGTCCTCATGCCGCATCACCATGCCTTCCTCTTTGCATTCAGCCAAATATTGACGACCTTCCCGGTATGGCAAGCATCAACACCCCGGATGATGTCATCGATATTCGGTACTCCAGATATTTCCTACCTGAACCGTGCATCGAACTCTATTTTTTCTCCACAATGAAAGCTACCATCGGCATATGGTATGCACGCGAGAGCTCACCTATAGTCGTGACCTTTTGTGTCAAAGTAGGATTGACACTAATCTCGATGTATCAAATTCGCAAAGGAATGGAAGACAGATGACACCTACGCGCACGATGCGCACGCTACTGCCATCACGCCTTTTCCTACGGCCAACTATATCGTCTTCTAATACCGCTATTGCTACCGTGGCAAAGAGCCCTGCTGCCGCTGGCGGACATACGGTTCATCACGATTTGAGTGCTTGCCTGGGGCCATTCAGATGTTTCGCCCAAGTCAACGATGTGGACAAACTAAACCGCGACATCTGGTTTACCTCCAGTGCGCCGAGAGCTATACCTGAGCTGGGAGGAGGTGGTGATACTGGGGTTGGTGGAGAGAGGAAATCGCCTGATGAGCGGACGCTGAAGTTGGGCAAGAGTATGTAATGCCATACTGCATGCGGCGAAGGCAACTACTGACCTATCGTAGCCATAGGGATTCTTCATGAACGGCTGCCCTCGTTACTACAGTCGCCACTTCCGTCAGAGATCCTATCACCCCAGATAAAACTCCACTTGTTTCCATCGACGCACCCCCATCTACCAACCGTCAGTGGAAAGATACCATACATCGCTGCCCTGTGGACATCGCCAGTAGCTTGGGGCCGTGTGCCGTTGATAGGTAACGTGAAGCTCACCATTCTCAGCGAGCGGATGGTGCGGAATGGTGGGACCATGCTATCAGCGCGTTGCAAGGATGAGAAGCTAGTTGTCAAGTGGAAGACATGCGGTAAAACAAGACACCGCGATGGTACAGGTGGCATCTACCGCGGCGTCGGCATATCTGCAAAGGATCCAGTGGACAGGATACGGGACTTCATCTCTGGTGCAAGCGCTTCATCGCCTATTCCTGCATGTAGCGACGGAGATGTAGAAGCGGCCTTCTGTGGGATATTCGTCTTCGAGTTCGATGAGAAAGGCAGAATCGTAAAGCACACCATTGAACATACTGAAGAAGGTGGGCATTGGGACCGAGCAACCAGAGTCGCGAGTGTCACTGATTGGCTATTTGGGCGAATAAATGGGAAGAGGAAGGAGGATGTACCCGCGTTGGCATGGTATGAGAATCGGACAGAGCGAGAAGATGAGGTTGGTAGGTAGAGGGCAGCGGTATGATTGACGATTCCCTACGACAATGCAGCTCGGAAGTCCGGGTGTTTGGTAGAATTTTAGGCAGGACTGGTGGGCTTCACTTTACTCAGGTGCGCTCTTTGTAATATGCTGACTCTTCCCTCATTCTTGGTTTTGTAACCTGGCGTTGTTATAAACCGTAAAACGCGGTCTCTTCTGTGCTTGACAAGAGGACCACAGCGACTTTGGAAGAGAGCAGTTCTCCCATGCAAAGATCTCATTCATTAATAGCATATCATTCCTGTACAGGCTTCTAGTATATGCCTTAAGGATCCATAGATCATGACGACCCGGGGTGGGACTGGACCGAGTCAAAGTCAACTTCATTGCGCCACGATCCTTCCACGCCCAAGATTGTGATACTGCTCCTCAGGCCAAGAGTGGGACATGGCAGCTTCATGCTCCTGCGCTAGTAGCATCGTGACATCGAAGAGCTCTCACGGCATTTTCAGGGTTACCGGCTGCACCGCCCTGGATAAAACGATACTGGCAGGCACCGTGCCGGCTCCTGGAGTAGACGACATCGGCGCGGTACTCGTTGTCGGATCGATGTATCACCACCCTCATCATGCAAGGCTGGTTCTCATGCATGTGGCCCCATAAGATGTTGGCGTTCTCTAGGTAGGTGTTAGGATAGGTGCAGGGGGATGCCATTCGGATGACCTGGACCTACCTAAGAGCTGAGTGCGCATCTCTCGGCAATCCATCATTGGTGTGGCGACTTGTTCTTACAATCAGGGGTGGTGTTGGATGCTCGAAATATAGGCACGGAGGTAACAAGACTTCAAGAGAAGGGGGTTTAGTAGATAATCTCACTGACATGGTTGTTCTACGCCCATTCAGCAAATCTTCCTATCCAATCCCCCGAGGTCTCAATCGTGATTTCATCTGACGCCTTGCGAGTCGACTCTGCAGGCTGTACTGTCTTCGAAGCGAAGAATGCGCCTTCGATTGCCGTCAAGGAGTTGCTACTATCTTATCTCTACTCAGCATCGACATCCGGTGTCCACTCCTCAATTCATCACTTTGCCTCGTGGCTTCATAATAAGTGATCGATATACTAGCAGCAATCGGAAACGCTGGCAGCAACTGGTGCTAGCACCTTTACGGCAGTGAGAAAGGGAAAGGAAGCATACGGGTCAGGGATACAAGTCTTTGACGAGTCAATGAAGGCGTCTCAGGTGCAAGGGGCCGATTACAACACCGATGCGTCATTGTCGTTTGTGGGACCTCGCAGTAGAGACATGATAATTGGAATACAACATTTCCGTCTCTCGAGACAATAACAATAATGCATGCCGGGAATTCGATGGGTCGACTTGCCTAGGTCGTATCCACTTCTAGCAGATTCTCCCACTTATCCTTCGCCTTCGTTCGAAGAGGTGTAGAGATGTAAATTGGAAGTTGTTTCTCAAACCATCCACTTCTAAAATGCGAACACGGCAGCGACAAGGGCGAGCGCGGCTACGTAAGCGGGAGCGTTAACTGCAGCGCCGTTAGTGGGCACAGCTGAAGTAGCTGAAGGACTACCCGCCGTCACAGTACCATTGCCAGCCCCATTTCCAACGTCGCTCGTGCTCGTGGGGCCGCTAGCTGTGCCAGACAGACTTCCGGTCCCTGATGCGGCAGCGGAGGTGCCAGTCGAGCCAGAACCGCCACCGCTGCCACCCGTCCCCGTTGCGCTGCTTGCGCCGGTCGAGGAAGCTGTTACGCTCGTTGTCAGAGTTGACCTTTGCGAGCTGCTGCCACTGCCACTGCTGCTAGTGGAGGTGGCATCACTGTTGCTCTCACTTGTTTGGCTGCCATAGGAGTGGCTGTGCGTACCTGTGCCAGACGCGCTTGAGGACGAGGACGAGGAAGCTATTGCAGCGTCAGTCAAAGAGTGTCACACATACATCACTTGAGCTTTCACGTACGGATAGACACCGCGGCACCGTAATCCTTGCAAGTGCTCTTGAACGAGTCCAGAGCATCCTGCTCGCTATCCCCGCAATTCTTGGAGAGGTAGGTTGTGACAGTGTCTGCGTCCTGGCAAACAGCCTTAATGTCCGCTGGGTTGTCCTGCTTGCTCATGGCGCCAATGAGGCATGCTGGAGGAATGGCAACTGCGACCTGCACAGCGACCGCAAGAAGGGCGAGAATGGACTTGGTGTACATATCGATTCGTTGTTGCAGAAAATGTTCCGTTGAGTAGGCGGTTGGTTTCGGTCTTTCGTAAGGCTGTAATGCAGCTGTTGCTAGGTTGTGTGGAAATTGATTCGTAGCTCGAAGTTGCGTTTATATGTTTCGTTGTAGGGAACGACTTGGGTCAGAGATTGAAAAGCAAATGGTAAGAAGGAGTGACTGGCGAAGAAGGGAACGAATACAGTACTGGAGTTGAATTGTGCGGTCAAAGATTGCGAAAGGTGGTCGCATATGAAGTCCAAGGGGTGACCACTTGGCGCGACAGCGCGTTTGAAAGCCCGTGCCCCTAGCGTAACTCGTGCCATGGGGTTCGGTCGGTTAGGCTGATCCTTGTCTAAGAATACATGGACAGGAACAACACGTTGCTGTACAGGACACATGAAAGAATGACAACGCTGGCTCGAACAGACTTTGTAACTCATTGTTTCATAGGGGATATATACAGGCCAGGTGTCATGCTTCCTACCGGGTCACGCAAGGCTCACTCCTTCTCAGTGTGCTCCCAGCCGATGATCTTAGCTTTTCCATATTTCCAAAAGCTGTTGTTACCCTCCAAACCCTCCCTGATCTCTGCCTCTGGATGGTACTTCTTAGCTAGTTCAGCGCTAGGAGTGTCCTGAGTAGTATCCGGAGCGACAATGTTGAATATCTCGCAGCCTTCAAAGTCATCCGCATTCTCAACCGCCAAAATGCACGCTCTAGCCGTTGCAGTAGGATTGACCCAGCCAAAGAGCTGCTTGACAGCACTCTCCTCCCAGAGCTTCTCATGCTCTTTTCGCACAGTCTCTCTGGGTTCGACCTGATGGATTCGCATGGCTGCGATCTTCAAGCCTGGGTACCAGTTTGCAAAAGCTTTGCATTGGATCTCGGCCTCTAACTTTGCTAGAGCATAAGAGTCCGTGCAGTTGGGTGGGAAGTCCTCATCGATAGGGAAGTATGGAAACTTGTTCGGTTGGTTGGAGAAAGCAAGACCGATAGCATTAACCGAGGACGCATAGCAGAAGCGCCTGATGCCTAGCTCTGCTGCTGCGTGAAGACCGTTGAACGCACCGACGACATTGTTGCTGTGTACCTGGTGGTGTGGGTTCTTGCGAGGGTTTGGGATGGCTGCCAGATGGATTATGGCATCGCACCCTTCAAAGGACTTCAGACACGCATCGTAGTCAGTTGCATCGGCTGTGCGCATTTCGCTATTAGGAGTGCCGTCATATTCCTGATCAGTCCTGTTGACCTGGACGGTATGGTGCCCTCGTTCTGCGCAAAGCCTGACGGTCTCTTTGCCAACCGAGCCACGCGATCCTGTGATTGCAATCTTCATAGTAGCTTTGAAGTACGAGATGTGCTATCGTCTTCTTAGTACGTCGAGAGCGTTAGCCCAAGCGAGCGGACCTCATGTCTACGTTGTCCTTTATATCCCAGTTTTGCGCTTGCCGCTTCGTAACGTTGGAATGAAAATGCGCAACCAATACCTATGCTGCCCGCCCTGCGGGACTACCTACCACGGCAAGTCTGTACGTCAGTGATGCGAATCCGCATCGAACAGCCAACGCATGGCATGAAAAGTGGTGCATGAGGGAGAAATGCTAATGGTAGGCTGAACGACAAAAGCATCGTGAAAGTGAGGAGCAAGCTCCAGCAAGCTACCTATGATGTTGTAAAGACGTAGCTATGTATACGCAGTAACACCGATCCATTGTTGTGGTGATGGAATAGGGTCTTGTTCGCTCAGGTGGGAGGACTCCTGATCCATCTGGACAGTTCATGTTGCTTGATGTCAGGCGGCAGACAGGAGCTTTTCTCCACGCTCACGGGCCGAAAGCCAGGCTCCTCTTGAACTCGATTGCGACGATCGCAAATCAACAGGTACGTACACAGCCATACCTAGGCAATTCGTTTATGTATGAATCGTACGGCGACGATCAGAATTCTATCACAGTTCAGCAAAAAGCATCTGCCTATAGTTTGTGAATGATGGGAATCTATCTCGCGTTGCTAAGCTTTCGTGGATGGTCAAGCATGTTTGGGAGCACAAAACCCCCAATCTAGCCACATAACGACATGCGCTCTCGCGCCCAAGGTCTATGTCTTGAATCACCAACGCTCTAGTAGAACACAATGTTTGACCTAATAGAATAATACTCATGTATGGAACAAGTTCAAGGCGTGTCCTGAAAGCTGCCTCTACACACGGTTTTGTGACTATAGTGGTACATAGAGCTGTTCGATACTCACTCTGTACTGTGGCGGACTTGTATGAGCAGAGGACATCGACAAGGCCATCGCCACTCAGGTATTCCATTACCCCTACAGGAAAATCCGTTTTCGCGAAAGGGTGTATTCGTAGGAACCTATCGAGTTCATGGCTATGGTCGGTTGAAGACTGCTAAACTCCCTTAAATCGGAGCTGCTGAAGGGTGTCGCTTCTGCGCATTGGAAGTACAACGGTTGGAACACTTCGTTTACCCCCCCCGCAGCAAGAATCCTTTCCAACTCATTTAGTTGTGGACAATCTGCCGACCGCTTCTTTACGACCTCACTGTGTTCCAGAGAGAAAGTCGCACAAGACTTTCGGAAGCTTGACCAGGTGACCGAAACGCGACCTAACGGATGGATGCGATTGAGGGAGTCGCCCGAAGGCTGCACGTCAGATGCAGTCGACACGAGTACACCTTCTCTTTTCGACATGCGGCCTGGGTGTGGTGTGAATACGGTGGGAGGCACGTGGAATAGCTATGCTCGTGTGATGTAGAACGTCTCGCGCATTCATGAGTCTCGAGATGGCATCCCATCGATCCAGCATCAGAGGCAGCTACCGGCATCGCCACAACGGCGAATCAGGCAAACGTTGTATCCACCGACCTTGACAGGAACAGGCAAGATTCCCACAAAACGAGTGGCCTGCAATTAGCGGGCCGGAGGGGAGAGTTCAGGCATAGATCGAAACCCTGCGGTTCGTCCTTGGGAGAAACGTGGAGTGCAGGCGAGCTAGACTCTGGTGGTGAGGGCCAGCGCGCCATAGTATTCCTGCGGTTGGACGATCCCTTGACGAGCCTCTAACCCAATGCCACTCGGCGTGGGCTTGCTGACTCCACACAGCGTGTACTGTAGATAGGTATGTTGCGGAACCACACGTGCCTTATCGGGTGGACAAGAGCATGAGATCGCGATCGCGAGAGACGGAAAACCTCTCATCAAACCACAGGAAGATGAGCGAGCGAGTGAGTAAACGGGTGACGAAATGTGGTCAAGCCTAAGCCCACCTGAAGCCCCACCTTTGCAGAGCTCTTCCACTCACTTCCTCAGGCATGGACGTCTGGAGCGCCTACCTGGGCCTACACCTACGCCTTAGGCTACCTATAAGTACCTGAACCTACATAAAGACATGTGGTTTGCCCCTCTTGCCTGGTGGGAGTCCCTCCGTCCAATCCTCTCACCACTTTTCTCCTTGCCTTGAAGGTGCTTCCATTCCATTCACTCACCATTCACCGTCACTCTCATTAAGCTCCGAACCCAGTCCATCCATACACAGCAACTACGCCACACCCCACCTTGCAAGACCGCCCTCAGTCCAGTCACCATGGGCAAGGTATCTACGTGGCCACCTACAGTTTTCCTCTACGCAATGCTGACTCGCACCACAGGCCAAGTACATCCTCCTCGACTGCGACAACACTCTTTGCCAGTCTGAGCGTCTGGCTTTCGCGGCCTGTACCGACCTCACCAACGAGGTCCTTGAGAAGTATGGGATCAAGGAGCGTTACACAGTAGACGCCCTGCTTGACGACTTTGTTGGCTACAACTTCCGCAAGATGCTCCAAGCTTTACAGCCCAAGTTTGGCTTTGAGATGCCTGACGAAGAGCTGGAGGAGTATGTCGGCAAGGAGCTTGGCCGTGTTACCGAGAAGCTGTCACAGAGCTGCGAGGAATGCCCAGGCGCGTATAGGGAGCTGGAGAAGCTGCAGTCACAGGGATACCCATTGGCTGTGGTCAGCACCTCAGCAAAGCCGCGCGTTGTTGCCTCGTTGAAGAAGACCGGCCTCATGAGCTTCTTCAGGGACGAGCATGTCTACTCGGCAGCCACCAGCCTGAACCCACCTTCCAGCAAGCCGGACCCAGCCATCTACCTCCACGCCTGCAAGGAATTGGGTGTCAAGCCTGAGGAGTGCATCACTGTTGAGGACAGCAAGTCTGGCGCGACTGCTGCCATGCGCGCCGGTATCCCCTTGGTGGCCTACGTTGGCATCTACCACCTCGAGGAAGGCGAAGAGAAGATGAAGAAGATGGCCAAGACGCTCACCGACGAGTGCAATGCCGACGTCGTCATGTACGACTGGAAGGAGTTCCCTGAGTGCCTGAAGAAGATTGAGGAGAAGATGTAAGAGGGTATCTGCATTCCCACGCCGGAGTTGCTTCCTCAGTCCTTCCCCCCTGCGGTAACGCTAGAAATGCCTGGGCCGCCATGAAGAGCACGATATATGAGTTATGATAGAGCGCGTTCTCGAGCGCTCCAACAATAGTACTGCTTACTCTTGCTTTGTGTCAGATCAGACAGATTCTGTCTCCTCGCATTCCGATATTTGCTAAACAGAGATATTCTCAACTTGTTGTCATGAAGATCTCTCCTACGCTAAGCACAGGCAGATCAAGCCCACGATCTTACGCCGTAGAGGCGATCATTGGATTACCTAGACAGCTCCTGGGCGCGAAAACAGACGCAGGGGCTACCTCAGAGCATTTCATGAGTTTCGGCAGCGCTCTGCAAGCAATGGGGTTGCTCGATCTGTTGCAGTACGATCCGTCGCGTGTTATACTTCTATGTCCTCGTGTAATTGACAGCCAGGCTTCGAGATTGTCAGACACTGCCATCCGCACTGAGAATTTTCATGAACCATCATCGTGGAAACCGTGGCTAGACTAGATCCATGCATAGCGTCTGCTAATCAATTTGGCTACTACCTCTCAACCCAACGTCTTCTCGTAGCGCAACGATCAAACGCTGTCTGCACGCGAAACGTCAAGACCTTGACAATGTTTGAATACAACCATGCATCAAGAACACCTAGCCCTTCAGCGTTATTTTACAATCTTTCGAACGGTGAGGACCCCGAATTCTAGCATGAGGAACTCGGAAGATAAGAGAAAGGGATAGCTTCAAGTGGTGGAACAACCTGATCAACGAGGTGGCATAGATTGACGTTCGATATGTATAGACATGTAGCGGCATGTCTAGATATGGCCGAATGAAATTATGTAGGATACTATGGGGTGGTTACTGACCTGGACATGAGCCTTACTCTATCTTTTGCAGCTAGTTGCGACTCTTCAAGACAGCAAGGACCTTGTAAGAGACTCGAGGAGCCAAGTTGATATCTTGAACGTTGAGGTCCATTGCATTAATGTCTGTGCTTCACGCGGGTTGCTGGCAGGCTGGCGGATTTTCCCCTTATTCACAATCCGTCGTTGTCTTTTGCACATAATCGACATTCATGCTCATCAAGATTCAGGTAAAATTTTCGATTTGTAAGACAACAAACCTGTTAGCTTGCAAAGACAATCTTTGATGGTAGAAGCCTTTGCCCGATAAGACCCTGCCTGTGACGTTTGATGCAAGTAAACCAGCTCCACATGCCTGTCTTGAATCTTCAGGTGGCAACCATGTGTGTTAGTAGGTCAAATGAGGTAGTCTCTCTAATCATTTCTACACCCCACTCTCTCTTCGAAGGTAATATTATATTCCGTCTTCAACGTGGCTTACGTTACAGGATTCGTCAAAGCGACTTCACCAAGCAGCATTCGACGACTCGCGACCATGGCAGAATCAAAGCGTAACATCGTCATCGTCGGCGGCGGTATAATTGGGTGTACTTCGGCGTACTTCCTCACCAGACACCCGGCATACGATCCTTCAAAGCACAATATCACGCTGCTTGAGGCAACGAAGATCGCTGGTGGCGCATCCGGCAAAGCTGGTGGTCTTCTGGCGCTGTGGGCATATCCCTCCTCACTGGTTCCTCTCAGCTACAAGCTGCACAAGCAATTGGCAGATGAGCACGACGGCGAAGAGCGATGGGGTTACAGAGCTGTGCACTGCGGTCAGATAGATCTCAGAGGGCAGCATTTGAAGCAACCCAGCAAGAGCAGTGTCAAGGGAAAGGATAATGAGATGGATGGTGAAAACGGCGATGTCGGTGGTGAAAGTGTCAGTCTGCAGAAGAGGAGTAAGGAGGCACTGGGGAAGCTAAGGGCTGCTGGTATGCCGGATGACCTGGACTGGGTCATGCCAGAGACAAACCCGAGCTACGACGAGATGGGCGATCCCTCTACAACAGCACAAGTACACCCATACCAATTCACGACCTCCATGGCGGATCTTGCGAAAGAAAAAGGTGTAGACATCAGAGTTGGCGCAGCAGTCAAGAGCATCAATTATGCGGCCGACGGGGAGGGGGTTGAGAGTCTGACGTATGAAGACAAGAACACTGGCAAGACCGAGACCATTCCAGCAAGCGACATTATTGTGTCAGCTGGACCATGGACACAGAATATCTACTCTGACGCGCCTATCTCTGCCCTCAGAGCACACTCTGTCACTATCCGCCCTTCACAGCCAATTAGCGCATACGCACTTTTCACACAGATCAGACTCCCAGCTGGCTTTGGGCGTAGCGACGCACAGAAGAAGGCTAGATCTCGCTGGGGGGAGCAAATAGTCTCGCCAGAGATCTACGCACGCCCCAAGAACGAGGTGTATGCGTGCGGTGAGGGAGACCATATGGTGCCTCTCCCAGCATCGTCAGACCTCGTAGAAGTGGATGAAAGCCGGTGTCAGGATATCGTCGACCATGTCTCCTCTGTGTCGAACGAGTTACGCGATGGTGAGGTGACTGCCAGACAAGCGTGCTACTTGCCCAATGTAAATGAAGGTGCTGGGTCGCCCTTGGTTGGACATACTGGTGTCAAGGGCTTGTATCTGGCTGCTGGACATACGTGCTGGGGAATCCAGAACGGCCCTGGGACTGGGAAATTGATATCTGAGTTTGTCTTTGACGGAGAAGCGAAGAGCTCTAAAGCAAGAGATTTGGATCCACGACTTGTGCTGTAGATGTGGTAGAGCAGGAGCTCGGCCTAAGCATTTGTTCAAATGGAGCCAATGTCCGCATGGACTATTCGTACTTGAGAGACTCATCTTATAGATCTTTGACTGCTCAGTAGCGCCGCATACACAACATCGGACCTCGCCCTTCACGTGACGTTGTTGCGCTGCCCTTTATGCCTCGTTTTGAAATTTACATTGAAAAAATCAGATCGCTATGCATATCACACATAGGTAACAGTAAGCCCATAGATCCGTGTTTCTTCACACATGTGTGCTTCTACACCCATAAATGGCTTTCGCCGCATTCCTTCCCATGTTCCTACGACTTCAAACTCTGTCGGACCGAGCCGCCCAGCTTCCAATGCTACTTGCAGGTATGTATACTATAGATCAGTAGTTGGCATCAAGACACTGCGTTGCGTGGTCTCGTCAAAGTTGTGGACAACTATCGAGATGGATGTGTTATGCAATGATTGACAACTACGATGTGTTTCGGTAATTTGATTCATAGTAAGGGTCGATAGATTGCCCAAGTCAGCTTCGCGGTCATTGTTGAGAGCAACTGTCGTGCACAGACGCCAAGACCGGATGGTCCTAGCGCCGAAAAAGCAGAGCTCCGACATCAACCGCACCTCCTCCTTGACCAGTCCAACCTCACCACCTATCCATCTAGCTCTCCACTCTCATCATCAACATCCATCATCACCGACAAGATGTTCAAGAGGTATGAATGAACCTGAGGACAGCTTGTAGGAAGCTTCAACTGATGGCATTGGCAGTGGAATCTCCCGCGGGCTGCGCGCCAGCGCTCTCCGAAGACCAGGTGTCTCAGGCGCCTTCCAACCAAAGACTTTCGCTCCTATCGGCTCTCAGCGCTTCGCTAGCACTCAGGACGGCAAGATTCATCAGGTTATTGGTGCTGTCGTTGACGGTAAGTCGATACCGTGGTCCCTTTGATGGCGCTGGACAGTCTCAATGGCTGGGGCATTGGCTCGGAAGCTAACACGGAGGTTCACAGTCAAGTTCGAAACCGAGCAGCTGCCCGCTATCCTGAACGCCCTCGTCACCACCAATGGCGAGCAGAAGCTTGTGCTTGAGGTCGCGGTACGTGAAGCTTGTCGATGACGAGGAAAATATTTTGGGGCTGACATGGGGTATAGCAACATTTGGGTGAGAGCGTCGTGCGATGCATTGCCATGGACGGTATGATACCTGAAACGAACGAAACGCACATTTACAATCCGATCCTAATAGAGCGACACAGGTACCGAGGGTCTCGTCCGTGGTGCTAAGGCTACCGACACTGGTTCCCCAATCATGATTCCAGTCGGTCCCGGCACTCTTGGCCGCATCATGAACGTCACTGGTGACCCGATTGACGAGCGTGGACCTATCAAGCACGAGAAGAAGCTGCCAATCCACGCCGAACCTCCACTTTTCGTTGACCAGTCCACCTCCGCTGAGGTCCTGATCACTGGTATCAAGGTCGTCGACCTGCTTGCCCCATACGCCCGTGGCGGTAAGATTGGTCTGTTCGGAGGTGCTGGTGTCGGCAAGACTGTGTTCATTCAGGAGCTCATCGTAAGTACTGAAAATACGAAGCGAATCTACGGGATACAGCCCTAACAGATGTTCGTCTAGAACAACATTGCCAAGGCTCACGGTGGTTTCTCTGTCTTCACTGGTGTCGGTGAGCGTACCCGTGAGGGTAACGACTTGTACCATGAAATGCAGGAGACCGGTGTCATTCAGCTCGATGGTGAATCCAAGGTCGCCCTGGTGTTCGGTCAGATGAACGAGCCACCAGGTGCCCGTGCACGTGTCGCCCTTACTGGGTAGGTCGTTCCTTCCCGAACTGGCATACCTTTAATTCTGTCGACTATTTTTCTCTCTCATATACTCGAATATCTGCTGACAATCACATTAGACTTACAGTAGCTGAATATTTCAGAGACGAAGAAGGCCAGGATGGTAAGCATTGCACTGTCTACATGCACCAATAAGCGCGCATACTGACCTGTTTTTGCAGTGCTTCTCTTCATTGACAACATCTTCCGTTTCACTCAAGCTGGTTCTGAGGTGTCTGCCCTGCTCGGTCGTATCCCATCTGCCGTCGGTTACCAGCCAACCCTGGCCGTCGACATGGGTGCTATGCAAGAGCGTATCACCACGACCCAGAAGGGTTCTATCACGTCCGTGCAGGCCGTCTACGTGCCAGCTGACGATTTGACTGATCCTGCCCCTGCCACCACCTTCGCCCATTTGGACGCCACCACTGTGCTGTCCCGTGGTATCTCAGAGTTGGGTATCTACCCAGCTGTTGACCCTCTGGACTCCCGTTCTCGTATCATGGACCCACGTGTTGTTGGCCAGGAGCACTACGACGTTGCCGGCCGTGTCCAGATGATGCTTCAGGAGTACAAGTCGCTGCAGGACATCATTGCCATTCTTGGTATGGACGAGTTGTCTGAGCAGGACAAGCTGACTGTCGAGCGTGCTCGTAAGCTCCAGCGTTTCCTGTCCCAGCCGTTCGCTGTTGCCCAGGTTTTCACTGGTATCGAGGGTACGCTTGTCGACCTCAAGGACACCATCAGGTCGTTCAAGGCTATCATCAACGGTGAGGCCGATGACCTCCCTGAAGGTGCTTTCTACATGGTCGGCGACATCGAGAGCGCGCGTGCCAAGGGTGAACAGATTCTTGCAGATCTTGAGAAGAGCACGTAAGAAGATGGAATCTATTAGGTACACATTACTTGGGGTCGACCAGAAAATGGGAGAGGACAAGCAGAAGTCAGCCACCATTTCCAGCTTGGCGCTAATTGTACAGGAATTTCTGAGCGCTAGTGGGAAAAGGTTGCAAGGAAATACTGCTTTGTAAACGTAGATATCTCGAAAGCGTTTCTTTTGTCTACTTGAAACCTTTTCTTCAGTATTGTTAGTTGTGCACTGATGTGTCTGTTGGTTTTTTGGGCACCGCAGTAGGCAATGCGCCATCCACTGCGCGAACGGCTTCACATGCATGCAGGCATTGGAAGCTCACGTAAGATGCGTTCGCATGCCTACAGTCAGAAAGGTGAGACTTATCGCGTAGCTGAGGTCATGATCACTCAATGCGTGCTTCGCTTCGCTCTTCACATAAAGATCAGTACAGTTCCGTCCATAGGGTTTTCGTGCTGCAGTAGAGACGGATCCGAAGTTCCCACCATATCATCATCACCACAGCCAGGTTCAGTGCCAGTCCGTTTAGCCGGTTGTCGGCAAAATCTTGGCTGCTCTCTATCCGAGGTGGGAAAGCCAGCTGCCCGGCTGTAGCAGGTGTATCGTGTCGCGCACACGCGGGAAGCACAAGACGAAGCTCTCTCACTCTTAGCCCTTGATCATTACCTACTTCGGCCATTGAGCACCGCAGCCCTTACTATTTACCCCTTCCATCTTCTTTAACGGAGTACTGCCATCTATCACTTGGCTTCTTATTGTCCTGTTCCTGCTGCTGGTCCCTCCAAGAAGCGCACCACTTCCGTTACCAACCCCTTCCGCTTTGACCGGGCTTTGTGCTTAGGGAGCGTACGATAGAGCATTGGGTCTCTTTGCTTGGCCTTTTCCGTTCCCCCGAGAACTTGGATTTATACTTCGCTTTTCCCACGAAACGAATACCAACAATGGCTCCAGTTTCAGATCAGCTCATCGAGCAGCTCAAGAGCACGGTAGACAAGCTGCAGTCGCGCGTTGAGGAGCTCGAGTCCAAGCTGACTGGCGGCTCTTCGACTGCCGTTAGCGATGGCATGAGGTTGATTTTGATTGGGCCGCCTGGCGCTGGTATGTGATTGACTCGTTCCCGATGTCTTTGCCTCGTTGATGATGGGGGTGATCCGGCGGGTTATGTCTCACGCCAACAGATTGCAGTTGGGGAGCTGTCTGGGGCGGCATCATTTGTGAAGGAGCTACTGGACACTGCTGACGATGCGCAGGCAAGGGCACTCAGGCCCCAGCTCTCAAGGACAAGTACTGCATCTGCCATTTGGCTACTGGCGACATGCTGCGCGCGCAGGTTGCCGCTAAGACCGAGCTCGGGAGGCAGGCCAAGAAGATCATGGACGAGGGCAAGCTGGTTTCGGATGAGATCATGGTTGGCATGATCCAGAATGAGCTCGACAACAACAAGGAGTGCAAGAACGGGTAAGTTAGTCATGGGTTTCAGTCGCTCCCGAACTCGAGAAGATGCTGGACACACTTGTCAAACTTGTGGAAGCATCTCTCAATGATCGCCACGGACAGGCACTGATTTCACACTTTTGATAGTTTCATCCTCGATGGTTTCCCACGCACAGTCGTTCAAGCAGAGAAGCTCGATGCCATGCTGAAGGCCAAGTCTGCACCGCTCAAGCACGCTATCGAGCTCAGAATCGACGATGGCCTCCTTGTCGCCCGTATCACTGGCCGTCTGGTCCACCCAGCCTCGGGTCGCTCTTACCACAAGATCTTCAACCCACCTAAGAAGGACATGACTGATGATGTCACTGGCGAGGCACTTGTCCAGCGCAGCGACGACAACGCCGACACCCTGAAGAAGAGGCTTGGTACCTACCATGACCAGACTGGTCCTGTTGTTGGCTACTACCAGAAGACCAACATCTGGAAGCCAATCGACGCTTCTCAGGAACCTGGCCAGGTCTGGAAGAGCATGCTTGGTGCACTTGAAGGTGACAGCAAGCCCAGTGGGATCTTGAGCAAGATTGGACTGAAGAACTAGCCGGTCCAAAGCAACTAAGAACAATGATTGCGTCTACCATACTAAGATGTTTCAAGACCCAGATGGCTGAGGCAGATTGTGTCAAGACGTTGCAAGAAGGATGCGGGAGGCTTCAGCAATGAAGATTTCTTGCTCAGGTAGGGGATAGCGGCACTGGTGAGTTGCGTCTCTGGACCCCTTTAATGTACAAAAAGGAACGGAAACGCATGAGATGTAAAATATGCGTACTATACCGAATGTTAGATCTTACTTCACTGAGCAAGTTCTTCGTTATCTTCCCAAGACGTTGTTCATGCTCAACCGAAATTGGATGCGGTCCATCCTGGAGCTGTGAAAGGTGTCGACCCAGAATCCCAATTGACCCTATCCAGGTAGTCAATGACAGCCTGTTTCCAGAAGCGTACCTTCCTTCCTTCACTGGCGCAATAATCGCTTGCCCGTGGTATTCGGCAAACCCGAATGAGGAGACAATGTGAGCCTGAGGTTAAAGTTTAGTGATTGAGCGCAAGCAAGTAGAGTATGGTTCATCTGCCTGCTTAAGCAATTTGCTCTAACCCACACTCTGCTGCTCTGACAAGGATACTGATTTTAATGTGGCACGTTCAGTGAAGCAATGGTATCCCCAAGGATGCCTCCAAGCACAACCGCCAACGGCCACGACACTAAAGCTGTCTCGTCAACGACTCTGCCCGGAATGAGAAGCACGCCTTCAGAGTCTACATTGGCGAAGAGGCAAAGCACTCGCAGCCCAGCAATGACGACGCCCCCTAGTGGTACCAAGAACAACAGCGAGAACGATGAGATTGAAACCCTAAATACCCCTGACCTTTTCACATCACTCTCACGTTCCACCTTTAGGCCTCTCGAAGGCAGCCCCACTCCTATCCGCCATCCTACAGGCCAAGGCTCGTCCATGTACTCTCGAGAGAACCTCGCTCCAGCGGCGCCTGGTAATCGTCCGCCTCCATCACAGCAACAGAACAGAAGGCCCCTCATCACACCTCGCCCAGCGCCCGTGGCCCGGTCTCAAGTCTTCAACAGAACGAGCATCTTGAACGATCGCTTCCAAGAGACGCCGTCACTCCCATCGGTCTGGTCCAGTGCTCACGATCGCGCTATTTGCGTCCTTGATGCCCGCAACTACAGTCTTTCTGCAATTGTGATCAAGATGCGGCGCACATTCCCCGAGCTGGAGGGGGTGACGCTCACGCCTGCGATGGTGGACAAGCGTCTTCGGATCTTAGACCAGCGGGTTGAACTAGACTACTGGGCTGTTGGTTTAAGGGGACAGGGCGGCAGTGGAGGCTACGGTGGGAGGGAGAGGGTATGAGTCAATGTTGAGTAAGTCAGCCTGGGTGTATCTTACGGTGGACGTCGTGGCTGAGGCCAGTCTTACCACAGCCACTGGTATGATATTCCTGGTACGTACAGCTTGGAACTTTGCGCTCGCCCGTCTCTCTACTAGATTGGGCCTTTCACCTAGGGGTTTCACTGGTGATGCCGTTAGTGAAAACAATAAAAGCATCACGACGATGAAATTAGCGACAATAAAGGCTTGCACTGTACGAATCCTCGTTGAGGCAGCACCTGAAGTCATCTGGGAAGGTGCCAAAGCCGAAGTACAAAGGCTCGACACGGGGTTGTTGACAGAAGCGTTTCCCAGGTCCTAAGCAATCAGGTAGTCTAACGACGATTCTTCACTCTCTTAATGCTCTCTTGTTGCTGATAATCATACTTGTATGTCTCATCATTACTAGTTTTGAACCAAAGCTGACGAATTTTACGCCCAGATACCCTTAGTGTGCAATGGAGTAACTAAGGGCGAAAGCCAATGAGGGCGTGTAAGAAGAGGGAGAAATATATACTACGCAATACGGATCCGTTCAGTTGTCGTGTTGTATCCAAACTCATCGCGTGGGCTGAAGATATAAGTCTGTCTATATATCGCAAAAGTTGAACTAGCTCATCAAATAATGATGAGATAGTGCTGCAACACACAAAATCTTGCTTCGCTACCAAGAAGATAGGTTCTCCTAACACGCCTCCCTTGTTCCATGCAAAGCTCTAAGCACATACCTGGGCAGTCGGTGTAGTGTGCGACACTTCGCTATGGTCAAAATCCAGCCGCAGAGGCTTTTTCGCGATACTCCTCGAACGTCCTCGCGGCGCCGCCTTTGGAGTTGTTCCTTGCTCTCTTGGTCCACAAGTCTCCTTCATCACTTTCCTCTTCCTCCCTTTCCCGTCGACATTCCTCTTCCCACTCCTCCTCCTCTCTCGCGACCGCCATCCTCACCCTCGCGCCCTCGCCTCTGCCAAAGTACACTGCACCCTTCTTCCTCGCTGCTACCTCACGATCGATGAGAACGAACCGTACGCCGCTGCCTGGAGTCTCGAACATGGCGTCTGCAAGGAGACCTTCCATGACTGTCCTCAGCCCTCTGGCGCCAGTGGACATCCTGGCCGCGGTCGCGGCGATGGCGTGGAGAGCAGGTGTTGTGAAGCGGAGATCAATGGACGACAGTCCAAGGAGTTGCTGATACTGTTTCAACAGCGAATTTCGTGGCTCAGTGAGGACAGAGACGAGGGCAGCGGTGTCCAGGCTATGTAGGGCGGTTGTGATGGGCAGGCGACCTATGAGCTCGGGGATAAGGCCAAACTTCTGGAGATCAGTAGGCGTGACGAGGTCGAGGGTGTTGTATCTCTGCCTCTTGGGCTTTCTGGTGTTTTGAGAGAGTTGCGGTGTGGTGGATATGTGGAAATCGGGATCGTTGTCGAGGCTGTCTCTGGCACTGGTAGGCGGCGCCTGGGCGTGGAAGGGTAGATGCTGCTTGAAAAGTTCATCCTCGCCTTCGAAGACGGTCTCGTGAGGGGTTGCCTCCCCATCTGCAGAGGATGACGAGCTTCCGTGAGGTGCACGCACAGTGGCACCAAAACCGATCGAGCCCTTGCTGATGCGGTCAAGGACCATCTTATGCAATCCATTGAAGGCTCCAGCACAGATAAAGAGGATGTTATCGGTCCTGACATTATAGACGTCGTTCTTCCCCCCTCCTCCGCCGCTGCTAGACCCTTGCTGTGACATGTTGCCGCCACTCAGAGGAGAATTGGTGGGCCACCCACCACTACCACCACCGCCGCCGCCGCCGGACCTCGACGAGGTAGAGCCACTGGCACCTCTCTCTTGCTTTGCCTGGATCTGTAAAGTCGTACCCTCAATGATCTTCAATAGAGCCTGCTGCACCCCCTCACCACTGACATCCTTTCCATGGCTTACTCTTGCAGTCGCAATCTTGTCAATCTCGTCCAGGCAGATGATGCCTCTTTCGGCACGGGCGACGTCATAGTTGGCGGCAGCCAGCAGTCGTTGCACGCAAACATCTGCATCCTCGCCAATGTACCCAGCTTGTGTGAAAGGCGTACAATCTGAGATGGACAAAGGCACTTCCAGCACTCTTGCCAGTGTCTTGGCCATCAAGGTCTTGCCGACGCCACTGGGGCCGAGCATGAGGATGTTGCTCTTTTCAATGGTCAGAGGACTCGGGTCATGAAGAGGTGAATGAGATGGTGAGGATGAACGCGGGGGACCTGGACCTGGGACTGCTCCCATTCCGCCGTCCGATCTCCCAGATCCAACATGCCTTCCATACTCTTCTGAGACAGGAGACTGGCGTTGCGGGTGGAAAGGCGACGACCGCTCTGCCTGGCCATCTGGCCATACGTTGACTGTTGCTTGCTGCCCCGGAAATTCATCTTCAAGCCATGGCTTGGTCAGCGATGGTACGGCAATCCCCTTCTTCAGCTCATGCTCCCTACCTTCGACTGGATGGCGTCTCAGGTCTCCTATCCTCCTACGCTCTTCCTGTGCAAGCCGCTCCTCCTCCTCTTCGTCTCGACGCTCCAGTTCCTGGATCCGCTGGTAGTGGTTGTACACGGCGGTGGCCAGGGTCTTCTTGGCCCGCTCCTGACCAACGACAAACGCATCAAGATGCTGCTTGAGGACCAAGGGCGTAATACGCGGGGCACCTATGTTGGAAGCGTCGGCCAGGGGGCCACTGGTAGGAGCACCCGCCTCATAGAAGCCAGTGAAGCCATGGTTGGTGAAGTCATTGCGATCATACGTGCTGGAGTGACGGCGTTGTGCAGGCTGCGGCCTTTGAGCTATGCTCAAGTGGTGTCTGATTATGCTAGAGATGGCAAGGTAAGACTGCCTCGCACGAGGAGGGACGGTGATGGTAGTAGCAGTGGTCATGGCGTTTCAGTTGAGGTAAGTTTACGCCGTGACTACTGGATCACCTCTGGAGGGAACCTATCTTGATTGATTAGATGCTCGGCATGGAAGAGTGCAGGCGGGACGAAGGGATTGCAGATCCTGGCATGTGACAGGCATTGCACTCGGGACTGTGCATTCGCTATGTGAGAGGGGTGTCGGGGATGCGCAGAGATGAGTGGGAGTGTGTATGTACCGGCACAGTCATGCCCTCCCTCATCATCATTGAATGATAGCTCAGCGCATCCCCGCAACGCGATCTCCACTCCCGCATGATAAGGGCGCCAAGGCCGATATCACGCTGCCTCACGTCTGGCTGTGGCTGGCAGGCATAGACCTTCCACAGTCCTTTTGCACGACATGGCATGCTCTAGGACATCTGGGCATGTCCATGAGCATCTTCTCCAGCACTACCGCAGACACCTGCATCAGCTAACGGGACGTCACGGCCTGACGGCCTGGTAGCCTCAGTCGCCCACTGCCATGCCTGAGGACAGCAACCTAAGTGGATTCGGGCCGCTAGGCGAGTGCGAAAGAGGCGAGCCGCTCGTCTAGAACTGGAACCCGCCAGCCATAAGTCGATGTATCCACCCGTGTGCTCGCAGTGCCCTCAGTGCTCATTGCTACTGAGACCTCTGCATGTGCCGCCCTCCCCCCAGACACCCAGGCGTAAGATGGTCCTGTGCGCTCTGCCATGGGGGGAGCTGCCATATGTCGAGAAAAAGAATGGAGACCGACCTCCATGCGGTATGACGCTAAGGCTGCTCCAGGGTCTGGGGAGAGCTCCAGAATGGTCAAGCAACTCCAAACTCCACCCACGAGGGGCAAAACACACCTCCAGGTCTCCCTCGCACGCACCTAGGGCCCCACCTCTAGCCATTGCATCCTGCTCCCTCTATATCCACGATCTGGCGGATAGTCTCATTGCTACCGGTTCAGTCTCATTGCCTTTCGTTCTGTTGTCTTCCTCTCTAAGTCAACCCATCACCATCGTCGAGCTAGCTATACTCCACACCTGATATACTAGCTCTCCGCGATGGACTCGCTCAATGAGGCATCGGCCAACTCAGTACAGAGTGGCCAGGTCGACAGCAGCGTCCCCAACGATGGGACTGGTACGTTTCACTACTTCCTCCGTACCTACGTGACCCTGCACTTGCTGATACATGCTTCCTACAGGCGTCATCCAGCTTGACCCGTGGCTCGAACCCTACACCGACGCTCTGAAGAGACGGTACAAGCGAGCCCAGGAATGGATCGCTCGAATCGACAAGAATGAGGGTGGCTTGGAGAAATTCTCTCGTGGATACGAGAAGTTCGGCTTCACTGTTGCCCCAGACAACACTGTCACCTATCGCGAATGGGGCCCAAATGCCTTGCGAGCATACCTGATCGGCGACTTCAACGGCTGGAACAGGGACAGCCACGAGATGAAGCGAGACCCATACGGGGTCTGGGAGATCAGTCTGCCACCCAAGTCAGATGGCAGCCCTGCCATTGAGCACGACAGCAAGATCAAGATCAGCTTCGTCGTCCCTAATGATCATGCCAGGCAGGAACGCATTCCCGCCTGGATCACACGTGTCACCCAGGATCTCAGCGTATCGCCAGTCTATGATGCTCGCTTCTGGAATCCCCCAACCAAGTACAAGTTCAAGAACCCTCGTCCGCCGAAGCCAGCCAGTGCGAGAATCTATGAGGCACACGTTGGCATCTCAAGCCCAGACCCCAAGGTCGCCACATACAAGGAGTTCACCCAGAACACCCTCCCACGCATTGCTGCACTGGGCTACAATGTCATCCAGCTGATGGCCATCATGGAGCACGCCTACTATGCCTCCTTCGGCTACCAGATCAATTCCTTCTTCGCTGCCAGCTCACGGTATGGCTTCCCTGACGACCTCAAAGAGCTTGTCGACACTGCACACGGGTTGGGCATCACTGTCCTCCTCGATGTCGTGCACTCGCATGCTTCCAAGAACGTCCTTGACGGTCTCAACATGTTCGATAACAGCGACCACTTGTACTTCCACGAAGGCGCCAAGGGTCGCCACGACCTGTGGGACTCCCGTCTGTTCAACTACGGTCACCACGAAGTCCTGCGCTTCCTCCTGAGCAACCTTCGATTCTGGATGCAAGAGTATGAATTTGACGGCTTCCGTTTCGACGGTGTCACCAGCATGCTCTACCATCATCACGGTATTGGCACCGGGTTCTCTGGCGGCTACCACGAGTATTTCGGTCCCTCAGTGGACGAGGATGGTGTCGTATACTTGATGATTGCCAATGAGATGCTGCACAGTCTTTACCCTGAGTCCATCACCATCGCCGAAGACGTCTCAGGCATGCCCACCCTCTGTGTCAGCCTGTCGCTCGGTGGCATCGGTTTTGACTACCGTCTCGCTATGGCAATCCCAGATCTCTACATCAAATGGCTGAAAGAGAAGCAAGATATTGACTGGGATATGGGTGCCCTCGCTTTCACACTGACCAACCGCCGTCACGGCGAAAAGACGATCGCCTATGCAGAATCTCACGACCAAGCCCTGGTGGGAGACAAGACCCTTCTCTTCTGGCTCTGCGATGCACAGATGTACACCAACATGTCCAAGCTGTCGGAGTTCACCCCAGTCATTGAGCGCGGCATGGCTCTGCACAAGATGATCCGCCTCATCACCCACGGTCTCGGAGGTGAGGGCTACCTCAACTTCGAGGGCAACGAGTTCGGCCATCCGGAATGGCTCGACTTCCCGCGTGAGGGCAACAACAACTCCTTTCACTACGCCCGCCGCCAGTTCAACCTCGTCGACGACAATCTGCTGCGTTACCATTTCCTCAACGACTTTGACGCTGCTATGCAGCACGCTGAGGAAAAGTACGGCTGGCTGCACGCGCCCCAGGCGTACATCTCACTCAAGAATGAAAGCGACAAGGTCATTGTATTCGAGCGTGCTGGCCTGCTGTGGATCTTCAACTTCCACCCAAGCAACTCCTTCACCGACTACAGGGTTGGTGTCGAGGTCCCAGGCACATACAGGATCGTCATCAACAGTGACTCACCAGCATTTGGCGGCTTGGACAGGGTCGATGAGAAGCAGAGGTTCTTCACGACTGACTTCGCCTGGAACAATCGCAAGAACTTTTTGCAAGTGTACATCCCTACTAGGACTGCCATCGTAAGTTACAACTCCATTTCCTCGATTCACGCACCTCACTGACTGATCGTTCTATAGGTTCTCGCATTGGAGGAGTAAGCAGAGTCACCTCTACCAATAGCAAGGTGTTGCAGTAGCGAGGAGGCTATGCACAGATTGCGATGTCGTATTGAGGTACACAAAGTCGGGGAGGCCCGAAGCATGAGGAAACTTAGAAGCGGCATTGAAGCCGTATGGAAGTCTGGTGGGCTGTATAACTCGTGTTGGGAATGCCCATCCATCTCTACATATCTGAACATATGTTTTGCCTCTTCGTGTTGAAATTGGACTATTTTGTGATCATTCATGGGTTCCATACCGCGCACAGATATCGTTAATCCTAAGTCTGTCTCTGCGTGTGGCGGTGATGAGATCATGGTGGGTGGATGCGATGCTTCTTGTGATCTTTGACAGTTCGGAAAGCTGAGTTTTCATAAGATGTTGGGGTGATATGACTGGCTTCCGTGACCGGATAGCAGTTGTAGTCTTTGTACTTTGTAATACACAAATTTCCATACAATGACACAGAGTATCCAATCCGGTATCTGTTAAATTATACTAGTCAGGTATTTCGGATGACAGGCAGCAGGAAGGCGACTCTGCTTCTAACAACCACTATCTCGCCTCCTGCCACTCGCGAAAGTCCTTCTCTACTTCCGCCAGCTCTCTGCCCAGTAGGGCGAGCTGCCCGTCATAGTCCGTCAGGACCTTCTTCGTCTTCACAATCACCTCGTCAGGGACACTGCCGCCTTTCCCACTGCCACCACCGCCGCCTTGAGTCAGCACTTGATCGCCAAATTTCTTTCCTTCCACCTCCAGCCACCTCGCCCGCTCTCTTAACCCGACCATCCTAGCCCAGATCTCTTCCTCTCTGCCTGTAAAACCTGGATCCACCACTTTATGCTCTAAGGTTTGGATTTGCTTCCTCAGCCCTTCCTCCGCCGCGTCAAGGTTGTAACCTCTATTCCTCAGCACTTGAGTCTTCACAGCCAGACGCAGGGTCTGCTGCGAGAGCTGCGTGTGCCGTCTCCGCGCTGCAGCCAACCTGGCTGTGAGCTCTAATTGGTGCTTCCGCATGACCGCCGTAAGGGCATTATTCATCTCGTGCAACCGCATGCGCATCTCGTTCACCGTCTTTGCCTGCAGTTCGATCCTAGCTCCCAAAGCGCCAAAGCCACGGCAGAGGACGGGGACGTACCCCTCGCCCGGTTTGTCAGAGAGCGCACGCTCCCACTTCTCGGGGTCGTCGTCGCCGTTCGGTTGGTAGAATGGCGCATACGCTGGGTTGACGTGATTATAGAGGTAAGTCTGTAAGGTTGTGGAGGCGGAGTTAGGGGACCATTTCGAATGCAGAGTCAAGAGGGACTCAGGGACAGTCTTGTGGGCGTTGTCCCGAGTAGACATGCCAGCGGCGCTGAGGCGAGAGAGGGCGAGATCGCGTTGGGTCGAAGTTTGAAGTGAGTTGTTGTTTGTCGCTGTGAGGCCTTGCCCCAGTGCTCCTGAAAGTGTGGAGGGTTGGTTCTGTTGTTGTAGTTGCTGCTGCTGCTGCTGCTGCTGAGGCTGTTGGAAGGGGTTCGTGGACCCAAAGAGAGAAGGCTGTGAGGTGGAGTTTGAAGTCTGCGGCTGGCCAAAGAGGGACGACCCCATCGTATTGGGCTGCTGCTGTTGGGTAGTGTTGGCGGTAGATGTGTTGCCGAACAAACCTCCTCCTGTTCCTCCACCTTGCGGCTGATTGTTCGTGTTTGTACCGCCGAAGAGACTTCCAGAGGGTGGTTGCTGCTGGGCCGGTTGCCCGCCGAGGTTGCCAAAGAGAGACATATTGCCGGCAGTGTCTGCTATTGATATATCGCTTTCTGTCGTGTGAGGAAGAACATATGATGCGTATGGAGAGGTCGGGATGGCTACTCTATGTGGAACGCGACGCCAATAGCAAGTGCGACAATAGCAGCAGCTCGTTTCAACGCTTGCTCTAACCGTAGGTTGCTCCTTCACTTTTCCACAAAACAAAACGCGGAAGGAACGCGACAAGCTGCACGATACAGCGACTTTTGTCACTCTTCAGGCAGACACAGAGCTGCGCGAGTCGAGCACCGGCCTGCCCATACATATCTGTGCCTGAGGTTCTCAGCTACCTGAGTTAGGTGTCTTGGCGTTCTAAGTCGATGCTGCTGCTGCTCCAGCATTGGATCCGCCGCACCTTAGACTACACCTCAATCTTGCAGCTCTAACACGATCCTGCAGCACACATAACACCTATTCGACTCTTTCAAGATGGCTGCTCGTGAACCTCGGTATTGCGCCTCCTCGCCCGTCTCCTTCTGTCACTCCCAAGGGCGTATTGACTGATCAATCTCTCGATTACTGTAGCTTCAACAAGCATGTCTTGATCGACACAACTCCTCTACCAGAGTCGATTCCTAAGGTAGAGGAGATTGGTGCCTCTTCCGCGCCTCTTCTCTCCGCTTCCTACTTCATCGGCGCGCGATGCAGATCCTACAATGACGACTTCATGGCCTGCAAGACCGAGGCCAACGGCAAGGGCGAGGTCGATTGTCTACGTGAGGGCCGCAAGGTGACCCGCTGCGCCGCCTCAGTGCTCGATGATGTCAACAAGCACTGCCTGGCTGAATTCAGGAAGCATTGGGAGTGTTTGGAGGACAACAACCAGCAGCTTTGGCAGTGTAGGCGGTGGGAGAGGAGGTTGAATAAGTGTGTTTTTACCAACTTGGTAGGTGTTCTCCCTTCATCCGACCGAGCTCGCATGCATGTGAGAAGAAAATATAAGGGCATGTCTGCCGAGGATGCGCTTTGCACATGGTGGAGCGATTGCTGACATCGTATCTCTCACTATACAGGACTTGAAGAAAGAAATCCCAGGCGCACCACAGAACGAGGTTCCCGTCCACCTGCGGTCGAGACAGATCTATGCGCAGAACCACAACCTCGAATAAGTTTACGAAGCGGAGCAGAAGTGAATTGCAGGGTCCCATTTTCTTTGTACAGTACAGTAGACTCCCGCAAAATGCAACATGAGTGTACAGCTATCAAGTGATGATCGTACTTGAAGTACACTATACCGCATATTGACATCCTACATCTTACCGAGTAGTCTGCATGGATCGAAGAGTTAGCATTGCGGTATATGACATGCGCGCAAATGCACCCAAATCTGTGTGAGTGGTACGCTTCATTCTACTAACCATGGACAGAATATCAGAGACCTCATGTATTATGCTCCATCCTTTTAAGTTGCAGAGGCGGCGAGTTCATGCGTAACTGGTAAACGCACAACATACTCCACTCAGCTTTTACTTCGCACGAATAGAGATGCTCAGGCTCGTGCTACTTTTTGCCTCCTTGCATCAGCTGTGGCCTTAGGTATTAGAGCCGCACTGTGCGACATGCTGGCAGGCTGTGCTTTTCTTCTAAGAGTCAAAGTATCGTAATCGCATACAGCTTTTTGGGTAGGCAACATTCGCAGGTAGGTAGATGACTAGCATGAAGCTGGACATGAAACATACCGTGGTGAGCTCACCAATAGATGGATATATACATACCTTAGCCTAAGGACGATGTCTTATACTAAAATCACGGTATCTAGGGTCATAATCTAGAACAGACGTAAACGCAAACATGTTACGCTTCTTTGGTAGAATCGTCAGCAATCAAAACTTTCCCGGCAAAGCAAGAAGAGAGGGTTCAGCCACAATGCCCCCAACCACCGCCCAAAGAGTATCAGACGAAAAAGGAGTTCAGCCAGCAAATACCATGTCAGCCTGCATCATTTACGATGACGGAGATCTGTCACATCTGCTACCAACACGTTTCCCTAGCTTGGAAAACTTTCCGCGGCTTGAACGGCAGCCGCAGAGTGACTATGACTTTCGTAGAGAATGCAACAACGCTATAAAAATGCATACAGGCATTAGGAGAAATGGCATGGAGTTGCCCAGGTCGCACGCCAATAAAGATCTGTTATCTCTGAAAGAGTTTCCCCAACGGTATTGTCGGCAAGGATACAACGTGCCAACCTCAGCTGAAGATAGTGAGAGAGTGGGGTTGTTGAAGAGGCGAGGGAGAATGGTGCGGAAGCTATTGCGCAGACCATGTCGTGCGCTAATGAATCTCTTCAAGGAGAGGATAGATGGGATGGAGACGAAGGGGAAGGGAGACAGCGTCATTGATGGCTTTTCACAAGATGCAGACGACCCTGAGGAAAGCAAATCCGGTCATTGGTGTGACTTTCGCGGATGCTTTTCTTGTAGAGGTGGGAATTGGTGGGAAAACTGAATCACTGTTTGCGCATCCAATTGGTTGCATTTACGCTCATATGCATGGCTAGCTTGACTATACATGCGTGGATGGTCTACTGGAATTGAAGATACACCAATGGCGTGACATAGGCGCCGTACGTGTTACCGTCAAACTGCTGCGTCCAGCTCAAATAAATGGCATTCTCACTCGGGTCCTTCAACAAAGCAGGGTTAGCAGTAAGAGTGTAGCCACCTGCAATCCCGTTGTCGCCATTTGCACCCTGGTATAGATCGTATGGTTCAATCCATGGGCCTTCTGGTGCTGGCGCGGTAGTGATCAAGAAATTCGCGTGGTTGTAATTGCCTTGTCCAATCCATATATACGACTGGAAGTGCTCAGAGTAATAAAACGTTCCTTGGCCACCTGCACCAGCGTTGGAGATGATAGCATCCGAATCGGTGATGGCAGGCTGTTGGTCTGTCCACGCACCGCTAACGAAGTAACGGTACTCACTCTTGTTTTCGACCCGGTCGACAGGCACGCGTGCAAGAGCTGTACCTTTGTTGTCTGGGTCTGTCTGACCATAAAGGTAGGCATAGCCATCTTGCACAAGACCACCATACCGTCCATACCCGATCTCACCCTCTGCCCAAAAGTTCTCATCTACGACAGCGACACTAGGGAGAGCGTTGCTGTCCCCTGTAGCAGTATATGTGAGCTTGTATAGAGTGTGCGCTGGGTTGCGATCGAGAGCTGTCAGGCCAGAGATATGCGCTTTCGCGATCCAGGTATAGCCTGTCGCTGAGCCACTAGAGGCGACGCTATCGCTCGTGATGAGTGTTGGGGAGTCTGGCCATATGGCGTAACGAGACCCGTCAGAACAGGCGCCGCTGTCTGGACATTCATCCGAGAGGACCGGGTAGAAGGCTGGCGTGGAGGTAGGATTACCGCCATACATAAGGAGGATGGGGTTGCTGCCGTCAGAGCCAGCACCGACAGGGTTGCTGCTGGAGGTGATGGCAACAGAGCCATCGGCGCTGAAATCAGTCCAGCCTGCAGTATTCGTTATCAGCGGTAGATGCCCACTACCGTCATAGTATGGTTCAGTATCACGGCAAGTCCATAGAGCGCGAGCACCGATTTTGACGGATGCACAACTATCGCGAGTCACTGCTGGATCGGTGACATTGGCAATGACCTGCGGTGTTCCCGCCACTTGTGGACGAACATCCCGTTTCAGAATCATGTTGCTAGCTGGTGAAGAGACAGGCGAGGCCACGGCGCAGGCTGCCAACCCCGTGACGAGCAATAACGCTGCCATAATGTGAAAAATTTCTTGCAGGTAGGTAGATCTCAAACTTTCACGTACGGCAACATGTATCAACCGTGGCTTCGAGGGGAATGGATGTATGTGTACAGAACCATGTTCGAATTCAGTATAGGCAGACTATCGCACCCAGGGGTTAGTTACAGACGGTAGGGGCCAACTTAGCTTGGAACAATCGACTTTGGTGCGACGTTACATTATGGAGAGGGCATAAAGCGTGCACTTGTGCACATCTCTACCGATGCTTCAGAAACTACGCCTTATATAGTACGACCACCGAGGCGAAGCCTAAGTGGGCAGGAGCGGTAGCAATGATCGACGCTGACTGCATGGATCCAATCATCCCTTTGTGGCCGCGTCAATGTAACCCCACATAGCTTAAGGAGTTATACTTGATGGTCAGAACCTACATGTATAATTATTGATCGTGTAAGGTCGACTGAAACAAGTGAGTAGTCTTGATTACCAAAGGCAGCGCTTACGGATCAAGGTCTTTTTTTTTTTCTTCAGAAAGCGGAATGAGTATCCTAGCGTTGTAAGACATCGATCATCTCCCTTTATATGTTCCATCGACTCAACACAGCTTAAATGAAATATATTATTGTAGAGTGCCTACGTACAACGATAGCCCAAGCAGGCTTGACAGCGCAAGGGAAGATCTCTGTAGGTTTGCGAAAGTACTTTCAAGCTGTCAGGTTACTCTGGTTGATGCCTGAAATTTGGCCTGACTAGTCTCTGGTCGGACCTCACAACTCTAGATTCTGCAACCGCAATTGCAATTGACGCGTATCAATTGAAGACTCTACCACCGCCCTTGTATACTGTAGCAAGCACCTCGGTCAATTCACTTACCACTTTAAGACGAAGGAAGGCTATCGCCAGTGACAAGGTTTTCACAGGCATCTTCAATTTACCGGAGACTGCGATCGACTATGATATAGTTGTGATCTCAATGCTTTGCACACCTCTTCTGGTATGTATGAACCTACCAGTTCCTGACTGTATCACCAGCGCACTTATTGTCGCTTCTTTCAACACCCTTGGCAGGACAAACAGAAATTCATTAAGTGCTGGCGAAGTTCTATAGACGTTTAATTCTGCTCTTCTCTCGATTGTTCTCGAGTTTCTTTCTCTTTTCTAAACTCTACTTAGAGCCTCTGTACAACTGTTTACTGGTTGGCATACTTGGGAAATCTTCTGTTGTTCTCATCACCAAGGTCCCCCGTCCTCATCAGCGACCTTCAAGTTGGAAATGGACATCAGTTTTCATGTAAAGCAGTACCACACCTTACTCTACAAGGCTTGCATGAGATGCTATGCAATCGCTGTCTTGCCGGAAAAAATCTGCCATCGATTGTCTCGATCGCCTTCCAAGTTACCGTTCAAAGTTCGAAGTTACCATCCCAAGGGAGCTCAACTTGCATGTGCCCCTTGCCATCTACCTTTAAGGCTCACCCGGTCTTTGATGGGTGTTTTCCACGGACTTCCCAGCTTTCTGACAAGTATTGCCGCCGTGACAAAGCAGCAGTAGGCTATGTCGACTTGGAATAGCAGAAACGAAGCTGGAGAAGTAGTGCCACACTCCGAGGTCATTCCCATCTGCAGTTTTGATGTCTACGATCTACTTAATGAGTTTGTTATCTCGAGAAAGTCTTTTTGCAATATGCAGCGAGGACTTGTCCGTGGAGAGAAGCGCAGGTTCTGCGATATGATATTGTTCACGTCTGACGCTTAGGTAATGGATCCTGTATGCAAGTGGTTGGTTGGAATCTTCGCATAGGAGCCCAGGCAGTGTAAGCGTCTAAACTTTGTCTATTCCTGTTTATAGGAGGTACCTGGGAGAGACCAGCCATTTGAACCAAACATTGTGCTCAAACAATCCATATTCTCACTCAAGTTGTATGCTTGCGCCCGTACAGGGTACCCCAGTTAAAACCCTTGATCTTAATCGGTCAACCCTATAAGCCTGCGCACACTCAGGTGAGCCAGTATGATAAGCAACGAGTACGAAGGGTATGCAAGCCGACCGTGGTGGACTGGCTTGAGCTCCAAGGTATCTTCTAATGTGCTTAGGTTTCCTTGTTTACGAACTGCTTCACCAGTACATGAAGGAACAGCAGACTCCTCCAGGGCAGTTCACCTCCAAGATTACCTATGTCGCGATGCAGATGTGTCCTTTTATTATAACAGAAATACCTAAGCAGATCGTAAGTGCGCAAAAATACACTATCAGTGAGAGACAGTATGACGGATTAGTATGTATTAGATAAGACCTTCACTGATTTTTGACCAGAGGTCATTTAATGCGCGACATGGTCAACTAGACGCTGAACCTCGGAGCGTCCCATACAATCAACATTGTTCTAGGGGATGATTCAAATAGGAAAGTACACGCACAGACCATATCCCGGAGAATGCAAGCAATAGACACGGAATTAAGCTAAGAATAAGGTCATTATCCTTGTAGAGGCCTTCAACTTGGACATCAATATCCTTACCAGATGGTGATCAACAACACGATGTCCCGGCCTATTCAACGAGATAGTACAGTTTTCTCCACTGCTTAAGATGATTTTCAACCGATGCAACTAGAGAAACGACGGGAGAAACTATCACGACTTCTGTCAAGCTGCACGAGCTCCAGGGAAAAAAAGTTCTAAGGTGCTGCTGAAAGTCCGGGGCAGGTCGCATGAGGTCCTGCACGCGATCGGCTTAATTATCTTCTTTACAGACATTGACTCTTTTCATCCCGAGTCAACTCTCCAATCTCATCGCTGCTTCGTTTCTGTGCTTTAAATACCCAGAGTCCTTGGAGCAAGGCGTTTCGGCGTTAATATATCCTGAAATACTATCCACACCCAGTCCCCCCTAAGATCACATAGACATCACCAATAGATCCACAATGTCTCCAACTCTCCTCCCAGGCAAAGGTTCTGCAAAGGACCTTCAGAAGGAGAGCACAGCTGCTCGTCTCCTCGGTGCAGGTATGATCACCAGCAAGACATCATTACAATTGCGCGCTCCTGTGTTCGTGCTAACCAACCCCCTCATCGAACAGGCTCAGCAGGTATTGCTGAACTCATCGTCTTTCACCCCGTCGATACCATCGCCAAGCGACTGATGTCCAACCAGGGCAAGATCACAGGCTCAGCTCAGCTCAACAGTGTCATCTTCAAGTCCACCGCCGACGAGACTGTTGTTCGCCGATTCTTCTCCCTCTTCCCCGGTCTCGGCTATGCAGCGGCCTACAAGATCCTGCAGCGTGTGTACAAGTACGGTGGTCAGCCTTTTGTGCGCGATTATCTCTCCACGAATCACGGCGACGTCTTCGATCGCACCTTCGGTAAGGGCAATGGCAAGGCCATCATGCACGCTACTGCTGGTAGCTTGATCGGCATTGGAGAGATTGTCCTTCTGCCACTCGACGTTCTGAAGATCAAGCGCCAGACCAACCCAGAGGCTTTCCGTGGACGAGGTGTCTTGCGCATTGTCGCTGATGAAGGGTTTGGACTATACAGAGGGTGGGGGTGGACCGCGGCACGCAATGCGCCAGGCTCATTCGCACTATTTGGTGGTTCCGCGGCGGCCAAGCAGTACCTATACAAATTGGAGGATTACAACAGTGCAACTTGGCTGCAGAACTTCGGCGCTTCGATTGCAGGCTCCTCTGCTTCGCTGCTTGTCAGCGCACCTCTCGATGTCATTAAGACCAGAATCCAGAACAGGAACTTTGAGGTCAAGGAGTCTGGTTTCAAGATTGTCAGCAACATGATGAGATACGAGGGCCCATCCGCCTTCTTCAAGGGTCTCGTTCCAAAACTGCTCATGACTGGGCCTAAGCTGACCTTCAGCTTTTGGCTTGCCCAGACCTTGATCCCAGCTTTCAACAAGATGATGTAAAGCAAAGAAAGATTGAATAGGGCCAGCTAAGCAATCTGTGTACACCTATTCGCCGCGATGAGACTGCAAACTATGGGAGAAGTAGCCTGTCAAGAACGATCCACGGGCACCAGTTACCGGTTGGTTGAGGTGCAAAAGAAAAGCTCGGGAGTCTATATGGAGGTCGTAGGAAAGAACTGGGCAAGGAGACAGCAACGCTAACGGTAGAGCAATCAGATATTTACAGCATGGCGTTTTGTAATGGGAGGCAGACATTGGCCTGTCATCGCCCACAAGGGCTATGTATAATGCATTTTAACTTCTACTCGTCTAAATACACGGGATACAACCCCCCTCAGCGAAGCAAAACCTACTCACTCACACCACAGCATGCGCCAATCCCCACCTTCCATCAAACGGAAATATTCTTCCTCTTCGCTACTAGACACTTCACCCTCTGAGCTAGCACCATCTAGGGTGGGAAATGTTCGTTCTCGCCTATTATTCATGCCAGCATGAGGCTCAGACCTGCTTGGGGAGATAGGACTATTGCCACTGCGTCGCTGCCAGAAGGTCCTTCTGAAAGCCATGCAGCGACTGTTTACTTGGTCCTCGCGTAATTCGTTAACTTGACGAGACTCGAGATTGCAGTATCGCCACCAGCAACCATTACCGTCGCTGTCGTGCGCGTCCTCACTCTCTTCGCCCCTATCGGCACTGCAGGAGGAAGCAGAGACCGGCCACTCATCATCAGCATCGTTCTCCGACGCTGATGCTGAAGGTAAGATGTTTGGAGGTATAATCGAGTAACGCATTGGCACAATCGACGCCGGCTCCTGCCTCTGACACTCCCGCTGCCTTGGTCGAGAATTGGTTGGGGCTGATGATGTCTGTCGCCCTCGGCACGTGACTCGCCTCCTACCCTTAGTATCTGTGTAAAACGTAAGGCGAGGGGCGAGCCGTACGTGTTCGACCTCGACAGTTGACTGAAACCGTACTGACTCTGATCCAGAACTTGTAGAGGAGGCTTCGCAGCAGGTGCGGGATGATGAGGAAGAAGGTGGACATGAAGCGTCAAGTGCTGAGGTTGGAGATTGAGGGCAGTTACTAGGGGATATTGGATTTTCCGTTACGTGACTGTCACTACTGCTTTCAATCTCGTTCTGGTCATGGCCATGGTATCTCTTGCTGTCAAATAAGCAAGGCCGAGGTTCTGCTGGAGTCTCATGCTCGCTGAGCAGGGAAATGTCATTTGCGGTCCCTCTGGCAGCTGGAATCATTCTTTCTCTATCGTAGCAGGCAGATTTGGTTTCTTAATTTCTGTCCTAGATATGATAGTTGGATATAAAGAGTATTTATCTCCTTCTTGGAGAGCAGAGCGCTCCGGGAGTATATATGCACCATGCATGAGGGTAAATCTCTGCCCATGAAACAAGAGCGGTACGAATCGGTCTTCCACGTTGAGAAACCGTAGTGGATAGAGTTGTTCCAACAAGGCACGCTCGTTGACGGTGAAGTGGCCCAAACTTGGCCTCTATCTACTCGACTATTGACTTGCACAAATAATTGACGTAGCACCGTGTGAGCTGTTGGAAGATGTGAGTCGATCCACAACACAAACAGCGGCTTTAAGTATCGTCATCGTCCATCAACTCGGCAAGTTCGGCCTCTTCCTCTGCGGTGAGCAGGCTTCTGCCTGCTTGCTTCTGGTTCCCATCTCCATCATCATTCTCGGCCTTCTCCCGTTCGACTTCATCCCAGTACTTCTGCATCTCCTTTCTTTCCAAGCCCCATCGCCTCACAGTTCCATCAATACTCACACTGACTACACTTTTCGACCCTTCGCCTACCAACAATAATCCAGTTACTTCCTCGTAATGTCCGCTGTAGGTGCACACGAGATCGCTGCTTGCAGTGTTCCAGATGCGGATCTCTTCGTCCCTGCAAGCAGTCACCACCAGACCTAGTCCTTCGTGCACAACAACATCTCTGACGAAATCCGGATGGCGCAAAGTAGTGTCTGCCTCCCAATCCCGAGTCCGGACAAGATGCTTAGCAGTTTTGTCAGCAGAAGCAGTCCAGAGGTCTCCGTCGCTGTCAAAATGGAGTTTGTATACGCTTGTTTCGTGCACCAGTATTGGAGATTCGAGCGATTCAGGGAGCTCATAGGCTTTTCCAAGGCTGATGTACCAACGCCTTATTTCCCTATCGCTACTTGCAGTAAACAGGACAAGAGATTCTGTCGGTTCAGTAGAGCCAGATGGGAGACTCAGAGGGTCAACTGCAAGGTCCTGGAGAGACTTTGTGTGCCCTTTAAGTTTGTGCAAGGGAGCGAACGTGTCATTGCTTTGTTTCCAGACTATTATGGATGCGTCCGAGCCACCAGAAATGAGAATAGGCTTTCCGTTCAAACTTGTAGCAAGGAGACACTTGACAAAATCTGTGTGGCCACCATTTGTCGTTGGAAGCGTTGCCGTCTTTGCCCTAGACGAGGATGCTAGCGGTTTAGAATACACGTTCTTATCCCAGCATCCAGCAAATACAGATTTTGAGTCTCCACTTGAAGATACAGCAACACTGGTGAGTGGTGCATCAGGCGATGTGATGATCTTCGTTACTTTTGAGCTCTATAATGATGCATCAACCAAAGTCAGCGTCGAAACCTTCAAAGCCCAAGACAATACGTGTGAGTCTTCTTACACACATCTAAATTTACAGAGCTGATAACACCGGCGGCTTCAGCTGTCAAAACGGCACTTCCATTTGTCGGGTCTGCGGCGACATTAAGGAGCTTCGACGGCAGATTGATAGGGTTACCGAACTTGTTCTTTGATTTTGCCGCTTTACGCTCACTTGTCGCGAGAGCGTCAGATGTCTGGAAGAAACGGCCTGCGTCGTTAGACCGAGACATACTCTAACAAGACGAGTGACTTTCCCAATAATGAAACTCAAATTCCCATTCCTCAACAAGACACTCATAGATGTGTTTGATTCAGGAGGAAATTCGAAATCTGGGGTATGGAACATGCCAAGACTCAGGCCTAGGGTGCGGCTTCAAGACGAGAGTGTTACGAGTTGTGCGCAATGTGCAAACAAATATGGTACGCCAACTGATACGCAAATCAAGAAAAGGACAACTTCGACTACGCGCACCAGTGTAAGGGCTTTAAGTCGCTATGGCGGTAGCATAAGCTATGAACACGCAATGAACGATGGGTTTCCTAGCAGACCTTTGCGAAGCAAGCGTAATTGGCGACATCTAACATACATAGCTTTGCAGAGTGTGCAAGCATCTTCGTGCCACTCGGCAGGACGTCTCTCTTCGGCGTCTCTGCTGTTGATGATCAAGCAATAATAAATACTCGATTTATGTCCTGAATGCATGATAGCTTCCAACTGTATCGTAAGGCCAAGTCATTGTGAGTTGCAGAAGATCAGTGAGTTATTTGAGTGTGGTTGATATCCGTAAGTAGCTTGTTTCCAAACCCAAGCGACAGAGCAGTGTCAAAGTATCAATATTTTGCTGTCAAGACGTCACTTTTACTGGGGCCCTCTTTAGAAAGCCGATGGCTCAAAGTGGGCGATCCCGATGGATCTTCGATAGAGGCCATGTTCTGAGTCGTAGTGTTTTGATCGGCTCTATTACCAGAGACACAAACTCGATCAAGTCGAGGTGAATCTCGTTCTAACAGCTTTCTTCAGTTGCTGTACCATACCAGGCGATAATGGAGGCGCAATACCCTGCCGGGCCAGATCTTGGTAATTTGCGACCACGAACCGCATGATGTCAATCGGCCGTAGGTTGCGCATTACATGCAACATGAGCTCTGCCGGCAAGCGGAGCAAGGGAAACAATGTTGGTATCCTGGTTTGTGTCGTCAAGTACACAACGCGAGGGGGAGATAACGCAGGTGCCAAGCCACGGGAGTGCAGGAGAGGATAATTGGCAAAGGCAAAGTTGATGAATGCTTCAGGCGGCAAGAAGTCTACGATATCCAGTATCAATTCTGGCGGGAGGGTGTAAAATGGATGCGTGGGCTGCACCGCCATGCCGACCTGGTCTCCAGATGCTTCATCAGATGCTGCCATGGTAAACAGGGTAGGGCTCGGATCTAGTCGCCTTTGTTCCTCTTGGCAGGCGTTATACGTTTCCAGAAGCGACCGGAGATGTAGACGCTAGCAGCTGCTAGGAAAGTTATGTAGGCAGCTGTGGGAACAAGCGACCGTGGGAAAATGTTGAGGAGATAAGGGTCAAGAATCAAGTCCACGAGAACAGGGGGTGGCTGTTGCATGAGTGTCTTGTTGCTTGTGTAGAAGTCGGCGGCAGCTTTGACTCTCACAAACAGAGCACTCACTAATGGAGAGGCCTGTATGGAGCCAGTATCTAGGGGCGGTGTGATACTGTCGCCTTGACGGGAATCGGCATAGGCGGCGAGGCTTTGGATTAGATCAGGCGTGTCGAACACATGAATGAGATCGAAGGTATCCAGCCAGAATGCTGTGGGTTGCTTTCAGTAGTATCAGCATACAGACGTACTAGGTAGACGGAAGCGTTTGCGTTCTTTCATACAATGGCAGCCCAACACAGTTTCAGTTCGTGTCTTTGACCAGGAGACAAGCCCAGCAGCAGATACCAGTGCTGAACACCCTGCGGAGAATCTTCATTCGGGAAAACAACAGGCAACAACGTCCTTAATGCCGGTTGCGATGGCGATAGCACGTCTAAGTGTAGGTCCGCCAGACTAGGTCCAGTGTCGGGTGTCGCAAGTGCTTGCGGTGCGACGAAGATGGCCTTCTCGGTGTTCGCTTGGGCGTTGATGGCGAGTAGAGCCTCAAGCAAGAGCAGGCGGAAAAGCTTCATGGTTGAGCCGGTAGTCCGGACGTGAATTTTGATGGATGATGCTGCATGTGCTCATGGCTGATGAACAGTCTGCACGACATATATACTTGTCGACGCCAACCTCCCGTATTCTACCTGAACGAGGTATGGGAGAGGAATCGGTCAGGCAACCAGAGTGCCTGAGGCAAGGAAGGTGCCAGTCGATGTCCCTGATGTCCACCAGTCGGGCGTGTGTGTTGACATGGCCAGATGTCGCGGTCCGCATGTAGTGCTATGATCCTGCCCGAGGCCCCTTATTGGTCAGGAAGTCGACCCCCCACTACGCCAAATTGGTGCGGGCACGGAGCACAACCCTGGTACTAGGTTTTGGTTTCCTTGTGGTAAACACTCCATAGCATCGCACACCGCGTCTTGCAACTTCAACCCCTTCTAAAGGCAGGCTCCTTCTACCTCGTCCACCATCAACAATCACTTCCCCTCCTACATCCACGACACTAGCAGTAACACATCGCCATGCGTGAAGTCATCTCTCTCAAGTAAGTGGCTTGCTGCAAAACTTCCGCTACTGGGAGCGCCCCTCCTTGACCGCCAAATCAGGCAGTCAACAAATACTTGAACATTGGCTAACATTGGCTAACATTGAACGTGTAGCGTCGGCCAGGCTGGTTGCCAGATCGCCAACAGTTGCTGGGAGGTACGTATACAGGTCGAACCTGATTGTGAAGAGCTGCAAAGCAGTTCACTGAGCATGGAATAAGGGTGCCTAACGTTGGAAGAGGCTGACTCGATATCTTGCAGCTGTACTGCCTTGAGCACGGCATTCAGCCTGACGGCTATCTGACTGAAGAGCGCAAGGCCGCCAACGATGACCAGGGCTTCTCCACCTTCTTCTCTGAGACTGGTATGGTGTGAGAAAATCTATTTCGCACTGGCCAGATGTTGACATTTTCACAGGCCAGGGGAAGTACGTTCCACGCACCATCTACTGCGATCTCGAGCCAAATGTCGTCGACGAAGTCCGAACTGGTCCATACCGCCAGCTTTTCCACCCTGAGCAGATGATTACCGGCAAGGAGGATGCCTCGAACAACTACGCTCGTGGCCACTACACCGTGGGCAAGGAGTTGATTGACCAGGTATTGGACAAGGTCAGGAAGGTTGCCGATGTGTGCTCTGGGCTTCAGGGCTTCCTCGTCTTCCACTCGTTCGGTGGTGGTACTGGTTCGGGTTTCGGCGCGCTCCTGATGGAGCGCCTTTCAGTGGACTATGGCAAGAAGTGCAAGCTTGAGTTCTGTGTCTACCCAGCTCCTCAAGTCGCTACCTCGGTTGTCGAGCCTTACAACTCCATCCTGACCACCCACACCACCCTCGAGCACTCCGACTGCTCCTTCATGGTCGACAACGAAGCCATCTACGACATCTGCCGCAGGAACCTGGGCATTGAGCGCCCTAACCTCGAGAATCTGAACCGCCTCATTGCTCAGGTTGTCTCGTCTATTACGGCATCTCTGCGTTTCGATGGATCCCTGAACGTTGACCTGAACGAATTCCAGACCAACTTGGTTCCTTACCCACGCATTCACTTCCCTCTGGTAGCCTACGCCCCTATTGTGTCTGCTGCTAAGGCTGCTCACGAGGCCAACAGCGTGCAGGAGATTAGCATGTCTTGCTTCGAGCCGAACAGCCAGATGGTCAAGTGTGACCCGCGCAACGGCAAGTACATGGCCACTTGCTTGCTCTACCGTGGCGATGTCGTGCCAAAGGACGTCCACCAGGCAGTTGCCCATCTTAAGACCAAGCGTACCATCCAGTTCGTTGATTGGTGCCCTACTGGTTTCAAGATCGGTATCTGCTACCAACCACCACAGATGGTGCCCAACGGTGACCTTGCCAAGGTCAACCGCGCCGTCTGCATGTTGTCAAACACCACTGCCATTGCTGAAGCCTGGTCTGCGCTCTCGCACAAGTTCGATCTTATGTACAGCAAGCGTGCCTTCGTCCACTGGTACGTTGGTGAGGGTATGGAGGAGGGCGAATTCTCTGAGGCCCGTGAAGACTTGGCGGCACTTGAGCGCGACTACGAGGAGGTCGCTGCAGACTCTGCTGAAGGCGAGGAAGGTGTCGAGGCTGAGTACTAAACATGCTCGATCTGCGTGGCGTCGCTTGGGATTCCGGCTTTGATGAAAGCCTCGCCGATGACTGCCAAGTAAAGCGCCTTCACTGATCTTCCTGCTAAGGTTGATACACTACTAGATCCACTGCAGTGACACCAAGGGCACAGTAGTCACCCTCTGTCGCCTGTTCTCTTTGATCCAACCCTTGAAATGAAAGCGTGTTTAATTTTTCTTGTCAATAATCCTTGAATGAACACACGTGCTGCACCCTTGTTTTATCGTCCACAAATTGACGTCTACGATACCCAGGTAACAGGCTGCATCTTTGCTAAGTTCTGATTCGGGTGGGGTTAGACTCCACACGGGTCCATCATTGCCGAAAGCCAGCATAATCATCCTCCAGCTCCAGGACCGCAGCTGGACACTCTATGCACTGCGCCACGATACTTGCAATACCGTTGCCATTATGAGAGAAGTGGCTGCGTCCTGTGAGCACACGCAGCGGCCGCTACATACCATACAGGGTGCTCCTGTGAATGATAGCATAAATACACGGTCCATTGAATTGCGCTTTCGTGTGTTTTAGGAGCGCTAGGAGATTGGTAAGGTATCTGGTGCGGTGGCATTGTACGTTAGGCACGCGAAACATCCCACCTATCAGCGCACGTCAGAGTGAATTGGTGCTCCGGGCTCTTTCCCTTCGCCATTTGACCTTCTCTACTCAATCCTTCGAATCTTTCGAAAAGCGCAGAGTTTACTGCATTGGTATTGCCGGCTGATCTTTTTGAAAACCCAAGCACGGTCTTCCAAAGACGCATGATGGCTGGACCAACGACGCCAGACGCCGGACCAGACGTTGGCCCTCCTTCACTGCCCCCAGGATGGTGCGTCCACACTTCCTGCCCTGCTAAGCTGAAATATGCGCAAGCGCTTGGCATAGCAAGTTGACTGACAATGGCGGGAAAAGGATAGCGCAATGGGACGCCAAGTGAGAATCCCCTCCAAACCACACCAACCTCTTCTTAAGCCCTGCGCTCTATAAAGACTAGGCGCAACAACCACAAAGCTGTCTCACCCTGTCTGGTTTGGTCGCTGACTGCCTACGCGCTCATTAAAAAAAACCAGATCGAGAAAGTATTACTTTGTACAAATCAGCACCGGCGAGTCAACTTGGGAAGTCCCAACGATGGCGGCACCGCAAGTTCCCACTCCTGGCAGCACGCCAGCTGCACAAGGACAGGGCCCTTATGATAGACCTGGTGAAGGTCAGGGCGAAGGAACCAGAGCCTTCGGCGGTGAGGGTCAAGAGAGCGATAGAGGGTTGGGCGTAAGTTCTACTGAACAAAAGACACTTGATAGGCGACTGACACTCGGAGCAGTCTAGCTTGCTGAACGCGGCCTTGGGTTCAAACAAACCTCACGGACAACAGAGTGGGCAGTCATCGTCTGGCTTTGGCGGAATGGCGCAACAGTTCCTCGGCGGCGGAGGGCATGCAGGCTCCTCGGCCGGACACAGCTCTGGAAGCACCGGTGGCTTTGGAGGCATGGCACAGCAGTTCCTAGGCGGCTCCAGCGGCCATAGTGGTTCTAGTGGTCAGCATGCCAGCTCTTCTGGTGGTGGCGGTGGCCTTGGAGGTATTGCCGGCAAGCTTGCGGGGCAAGTGCTTGGGGGGAACAAGCCGCAGAACCAGAGCGGTCATGGCTCCAGCTCCGGAGCGCATGCTGGATCTGGTGCGGGCGCTGGCGGCTTTTTGGGCAGCTTGATGGGTGGCAGCCACCAAGGGGGTTCTGGCAGCAACCCATATGGGTATTCCAGCGGTGGCTCGTCTGCGGCAACCTACACGGGTTCTGCACCTGCAACCTCGTATCAAGCTTCACAAAGCTCCACGCCTCAACCACCGCATAGCCAGCAACATGGCAGCAACCCCTCCCAGCACCAGCACAATCAGTACGGAGATGCGCCGCAACAGAGCTTCACCCCACAGTCTTCAAGCAATTATGGACAGCAGCAATCTCATTACGGGCAAGATCCTTCCACCGGTTACGGTCAGCCGCATGGTGGATATGGCCAAGCTCAACAAGGGCCGCATGGCCACCACACCCCAAGCGGGACACCTGGTGCCTACAGCGGATCAGCACCTCCGCAGGGCCAGTATGGACAGCAGAATCCGTCCCAAGGCGGCTATGGTGGGACTCCTGGCCAATATGGGGGTGCACCCACTCCCGGTCAATACGGCTCGTCGCAGCCAGGTGGATACAATCAACAGTCGTACGGCGGGCAACCTAACGAGCAGTCCCATGGGCAAGGTGCTGGGGGCCAATACCAGCCATACCAGAGCGGCTATGGCAATTACCCACCACCTCCACCCGGAGGAGCGCCTCAGCATGGACAGCAGGGGTATGGACAACAGCCCAGTGGGTACCAGAGCCCTCCTCAAGGTGGATATGGTGGAGGTTATGGAGACCAACAGAGCGGATACAACAGCAGTGGTGGACCCCCATCAAACCCTGCTTGGAGATGATATGAGTCTTAACGATGGCACTCACTGCGATGTCCTAGAGAAAGGTGACGAACTGCTTTCTGTCCGGACGCAGTATGCCCTGCTATTGAAATAAGATGCAATTCCTGTCTACTTAGCTGCCAACTTCTCACACTGACGTTTATCTTGATCCTGTAGCGATCGTCCCGTACTCGCAACACCCATCGACTGATTGTGCGGTGTTTTTTTTTTTTTTTTTGCGCACGGCAGCGTTCTGGTTATTTGCAAGATTTCTGCATCCAACTTTTGCTTGTATCTGAAGTATGAAAGAGACCTCTTGATGCAGAGTGCCTTATTTCTGACTGGCCCTGTCACATATTCTTTGTCGCCTCCTTGTAAGCCTCAGGCAACACATGCTCACTAGCGCCTTGGCGCAATCCGGGCGTCCAGGAGCGCAGACTGACATGGTCTTGGGAGCGGCGTCACTTCGAAGACAACTTATCATTTACTTTGACCGCTATCCTCACTCACCTTGTCACAAGTCGGACCACTGTTTCACACTTGCCTGACGCTCCCTTTGGACATACCGCTCCTTGAACATACGCTCTATTCCCACGTACTGATCGCACACACTCCAACCAGAATCGAAGTTCCGTGTGAACCGACATACCAGTCGCTAGACGAACAGTTCACCAACCGCAGAACTTTCTTCCCCGCAAGTTTGCCAATATGAATCCAGAGTGGTTAGTGAAATCTGCGCATACTGGCAAAGAGTAAAAATAAGCGTCACTCCACTTGTTGGTGAATGGTGGCTGCCTTCCGATGGTTGCATCGCTGACAGTGACCTCGTTCTAGAGCCCCCCCTCTTTTTTCTCAACATCGCGACATCTACATACAGATCTAGCGAGACGAACCATAGCCTGCCCGAACCGTGCCGAATTGCGAAAGAACCGCTGCCGCTCCCATCACCAGGACTACCAAATCACAAAGGACCATGCAAGAGCTAATGTACGATGAACTCAGATACGATTACCTCTTCAAGCTGTTGCTCATCGGTGACTCTGGCGTTGGTAAATCCTGCCTGTTGCTGCGGTTTGCCGATGACACCTACACCGAGAGCTACATCTCCACCATCGGAGTGGACTTTAAGATCAGGACCATCGAGCTGGACGGCAAGACCGTGAAGCTCCAGATTGTGAGTGCAGTTGTAGGCTGTAGTCTTGCGCTTGACCCTCGGGCTGACAGCAACTTTAGTGGGACACGGCGGGCCAGGAGCGCTTCCGCACCATCACGTCTTCTTACTACCGTGGCGCTCACGGCATCTGCGTCGTGTACGATGTCACGGACATGGACTCCTTCAACAACGTCAAGCAGTGGCTGCAAGAGATCGATCGCTATGCCACTGAGGGTGTCAACAAGTTACTGGTTGGCAATAAGAGCGACATGACCGATAAGAAGGTTGTGGAATACCAAGTCGCAAAGGTAAGGCAATCTCACAAGCACCCAGATCTTTCTGTTACATTGACACGTTATGCAGGAGTTTGCCGACAGCTTGGGTATTCCGTTCCTCGAGACATCTGCCAAGAACGCCAGCAACGTCGAGCAGGCTTTCTTGACCATGGCTCGCCAGATCAAGGAGCGCATGGGCAACACGACCGTCAACAACAAGCCCACCGTGCAGGTTGGTCAAGGCCAAGGCGTCCAGTCTGGCAGCGCTGGTGGATGCTGCTAGATCCTTTATTCCCCAGAGAGTTCACTACAAGAGCACAAACATCAAGGGCAAGGACTGGGTTTTCGTTTACTTGCTGCACATCTAGAGAAAGGAGGGGCGTGCGCGTTTGGTTCCTGCTTTCCTGAGTAGCCTTGCTGGTGGAGAGATGGGTGATTGACGCTTCTACTTTAATGATACTTACCATGTCTGCGTGCAGCAAAGGCAGCTGCTCTAAACTGTCACGCTATGCATCAGACTGTACTCTACTTGGTCATCTTCCATAGCCAGCGGCGTTCTGAGGTGTTACATCGCGGAACGATGGATCATGTACCTGCTTCCGTGTTATCGGTTTCCTCTATTCTTTCCAACTCATTTCACGTGCAAACGTTTCGGGATAAAATCGTAACTAGCATCGATTACGTGCTGGTACTCGTAGTAGTTGGTACATTTGGTCTGTACCCTTCTTCCTCTGTCTCGAGTTGGTTCAGAAGCAGGGGGAGTACATGAGGAGTCGGATGATGACTAAGCCAGGAGACGGAGCCTCAAATGCGCCTTCCCAAACGGGATTGTTGATTGGAGAAAACAAGCCTGCATCATTGCAATATGCGTCACATCGAAGACCTTTGAGCTCTCACCTACGTGACAGCCCTTTCGCGTTAGGCGTCCGCGTATAGTGAACACATGGGGTGAGGTTTGCACAAGACATGTCAGGAGCGATTGCAGACATCTTCTTTTGAGAACCCAAATTTCTGGATTGAGGAGAACGGTCACTACACATCATGCTTGCATTTGCCGCCCTTAACCACACTTCTCTGTCACTGGTCCTCGCCCGACGCGTGTCACAAGGGCCATGAATACGAAGGACTTCGAGCAAACAATCAAGGGTAACATTCAACTATATCAAGCAATCGCACGGAGACCAAAGTCTTTTTTAGAGAGGAACCTCAAGCAGGCGCTGCAGACACACCAATCAGACCTGGAAAGGGTATTGCGCATATCCCAGCTCAACAGTGACAGCGAGGTGGGAAATTCAATGACGACGGCTTGTGAGCCTCAGGAAAGCCAGAGCTCGAAATGGAGCCTCAGCCTCCTGGATCGCGATATTCAAGAATTCGTAACGTCAGAGCTGCCGATATTGCAGATTCGTAGATTCCAGATTAGACGCCTGGGGGTCAAGAGGCAGCAAGCCGAGCCTGACAAAGAGGGGTTTGACTGGTTGCCTGGCCCCAGCATCAGTGTGCGCCAGTCGTGCATAATTACGCTCAAAGTCGTATCGCATCATCGCGAGTTACTTGTGCTGCCCCAGGCAGCAGTCCTTGAAGGACGCAGTGGCCAGAATGAGCCTTTCTTCGAAATTCGACCTTCCAAGCCATTTTTGCTTGAACTCGAAAAGCTAAGGCTTGAACGAAACGGGACAGATTTGGATGGAACCTCCCGTTCGCATTCACAGGATCATTTTATCCTTGAGATTGCTATACAATGTAATGACCTAGAAAACGCTCGCAACTTCGTCGGGCTAATCGATCCAAACGCTGGATTCGACCTTCTTGAAACCCTCTCCCCGGCAGAAACCAGGATCACTAGTCAATGCTCAATCAGAAGGCTCCCCCCCGATGGTGAGCTGGTCAAGTTATATCGCAAGCCTGAACAAGGTCCAAAATTACCATTAGACTACGGCCTTGACATCGAAATGGGCTGGAACCGTTCTAAAGCAGGTAGTCTGCTGGTGCGAAATAATGCATGTCAGAATCGTGAGAAACAACTTTCGCAACCTGGTCAACTGCCAACACCTGAGCTATCCGTGCCCAATTTGCCCAACAGCCAGCATCAGAAAGTACGGATCAAATGGGTTTTTAAGAGTAATCTCCATGCATTCGTACATCATACCAAAGGATGGAGGTGCGCAATTTGCCAGGGCCCGGACAACCCTCCCCATTCTTCGATGACCTATCTACGACTTCATCTGGCGCTACATCACGACTACCTCCGTTTCACACCCGAATACAGCTCTAATGAGCCAGGGCGCTTTATCATACGCATCAGTGAAACCGAGAAGATACATGCAAGCACTATTGGGCCACCCGATGAGGGAGCAGAGGAGTGCTATGTGAGGCCGCAGCGCCCGTTTGATCAGTCACGCTATCTAGATAACAAGGACAAATGGACAGGGCATCAGGTGTATCGGACTCAGGCTGCAAGGCCAGGCCACAAGCGTGGAAAGAGACCTAGAGAACCTAAAGAGTTCGTCTGCCGCCCTGCACCAGTCCCTGCACCTAAAAGACCTTCTTCGCCATCCGAGGTACAAGATCTACCGGAGATGCCGCGGAGACGACACATAGTACCTGCCGTCCCTAATGTCATGTTTTTTAGGAAGTCATCCTCGCGCGTGGTGCGTGGTGGGGAATGCTTGAGCGACAGTGACGAGGACATTGATTCAACATGGGTGTCCCAGTACCGCAGGAGAGACATGAAACGGCTGAAGCTGTCCCAGCCTGAAATTGAGTTGCTGGAGCTCTTGAACTGCTACTTCAGCAAGGAAAATGCTAACGGCGACGCATTCCTAATGCAAGTCCTTGTTAGATTTACCCGCCAGCATAAAGTGCGACTAAAGAGGCGTGAGATTCGACGCGAGTTCATGAAGAGACTGATGTTCTTCCGCAAACACCAACTACTTGACGCAAAGACAGTGCAGCGCTGTATGGAAATTATCGACCAGGAAGATGAACAGCCACCCTCTACCCCGACAAGAAACGGGAGGACGGTTGAGCCGCAATCTGCCGCACGAGACCGCTCTAATTGGGTGCCAGGTGCGGGCTTCACTGAATCCATGGAGCCTACCATCGGACAGGAGGACGAGACGCATGAGGTGCCAGCAGATTGGCATCCTATGCAGATCCACCGGGAGATCATCATAGCTCATCCTAGTGAGGAACCGTCAGGGCTGGAGAGTTGGCTCAGCATAGATCAGAGACGGCGCTCAAGCAATTGTGGTCAATGGTTTCGCGAACTAGATTGCTTCTGGGACGCACAATTGACCAGCATAGCAGCCGCAGTGGGCAAGCTAACTTGGAAAGATCCAAATAGCGACTTCTCACTCGAAATTCCCATTCACAGCAAGCTGGCCCGGCAAGAAAACCTGAAGCAATTCTGTCGTCTATTGTATATAGCCGACAAGACCCTCACATCAAGGAACGACGACATCACCCTGATGCCCTCCGGTTCCCCTGAGAAGATCCCTGACAGCGCTCTCAGCGAGACAGCCGAAGCTTCTATGCACACAGTCCTGCAGATGCGCTCGTCGCATGACTTACTTGATAGGAAGCATTTCCAGCGCGGCTGCGCTGTTCATGGTATTGAGACCAAAGCGAAGAGGGAACAGAGCAATTTCTACACACCCCATCACCAGACTACAGCACGCATGATCATATCTGCTTGCCCATGCTGCCACTGCCCGGTGAACGAAGCGCGGAATGCCATCGCGTGTGAGAATCATGTAAGTCGACCTCTCCTTTGCCCTTTCCTAGTGTTCGTCCCCACCTACTAGATGGCTTACTGATACTGTCCTTTTTACTGTAGCAATGTGCCAATGGCGCTTACTTCCACCTGGCATGCGTGAATCTAGACCGACGGCCGGCAGGCCGATGGTTCTGCGCGAAGTGCACCGCTGCGTGAAGCTGGGACAGAAGCGCTATCAGTCGCCAGGCATTGTACAAATATAGCGCCCCTCGTTAGATCCTATTCTTTGATATTCTAGAACAATCCGTCTTACTGTGCAATGGGGTAGCGTTTCACACCTCAATACTGTGACAAACTATCGTTTGTTTGCTTACTTTGTAGATTCGCGGCTAGGAAGTTTAGATACTATACATGCTGGATAGCTTGGGCGCCATTTGCTCATCAATGTTCCAGAAAAGAAAAAGGCGTTCTGCTCAGAACAAGTTGTTCTCATTAACAAGAGAGCAGAAGTACTAGAATGATCATGACTTGAGGACCCCAGTTATGTGATTCCGGGCTTGCTGTGCTTCAGGATCCCCCTACTAAAAAAACGGTGCTCTATCAAGCTACATATAGTCACGCTGATTGTGACTGCGTAGCTGAGTGCGACACTGTAAGAGCTAACGTTGGCCTAGAGCAAGTAAACCTCAGGCAGCCACTTCAACACAGAGAGCAAACAAGAACGACTATGAATTTATTACTGTCACTAGCTGATAGCTCGAAAGTGAGCGTAGACTCCCTGCATGGCAATCCATGGCGGAACCCATTCTTACAGAGATAGAGCCTCGCAGCGCGTCGAGCATGGACTGCGTGCTCTAGGCAAACGCGTCGCTTTGCAGAACTAGGGCGCGTCCCGCCTGCACTAGTAGCACTTCAAATTGGCAAGAGCGCCGGGTCCTTACAACAAGCGCACCACGGGCATAAATGCTTACGTTCAAAGTCGCGTGTGCTGAGGACTGAGCAATTCGAGCGACGATGACGAGTTTCGATAGGGTATAGTTGGATTCGGCCCATGGTGCTCGATCGGCGTCCAACGGCAACCAGTCCCACCTCTCGGCCGTAGACCAAGTTCGCGCCGGAACAGGCTTGGGGCCGTCTGGCTGCCACTGACAGGCTCTTCGTTTGTCTTCCGTAGACGCAGCCTGTATCTCTCGGGCGATGCGGTGTCCCTTGATCTGACGGACCGTCTGCCGGAGGCGCCTTCGGTCGGTCGTGGCCCTCGCGAGGTCTGTCTCTCGTAGGACTGTCGAAGGCGGGACAGCTGCTGTCTGGCATGCCTTGCCAACGCAGCTTCACCATCAGAAGACTGTAAAGATGAGGAGGCAAGTATGCAGGCGGTGGGACTGGCGACGAAGTTACGACTGTCTGGCTTGTGACAGTGAAAAGTCACCAGTTTGGTCGGTGTCCAGGTAGTCGACTGACTATTCTTCCACGAGAGCCCAGACGGCTGCCTGACTGTGCACCTGATGCGATAGGGGACGGAAGGGATCTCAAGTTGTCGAGAATTGGTATACATGTGCTCTGTGGTTTTCAGGCACGTCAGTTCCAATTAGCGAGCATGAAAAAACAGGATATATCGGAGAGCATTGGTCCAGTGGCAATCGCATACGGGTAAACTCTGAGAATTAGACAATGCATATCATCAACGTGACAGTCACTACAGGAAAGTAGGATTGGGGTATCTCGTATCGCACTCGCGTCCCGTCCCAGGGGATAAAACAAAATATTTAGATATCCTCTCTGAACAGATTGCATGAAAACATATAGCCACTGCCGCTCCCTCCATCCGGGTATGAGGGAGCTTTGTGCGGAACATACGCATGCGCGTGGTCGTCATGATCGCGCTTTCCCAGGTTGTGTGTAATAATTTCAATAGAACCAGAACACCGGCTTCCAAATGGTAGCCAAGTACATGAAGAGATGGAGGGCGCTTCATGGGGTCATCACCGAGCTCACATGCCTGGGCCGTGAGCGTTGACGGCAAGCCACGGACCCATAGCATCCGTCTCTTCTTCGTTGAAGACACGTCCGCTAGGCCGGCGCATGGTGAGATTGTCCTGCATAGCCAGGCCAGGCATGCCAAGGTTGCCGCTCATGCTGAGCCGTCTGAGCATGTCGACGCCGCCACTCATGCTTAAGCCGCGGCCCATGTTGATATCGGGGAGCTGATCCATGGCGTTCCACTGCAGTTGCTGGCCATCTATATTGATGTCGGGCGGCGGGAGGGAGTTGTTCATCTCGTAGCCCATAAGACCTTCCATTTTGGACATGAGTGGCCTGAGGTAACGGGATTCTTTGCCACGGATCGATGAGAGCTGCTGTAGAAGGATGTTGAGGTACTGTTTGCCCTCATAGAATGTGTTGGAGGTGTCGCCTGCGGTGCACTTTAGGACGTCGGCCAGGCAGCCTGCTATGTCGGAGAGTTTTTGTTCCTAACAGATCATCAGCCATCGTCACTTGTACGCCATATCGCAGAACACCAATGGGAGGCGAGCTTACCATGCCGATGCCGTGGGCATCAATGGCACCACGGTTGGCGCCTGTAGTGAGCTCCACCACTTTCCTCGCTAGCTCGATAGGATAGTCCAATCCCAAACCACCGGCTCCATTGCTGGTTTCTTGCCAGATGAGTCCGTTTGACACGCCCATCTGCCAGGCCAAAACATGCAACCACTCCCGCGTGACGCTGATATCCATGTGCTGTGTCTCACTGATTCCTTCGCCGTTCTGTTGCAAGATCTGTGCGGTCGCATCCAGAGCCTTCTGTGTCTGCTGCAGCCAGTCTTCGTTGCAGAGTGAGGCTCGACGGCTACCGCGCCAGGCAGCAACGAACGAGTCATCGACCGCACTGAAAAGGTTGGCCAAGTTCACGAAGCCAGTAAGCAGCTGTGGATCCTCGCTATCAAACACTGACGGCATGTCGACGCCACGGTGCAATCTGCAATGTCTCCTCCGTTGGACCGCATACGCCCTCTCAGTAATGAAAAGGAGCCAGTACAACCTCCGTCGCCACTGTGCCTCCACTGGGGGTAGCTTTGTGTAGCTATCGTTTGAATCCATGTTGAGGTGCTCGCTAAATGTGATGCATTCTTGCAGGCAATGCCACGCTTTGAGATGCTGTTCATGGTTGCCGTAATATGCGAAAAGAAAGAAGGATGTCATGACAGAGAGGGTCGAGGCCGATTCGACGTAGTCATAGTTCTTCCGTTCCCTGAGACATTCCTCTGCGAAGAGGTCGTCTGTTGCCTTCCCTGGACTTATCGGTGATGGTTGCGGTATACTGGCGTCCAGCTGTACGATCGTGGCGGCGCATATAGCGCAGAGAAAGCAGTACATGTCGGAAGAAAGGCAAGAGGAAGCGCTATTGTACAGGTTAGGGTCGAGGTAGACCTGCTTGTCGATGACTGGCATGATGGGGAACATGTGCTGAAAGAAGAGCTGGATGTACGGTTGGAAGGTGTCGCTCGGGAGTCGTGATGCATGTTGTTGAGACTGGAACGTTTCACTTGTCGTGGTCGCTGGGGATAGGACATGATGGGCGCCTTGGTCAGACTGTACCGAAACCGAAGCCGAGTTCGGCGTGCCCCATTGCTGATGCTGTGGCATCGCATCGTGTTGATACTGTGGCGGGTGTTGTGGAAGCTGTTGCTGGCCTTGCGGCATGGAGGTGGGCATGGCGGGTGGCATCTGCTGTGGAGGAAAGTAGGTGCCGTCTGACTGAGGCATGCTGGTGGGAGGAGCATAGACAGGCACAGTGCCAGGCATAGTGCCTGGCGGTGTCATGTCTGGTTGGTAGGCATAGCCCATTGGGGTGCCGTTCGGCGATGTCTGCGACCAGCCCTGCTGCCACCCTGTCCCCCATGCGCCGTGGTGCTCAGACGGACTGAGCGGGCTGGTGGGGCTGATGTTGCCAGTGTTGACGACGGTATCATCTATCCGCCTGAGGGCATGCAGGACCCTCGCACTCCTCAGGCCCTTCGGGCCTTTCTTCTTCGGCGGCTGGAGGTATGCGCATCGGATGCTCGCCTTCTTACACGGGCCGCATGGCTCCAGGCCATCGCACTTGACCTTGCGCTTCCGGCAACAGTCGCAGGCACGTCTGAGCGGCTTTGAGGGTTGGTTCGGGTTTGTGCCAGCGGCGGCAGTGTCATTTTGGTCCGCATTTGCCGAGGCAGGATGCTGCTCGAGTTTGACGTCGCCAGAGGTGGGGTGCATGCCGGGCTGCACTTGCTGGTGCAGTTCGACTGCTATTGTGCTCATGGCAGAGGCTGGGGTCGCTGCGAGGAGGTGTCCAGAGCGTGTGGGATTCGGTGGTGGAGTGAGGGAAGCGTCTTCCACGTGCCAGGCGGAGGGGACTTGGTCACAGCAGAGAGCGTGAGGACAAAGATCGCATGGATTGCCTAGGGTGCCAGAGAGTGTCCAAGTGCGGAGATAGTGGCGTCACGGCTCGCCCGCGAAGAGAGCTTAAGCAATACAGGCCAAGGTACGCGTGGGTGTGTGTGTGTAGCAGTCTGGGAGGCGGCAGCAGCAGCGGGTAACGCGGTCCTGAAGATCAGACTCCAGCAGCACTTCCATTCAAAGAGGGGGAGGCGAGGACGGTCTCAAATCGAGAACGAGGCAGATGGCCAGGGTGTCTAGCAGGGTATTAGTATTGGTATAGATGCGACGGAGGATTGACAGGGTAGAGACCACGCGCAAGTCAGATGCTGGAGAGTGGAACCTGTGGACTGGGAAGGCCAAAAGTTGGGACCGTAGCGCAGTGCCAGAAGGGAAGTAATGCGAGCTTCGCTGCCTTGGTTCTTCCCTTCTCCTCCCTTTCGATTATTCGATATTCCGAGTTTTCCTTTCCCTGCCAGTCCTGCCAGGAGTGGTAATAGCAGTAGAGTGGACTGGTGGAGGGTAGGTGATGGAGGGTAGTGGGGTGGTAGGGGGCAGTATGCAGCGCTGTGCAGCACCAGTGCAGCTCAGAGCAGTGCAGCGCAGGGCAAGGACAGACAAGGCCTGACTGACGAATCTGTCAATCCCGCCTTTCGCTCACTCCCGCCGCGTCGTAATTCGGAGTTGGGCCCTTGGCTTGGGCGTGATCGAGGGCAGAGGTGGCCGGCACTGGGCACTGGATCCCAGGCAGTGTCAACATCGGTCTGGCGCTGGATTCCTGGCCCCGTTCCCCGATTCGCATTCCATCCAAGGCACGCAGGCAGTGGTGTACTTCACCCTTCACCTACGACGACATGGTGATCGTTAGACACGCAGCAAAGGCAAGGAGCGGGGGAAGAAGGGCGGGCGCGCGCGCGCACAGGCCACGGCAAGCGAGGGCGCCAATCCAAGCGAGAACCGCTGCAGATCATCGCTGGTTTGAAGCCGTAGGCGCTGCGCTAGAAGCCTCCATCTGCTTGGCGGCCTTCGATGCATCTTCTGCTATCGGTCCGAGGGGTGCTGAGGGTGGAAGCCTGAGGAAGAGGAAGGCCTGCGAGTCTGCTCTGTGACCTGTGACCTGTGACCCTCTCCACTCTCGCTCTCTCTCCTCTCTCCCTCTTTCCCTCTGTATCGCTCTCGCTTCTGCCTCTTGTGCCTCTGCCTCTGGCTCTCGCTAGTCTGCCAAGCCCTGCACACCTCAGTGAGGCGAGCTCCTCCCGTCTCCCTCTCCGTATCCCGGCCCCCCTTCCCTCGTAGGGCTGAGCAGCTTTCTCGCCTTGCTGCTTTTCTCTGCCCATTTTTCTTTTCTGTTGAGCCTCGCGGCCGCACAGGCTATGCATGTGGATGTGCGTGCATTGCGCAAGACACCATCGCTCTGCGCGAATTAGATGTTGGGCGCAAATGCATCCTGTCGCAATCCAACTGCAGTCTCTTCATCTTCATCCCCCTTCGCCTTTCCCTCTGCCATCATGTCCCATCCTAGCCGTTGACGCTGCCTCTTGCGCTTGTGCCCCACTGTTGATTCGCTACGTCGATTGTTCGGCGCCCTCGGCGGCTAACTCAGCCTGGCAAGGCAGTATCTGCGTCCTGTCCCCTCGTCCCACATCTCGCCATTTGATCCGTCGTTAGATCGCCCTCATGGGGCCTCCAAGTTTCAGGTGAGGTGTCGCGGTTCGTTTTCGTGGGTTTGCGTCTGTGCCCCCCTGCCATCCTGCCTGTTCCTGTTCCTCCCAGATCCTTGGTGTCTCTGCCCGCTAGCGCTGGCTTGCATCACGCGAGGTCAGTCCATGGCACCGTGCATCCCTTCCGTCAGTTGGCATGACAGCAATAAAGCCATTGACGTTCGCCGGTGCGCCATTTAAGCGTGTTTCCAGAATCTGACCAGCCCTGTTGCTGCCAATCCGACAATCGTACGTTGCTTGGTTGCGATGCATAATCTCAGGCATGCCCAGTCCGCTACTTCTTCTTGGCACATTGCCTTCCTGCAGTAAAGCCTTCTGCAAGCCTTCTGGGAAAAAAAAAATTTGGCTTGCACCCTTTCCGGAAAGCAATGAGGACCGAGCTATGCTCTTCCATCATGAACGGAAGTTGCATCGTCGCTCTCTGAGAGGTGGACCACCTTGAATTTACCACGCTCTCAGAGTGCAGTGCAGCCCTTAGTCGGAGTCAAGTCGGGTCGGTGGAGGTACGTTCAGAGGTACCCGGCCGTATCTGTCCAGGTATGAGTAGTAAGCGAAGGCCATCCACTCTCACGATTTTCATGTGAACGCAACCACCTCCTGGAGCCTCGGATGTTGATCGTTCTTCACTCGGTCCCCACCATTCGTTCAGCCATTGACATCGGCTTTAGCTTGCTGAGGGGATCCAAATTCCCTCCTTTCAAAATCCACTGCAGCACTGCTCTCAACAAATTCCTCCAGCTCTTCGCTGACGGTCTTGAGCTTCTCCTTGACGGTGGTGGTGCCTTCGAAACCCACTATGTGGCGAGCAGGTGGGTTGTCGTGCCCGCCAATTGCGCATACCGCATGCACCGTTTCCATGACTAGCCGCTCCTTCACCGACTTGGAGAGGGGAGGGTACAGTGACGTGACCTCGTTGCGGTACAACTGATCACCAAGGGTGGGCTCTTCTGTGCCTTCTATCTCATCCAGCAGGCTCGAGAAGATATTGCGGATGAGCGGCGCTGGATTCTCTTCACTGCTATACGCATTCATTGGAGGAGCGCTGGAGATCTTGTGGGTCAACACGTTCACTTCCATGTTTGGTTGCACGATCGTGAGTCTGATGTTGAAAGGCGCGATCTCGTACATGAGTGCATCACACCACCCTTCGATGGCCCACTGGCTTGCACAGAACATCCCCAGTCCAGGCGTGCCAAGATGCCCTGTGATGGCCGTCAACAAGATGATATGCCCGTTTTTGTTGGCCCGCAAGTGCGGCAGTGTGCTCTTAATGATGTTAGTAGGACCGAAGAAGTTCGTCTCGAACTGATCAGTGACGAGGCTCTGTGCGCGAGGGCTCTGGCACAGCTCCTCCACAGTCCCTACCACCACCTCACTATGGCAGCAGAACAGAACGTCGATGCGTCCAAAGCTTGCAATGGCTTCGGCGACGGCGGATTGGCATTGCCCCATGACCCTCACATCCAATGCCACCACCCGCAGCCTCTGCTTCCACGAGGCCTCTTTGCTCCCGTTGTCATGTCCAGCAGACGAGATCTCCTCGAGAAACTCCCTGAAATCCTGGCTCCGTTCTGGCTCTTGCTCAAACTCCCTTGGTAGGACGCCAGCGGTCACATAATCTCCATGTTGCAGGAGGAGCCTGCACAGGCAGACCCCAATGGGCGAAGTCGCACAGGTCAAGAACCACACTCTGGGCGCATTATGTGTGGGCCATGTCGGTTCGCGCGGCGGTTTTGGTAGGCCAGCATCATTGCTCGACGAAGCCATTTGGCGGGCCTGCCGCCAGTATTCCTCCACCTCGCTCGACTCGAAAAAAAAAAAAATTAAATTGCTGCCCCTCCCTTGCCGAAACCCAACGTTTGCTTCCCCCCAGGGGAAACCGAAGAGAGGATTGCTGTAGGGACGCTGAGATGGACGCTGAGATGTGAAGTGGAGGACGAAGCCCGCTGGAAAAGGACGTGTGATTATTTTCCGTTCCCCTCACACTGGTCTCCCGACAAAAGGCCCGTTGCTTCCTGGCGTTCTTTAAAGCCTGTGCAGGCACTCGTCCTTTTGACAAAGATAGAGTGACGATCCCCGCCATCCCGCGTCGCGGATCCAGCCGTCCCATCTCCGCGCCTGTCCCAACCACGTGTATCACACATAAGCATCCATCATGATTGGCCTGATAGGCGACTGCATAGATACTTGTATACATACCTAGGCAGTTGACTTATGCACCGCCAGTACAACAGCATGTGCCATCTGTGAGCCTTCAGATATAGCATACTTCTAAGCTCTTGATGGCTCCAACCATTGAGACAAGACTCGGATGGCCATTGTGTACAGCAGTTGTGACCTTGTCTCAAGCGACACAAGGGTGCTAGTGGGACACAGAGGAATTACAGCGGCGCATTCTAGTGAATCCCTTACATCTAGGATTGTGCCCGAACATCGCCTTGAGACCAGTGGCCGCCGCAGTTCTGCGCGCCAGAGCCAAGGAATTTGACATATATACATGCACGGACGTTTCTGACGCAGACATTGGCAACTACATTGCAGGGTCATGTTTTTGGCTGGTATTTGCCAACAAGGCACGAATGCCACCCTTCCAGACCTCGTATTCTTGTCCACTGTCTGCAGCCCAAGCGCTGAAGACTATCTTGAACGTTCGTTTCCATCCTATGACCACCTTCTCTGTCCCAATTGGGGCGGTTTGGGTGTCGTAGATGGGCTCTTTCAACAACACAATGCGTGCAGAAAGTTGATTTGTCCATGTCAAACCTAGACTGGGCGTTTTCAAATTAACTGCAGCAGGATCGTCTCCCCAGCCAGTGAAAAAGCATTGCTGATGATCAAGTGCGAGAGGGTCACCAGTGGATAGCAAGTCCGTGGAAAGCTGCATGGGCGTGGCGGTTCCACGATCTGGCTGAAGCGGCTTCTGTGAAGGCTGTCTTGACTGCGATAGCTGGGTACTCTGGCTCAAGGCACCTTGTTGACTGAACTCATCTGCTGCTGAAAAGCGGTCGGCAACTTGGTTTGCTACAACCACTGCGATATTGTATTTGGAAGCAAGCTCTCGTAAGAGCGCACCCAGCTTTGCCAGTTGAAACGCACGCTTGGCTAATGCCTCAGTACCTTTTCTCGCACTACCTTTGTCGAATTCTGCGCGATAGTTGGCAGCGATGCTGTCGATTACCAGAAGGCCCACATTGCCTCTTTCGATTGCAACCGGGACCTGGTAGCGTAGGATGTGATCTTGCGCTTCCAGGTCGTGAATACGTGTGCTTTGCACTTTGGCGAGCGATGGCTTCTCGTCTGCAGCGAGCTGATTGAGTCTGGGGTGCTCATCCAGGATCTGCTTTAAGCGGGTCGTCTGCAGCTGGGATTCTGTCGATATGTATAAAGCGGCCTTGCCTGAGCCTAGAGGAGGCTTCAATTGAACAGAGAGCAACAGTGTTAGGAGGCACTGTGTCTTGCCGACAGCACTAGGTTATATTAGCGTTCTGAGCTCTATGGGCTGGTAGGATGAACGCGTCTTACCTTTCCCCTGTGACCTCGGTCAAATGGCCAACGGCAACACCGCCATTGAGGATCCTATCAATAGACTCATCAAGGACACTGATGGTGCGCCACTTGCCGATATGTTGCTGGCCTGTGGTGAGGCCGAATCCAGGATGGCTAGTAGCGTCGTCTACATCACGTTCTGTGCCCACAAGCAAAGCTTGCCTCAGCGCCTCGAGCAAGTTATTTGCAGCTGCAGGTGGGATTCCCGCGCGCCTCGCAGTGTCAAACGGGTCCAAAGAAAGGATGTCGGCGGTTGTGATGTGCGCTTTCTCCAGCGAAGGGACAATGTGCGCAAACCCCTCAAGATCAAAGTCAGGAAGGATGGCAAGAATGTCGGTCATCTGGAAATTGACTCATTGCGCGCATGACAATACCAAGATATCTTCAAGTGGCTGCGGATTCAGAGCGCAGATCCAGTCTGACGTGTGAAATGGAATCAAATTGGATCGACTGCGCCTGCAGGCTGCACCCAAGTGTTCCTGCGTCTAGCCTTAGCGCCAAGCCAAGGTTGCCTCTATTAGATTCCGCGCCGCAGCCTGATCGACCTCCTTTATCCGCTCTGCCGTTTCACCATCTTCACAGCCGCGCTATTCGAAACAACTGACGGGCGCGTCGATCATCACTGTCGGCCGTCACGCGCAGGGAATGTGTGAAAATGGTAGAGCCCAAATCTCATAGCATCATTCACCTGGACTTTCCCATGAAGCATTTGACCTTGCCCTGAGAATAATGGACAAATGGATGGCTATAGTGATATCCCAAGTCATCTCTATCGGCATGGCCGTGTTGATGAACCCCCTTCTTGCCCCTTTATTAAACCCACAACCAGTTATCCTAGATTTCAAAGGAACTCTAGATAAGTGTTTGTTTCAGAGGACAAATGCCTTGCAATTGAGATCCACCCTGCAACCGCCATGGCCTCCGACTTCAGATGCAGCCGCCTGGTCTACTGCAGACTTACTAAATGTAAGTAAGTAAGCATCCTCAGCCGCTCTATTCCTCAATTCTACATTTATCATTCTTCTTGCTTGCTTCGCCTCACAGTCCTTTCTCTTTCGCCGCCTACTGCTACAGTGTGTCCAAGCGACCACATACACTCCTTTGCGGAACGGCAATCTTTTCTATTTCATTTCACAAACACATTTCTTGCTGGATCCCGTCAGTGCTGTGCGCTGTCCATACCACTTTATAGCATTCACTTCGAAAACGACTGTCTTTTACTGTGGAGAAAAAACAACCCCAACAATTCGACCATTTCTCGTCCAACGATGCGTTCTTTTCTTGATGTTGCCGTACTGGCTACGGCCTCATCCCTGCTGGTAAATGCAGCACCTTTCAACCCCCATTTCAAAGATTACACGGCCTCTGGCCCTTATCACTATGGATCGGCATCGGCCACATCGACTTCTTCCGTTCTGCCAACCTCTGCATCAGCTTGGATTAGCACCAAGTACAACACATCAACAACTGCATTTGCTTCCGGTGCTAGGCCCACGGGATACTCCAACACCACTGCACCAATCCGTGTCAGCACGGGACATGCAGCCTCTTCAGGCTACCCACCAGCACCTTCGAACACTTCAACTGCCAGTCCAGCTGCGATGCCTTACCCTCTTCATGGCGTCAACCTGGGCAATTGGCTAGTCCTAGAGTCGTGGATGAACAGTACGTTGTTCGAGGGAACAGACGCTTGCGACCAATGGACCTTCGACTCGACTCCTGACGCGGAGTCCAAGCTGCAAAGCCATTGGGCGACGTATATCACCGAGGACGACTTCAAGACGATGGCGTCTTACGGCATCAACGCGGTCCGCATTCCTATCGGTTATTGGGCGTACGACAACACGAACACGCCTTACATCCAAGGTGCGGATGCGTACCTTGAGAAGGCCATTGGATGGGCTCGCAACACGGGCATCAAAGTGCTGGTCGACTGCCACGGATCACCAGGTTCTCAGAACGGCTTTGACAATAGCGGTCGCAAAGGCAACGTCAAGTGGCAAACGGAAGACAACCTGCAGCTCAGCATCAAGGTCCTCGAAAAGATGGCTGCCAAGTATGGCAGTCTGGAGTATGCAGATGTTGTGTTCGGTCTGGAGCTTGTCAACGAGCCGATCTCGTGGGAAGAGAATGACTTCGGCACAACAAAGCAATGGGCCGAAGAAGCGTATGCCGCGGTTGAGAAGGCAGCAGCAAACAAGCACCTTCAAATCATGATGCATGACGGCTTCATGGGACCAGATGAGTGGGTGCACATAGGCGAGTCTGTGAACGTCAAAGCAAGCAAGGATCAGGCACGCTTTGTCGTCGACACCCATCTGTACCAGAACCAGATGCCAGACGACAGCAAGCTCACCCAGGAGGAGCACATCGAAAAGGCCTGCAACTGGACCAAAAGCAATCTACTCCCTGGGTCCGCGAACCTGCCGGTCTATGTCGGCGAATTCTCAGCCGCGACAGACATCTGCGCCAACCCAGACGGCTCGACAGTTGCAGGGACGACATGCTGGATCGATGGCTGCCAGTGCGCAAACAACGTGCCTATTGAAGACTGGCAGCAGCCACTCAAGGACGCCACGAGGAAGTACATGGAGGCGCAGATGGAAGCCTTCGATCACTCGACACAGGGTTGGTTCCTGTGGTCATATCACGGCTATGGCGCCTGGGGCCTTGATGCCATGATGAAGAATGGCGTCCTTGGCAAGACGCTTACCGATCGCAAATACTCAGGCATTTGCGGATTCTGACGATAGACACTGCTGGTCTTGGGTTTGTCTAGAACTGCTTGAGGTGAAACTCAGCATAGCGTGGTGTTGGGCTTTGCTTCTGGAGGGGATGTCACACGACACCGGTTAGGACCTTCTATTCTTGCATATATGTTAACACTTTTTATGTCGCTTGACTTCTATGTGACGAAGTGTTGTTCACAGATGAATGTGTCATTCTTTTGTTATTCGATCGCGACATGAGCCTGGGTGAATTGTGTATTGTCTATTTTTCAGATAAGTGTATACGATCTGTCGATCGAGGCGATGCTCTTCAACTTCCACAGCTGCTACGCTCGTTGCCTCTTATGTTTTGACACGTGATACCGTACCGTAGACTGATCCGAGTATGTCTCGAGGCATGACTGATGAGACGCTGCCTTAAACGTCCTGCCCAGATCCAGTCTGTCATACAATCTCGGCTGGCTTCGGCAATATAGCTCCGGCCAGATCGACTTAGGATTTCCATCTGACCAAAACACAAAGGAATTCGGAGACAGATGGCCCCTGGCATAGCCCATGCCTCTTGACGGATGTACCAAGACATCTCCAACCCGTGATTCCTATGTGCCTGTACGAGGGCTGGGTGTACCTGTGTGGACACGGCCGTCATTCACACACACGAAGGTGCTGCAGTATACTAAAGCAGCACACTGCACTGCAAGCCTGCCCTAGACAGCGACCGCAATCGCAATGGATGACGCAGGTGCAGGAAGGCGTGGGAGCAGACTTCAATCCCTCTGAGACCTGCATGGTGGAGCGGAACGAAGCAGCCAGGAGCGGTGGATCATGAAAGCCATCCCAGACCGCAAGACCCAGGAGGGCGAGGGCGGTTGGGAAGACGGCCAATCGAGCCGGGTTACTCGCTCTGCAGGCGTGCGCCGTGCTCATAGAGTCGACATCGTTTCTAAATAAAGGGGATGAGGCACGGCACAGCGTCTCTCCAACCCATCCATGCCAGCTGGGGGACAAGCTGTGCAGTGCAGTGCACCGGATGGGCACGATAACGAAAGCAGCCGGGCACGGGTTGTGGGCTTGTCAGATGCTCGAGCAGGGTTGGGTGGGAGAGAGTGGGAGAGTGGGAGAGTGGGAGAGGGAGTGGTGTGGTGAGGTGAGGTGAGGCGAGGTGAGGTGTGGCAGAGGGGAGGGAGCGAGTCGAATACCTAGGCAGAGACAGCAACCCTCTGGCACATGAATGATCGAGAGCACGCGGCCGATGATTGGCCAGGACTTTCGACTCTGCCAGTGTCCCTCGGACCCACCCCTGCCGAACAGGGCCCGTGCTCAAGTCATGTGCGGGTTCGGCAGCAGGAGGGAGTAGGAGGCAGGAGGAGGTAGGAGGTAGCTAGGTATGCATCGCATCGCATCGCATCGCATCGCACCGTGCCCAGCCCATACATACACACGTACATACATACATTCGTACATGGACATATCTGCCCTCCAAGCTCATTCGATCTCGCTGAGCGCGCTCGTAGGTCTGCGAGGATCCAATCTCCCAGTCTCCCACAACGGCGCCGGTTTCTCTCGTTACCTGGCTGCGGGCGGGATTGCCGGAGGGGTTTCGTTTCGCCTTCCCACCGTACCTCCACTTTTGCCGAGTTGCTATCAATCTCCAACCCGGTGACCGACAGATCACGGGAACACGACACTCTCCAAAAGGTGAGCAGACAAACCCCCTTCTGAGCAGCGTTGCACCCGCCTCTACACTGGCCCGGCCTGCGCGCAAATCCATGCAGTGATCATGCGAGGGATCAGCATGCCTATCGCTGTCATGCGAGCATCGACTTGCCCTGCCTGGCTGCTGCCGTTGCTGTCGCTGCGCGCCCAGCGACATGACCTTGATGTAGCTCGACAGCTTTCGCGTCCACGGATGCGATGCACCTGCTTCTGCTGATACATCCCCCATATCGCGCGCGCCGTGCTTGTCGCAGCTTCATATGTTCACTGTTCCCGAGTTATGATGCCCCGTGCACCTCACTGACGCTTTGCACTGTATAGGCACCCGACACTGCCAACCCCCTCCCCCAAATCCCACCTCCATAGGCTACCCATCAATCTGGCCCAGGGTAGGTAGATGCCATGGCAGCAGTAGCGACCAACAAGAGGAAACGGGACTCCCAGGACATGCAGGCCATCCGTCCTGGCCCTGGCCTCAGCGCTGGCGATTTCGAAGGGTACTTGCAGGCTCAGCATGAAGGCATGGACAGTGGGGAGCACAGCATCGATTTCGCGTCGATGCTCGCGCAGCACGAGGAGAACGGCGGCGGCAGCGGCGACTCCAACGATCACACGCATGTCCACCAACCAGACGCACCGCCGCCACCGCCACCGCAGCCTCAGCAACGGCAGGAAGGGAACGGCCCAAACGCGAGCGATACCGCGTCGGCAGCGCTGGCCCAGCACTACACAATGACCGTCCCCCAGCCAACCGAGCAGGCCTTCCTCGCGCAACATGGAGAGTCTGGCGAGCCGAGAGACTCGGCAGACAGAGGTAGCTCTGGGCACGGAAGATCAAGCTTTGGCGAGTTTGAAGGTGGCAGTGTAAAGGAACCCCAGGCTACGGCAAATGGAAGTCCCGGCCAACACTCGAGCGCATTACTACAGGAGCTGAATTCAAAGGACCCAAAACCAGCTGTAGGGTCGGAAGAATGGCACAAGGTGCGAAGAGACAATCACAAAGAAGGTAAGCCAACCCAGTCTCTCCAACCCCAATCGCGGCCATGGCACGCTGACCATCTACAGTGGAACGACGGAGGCGAGAGACCATAAATGAAGGCATAAATGAGCTTGCCAAGATCGTGCCTGGATGCGAAAAGAACAAGGGAAGCATCCTCGCCCGGGCGGTCCAGTTCATCACACAGCTGAAGGAGAACGAGACGCAGAACATAGAGAAGTGGACGTTGGAGAAGCTGCTCACCGAGCAAGCCATCGCCGAACTCAGTTCCAGCTGCGACAAGCTTAAAGCCGAGTGTTCACGGGCATGGTCCGAGAGCGAGAAGTGGAAGGTGGCAGCGATGAAAGCAGGCATCACTTCGATTGAAGGCGACGAGGAGGGCGACAACGACGAGCAAGGAGTGGAGTAGCATTGCCTCGATCGCCGTTTCAACTTGCTTTGGGGAACCGTGTGGGAGGACCTGTCTTGCCTGCATGCTCTCTTATCTAATCTTCTGCATGTCATTTGTCTTGCGGCGACATGGCAAGGATGCCAATACTACGTATGGCGTTTTTCGTGTGATTACTCTGGAGGACGGGGCGCTTCTGTCCACATCCTACCTACTTACTTGCGCGCTGGCGGTGTCACACCAGCCTTTATGACTTGATGTTACCACCTCCGATCCTGAAATGAAGCAGCCCTCTCTGACGTCTTCGCGACTATTGCCACCTTACACCTCCTGCTGAGGCTCGTCGTTTGCCGAGTAATATATCTTGACCCGTTCTTGCAGACTCATCCCAACATAAGACTGCGATAGTTTCTTTCCCTTCCCTCCTTCTATTCCCTTTACGGAACGGGTGAGTTTCGCTTCTCCATCTTCATTCCACACGACCGGCCCGGCAGACGAGCGAAGCGCAGCTTGTAGTGGTCGTTCAGCCGGGGGACGGAGATTTCGCGAGCGCAGATAGGGCAGGCGAGCGCGGTCGGAAGTTCACAGTCAGATCTAGTAGGGCCAAGTACAGGTGGAGAGCACTGTACATGACCTAAAGCGGTATGTACAAGCGCGATATCAAGAAAGGCTGGAAGCTTGGACCCTTCTTTACTCCACACTACGTCGTTGTATGGTAATCCAATGTCAGTGCCACCGTGGACCGCTATGAGGGTGCATGCAGTGAGTGACTGATGGACAGGGCACGTCTTGCCAGGATCGGCTTCGTCCAAACACTCTCCTGCAACGGAGGAGAGCGGATTGGAGGGGATTTGGCCTGCCACCTACTTAGCTTCTCTGTTTCCTGCCTTGATCATCTTGACTTTCCCCTCGTCTCACACCCTTTCCCTTGCTCGACCTTTGTCACAATAAGATACCTACTTGCGGGCAAGCTGTATCACTCTCTCGCCACTGAGCCTTACTGAATACACGACACCACTGTTACATCCTTCACCTTTCACCTCCCACATAATGGCCAGCGCTGCAAGGACGGCGGCCGCCCGTCTGCAACCAATCGTACGCACCGTTGCTCGTGCACCAGTCCGCCAGTATGCCTCTCAGACACCCATCCGCAACGCCACCGCCGCTGCCGTCAAGCAGCCTGTGACCGAGGCGTTTGAGCGACCATACTTCCCAGATGAGCCGACCGGCCCAACCGTGCGGACAGCGATCCCTGGCCCGGAGTCGAAGAAGTACATTGCTGAGCTGGACACGGTCTTCGACACCCGCTCCCTCAACATGATGGCAAACTACCAGAACTCGTTCGGCAACTACATCTCAGACCCAGACGGCAACGTGCTGCTGGACGTCTACGCCCAGATCGCATCCATCCCGGTTGGCTACAGCAACCCAAACTTGCTTGCCGCTGCCATGACGCCTGAGATGGCATCTGCCATCATCAACCGTCCTGCGCTCGGCAACTTCCCTCAGCACGACTGGGCGCACATTCTCAAGACTGGTATCTTGAGCGTTGCACCACCAGGCATGGACCAAGTCTTTACCGCACAGGCAGGATCCGACGCGAACGAGCTGGCGTACAAGGCTGCCTTCATGTGGAAGCGCAGGCAAGAGCGTGGCGGTCCAGATGTCGAGTTCACTGAAGAGGAGATCACTTCCAGCATGAACAACCAAAGCCCAGGCTCGCCGAACATGAGCATCTTGTCCTTCAAGACTGCTTTCCACGGCCGTCTGTTTGGCTCCCTCTCCACTACCCGCTCAAAGCCAATCCATAAGCTCGACATTCCTTCCTTCGACTGGCCACAGGCGTCCTTCCCATCCTTGAAGTACCCACTAGAGCAGCACGCCGAAGAGAACGCCCGCGAGGAGCAGCGCTGCCTCAATGAGGTCGAGGACCTGCTCGTAAACTACCACAACAAGCCTGCCGCTGTAATCGTCGAGCCCGTCCAGTCCGAGGGCGGTGACAACCATGCCAGCCCAGCCTTCTTCAAGGGCCTGCGTGAGGTTACCCGCAAGCACAACGTCCTGCTCATCTGTGACGAGGTTCAGACCGGTGTCGGTGCCACCGGCAAGTTCTGGGCTCACGAGCACTGGGGTCTTGCCGACCCACCAGACATGGTGACCTTCTCCAAGAAGGCTCAGACTGCCGGCTATTACTTTGGCAACAACGAACTCAGGCCCAACAAGCCTTACAGACAGTTCAACACCTGGATGGGGGACCCTGCTCGTGCCCTCCTCTTCCGTGCCATTATCCAGGAAATCGACAGGCTCGGCCTGGTTGAGAACACTGCCAGTAAGTCAATAACCCCTCTCTATCATCCCAAGGTTCCTACCGATATTGACGTCTTCCAACAGTCACCGGCGACTACCTCTACAACGGCCTCCAGAACCTTTCCGAGAAGTATCCCAAGGAGGTTCAGAACCTGCGTGGCAAGGGCCAAGGCACTTTCATTGCCTGGGACAGCCCACGTCGCGACGAGGTCTTGCGCAGCGCCAAGTCTCTCGGCATCAACGTCGGTGGTTCAGGCGAGAAGGCCGTCCGCCTCAGGCCGATGCTGATCTTCCAGAAGCATCACGCTGACATCTTCCTCGACACCATGGAGAAGATCTTCAAGTCATGAGGGAGTTTTGACTCTTGATCTGCCAGACTGTTGCTGTACAGCTCTGAACTAATGATGTGGAACCTCTTTGGGTGGGCTTTTATCTACAGTATTCAACACGATGATGTGTTCGAAAAGAAATATGGACCTTGTAGAGGACCAGAACACTGCAGCATGGCGTTAGGCGACGGAGGAATAATTCAGGGAACGCAATGTAGTTAGACTTGGATATGAATGAACGAGTGAATGATTCACTATGCAACAAGGCAACATCCAATTGTCTTCGGCTTAGCCTGACTGTATGATTCTATAAGGGCTGTGAAAACGCGCAGTTCGAAAGTCTCAATGCGCAAATCTCAATCAAGCATTAGCCGTATTTAGAAGGCAGTGTCGGCTAATTATATGCCTCGTAATTATGTATTATGTACTTCCAACCAAGAACCGGCGAAGCGTCGACCATCGAAGCGAAGGCACCTCAGTGCTGAAGACCCACTCACCCAGACTGATAAGACTAGGCTCAAAAAAGATCAAGCAGTAGTGGTTCAGTGTCCCTGCCATCCAGAAAATCTACATACTACCACCTTTCGACGTGCTGGGGTCGGTCGTATCTGTCAGAGCAGCATTCGCCATACTGGTCCTGGCGTGCTTGTCGATGTTCTGCAACATGCCCCACGCGGCGGTTCGGTATTCGGGGTCGCCTGTTGTAACGCGGCGAAGGTAGAAGGCACTCGCTGATAGCCAGGAATGGCGGTGAAGTCTTTCGGCATGCGCCAGGTTTCGCTCGGCCCATTCAGGTTTGCAGGCATGTAGGTGCCGGCGAGGTGCAAGATCTCGTTCGTCCACTCGGTCTGTTCCCGGGCAGATTGCCCTTCCACCGATTTTGTTCGAAGATGGTCATCTCTCATGCAGCAGCATCGTACCACCTTGCGTCGTTCGTTATGTGTGACAGGCGCGCAAGCTTCAATCCTGACAAACTGATTTCTGCACCGAGCACACTACCGTCTGCAACCTGATTCATGCTGTTGGTAGCATCATGAATGAACAACCGAGTGATCGGCATTTTATTGGACATGCCAAGGGTATGATGGATCATTTCCGCAACTTCAATGCATCTGTTCAATATATTCAAGTCGTCGCTCCAGTCATATGCAGCAAGGAAGCTGCCTGGACAATGGATGATAGTTTCAGAGATAACGATGTTGTCCGCAGTAGAAGCAAAGGTTCAGTATGTATGGAAGCGATGACAGCTCTTTCAACCCTTTCTTCCATGCCGGCAACGTAAGAAACTTGAGACTGTCGATGATAGTGGCTGCCCATCCACCAAAAGTTGTCCTTGATGAGTCAGAATGGGCATAGGTTCGTCCTCCAGCCACGCGTGTTGGCGGCAACAGACCCGGGCATCGTCTCAACATAGCTACTATCGCATCTCGATGGCCGGGACGACGAGTCCTCTGCTGTGGCGGTTCTTCAGCAAAACGACGCTGAACGGTAGGTCATCTTTTTGAACCAGCCTTAGGTAACAGTACAGACTTCAAAACCAAGTAGCTGTAACGAAGACGTGTCTGGTTGGGGAACCTCTTTGAAAACACTCCGGTGCATGATGAGCTGTAAGGACTGCGACAAAATGCTAAATGGATGAGTGAGTCAGTGAAACAACAAAAGGAGTTGAACAGCCCCAAGGACTATGAAGGGCAGACCACCACGCCCATTTGAGCTACAGCCGGTAAAGGGAGCCTTGGTCGCACTTCACATCGTTTATGTCATTGTAAGAGACGATGAGATTTGGATGATTGGGGTATCCGTACTGGGACAAGCAAGAGAAATGGATATTCAAACAGCAGAATCAAAGGCAAAGAGTGCTATAAATGCCTAAGTGTTGCCACCTTTTAATTCCTCAATAGCAGTACCAGGACCTACCTGCATGCTTCTAATACGTATATATTGAGATGTCAGATCAGCGCAAGCCACTCACTCTTGTTGGATGTTTCGATTGACGTTGTGCTACGGCGTTCAGAGCATCTTATCTTATCAAGATATCAGAACTGCCACATATCTAAGTAAGCTCTGGCTGGCCAAAAGATGAAGTTCAAAAACGAACAATAGCAGGTATTCACATATGGTCACCCACTATGTTACTGACCTGCCCCTATTAGGCTTATCAATGGGGATCGAACGGGACCCTGAGCTCTCCTGTAGTTGGTATGGTCGTTCGTGCTGAGGGACGTGTGATAATTGGATAAGAACATCATAAAATCAGCAGCCTGCAGGCTTCATGCTCCCTTCACATTACATTGAACCTTTACTAGAGATCATAATCCTCGCAATTTATTCACATTGCAACTTTGATACAGTACATTTCTTCTAGTAGAGCATCCGTGCTCTGTTGGCCTACCCTGAATGTTCCTATCCTTTGCCACTCTGTCTTCTATACACAAACTGCTTATAGGAAGGTGGCGTACCTGAGCTTTACACAAGATGAATGTCTTCACGCCGGACGTCAACACCCCACGCCTCACCTCTCATAACTCCCGCCACGAAAGCCGGCCCTACAAGCTGATATCTTCCGCTCTCCATCGTATTCCTGAACACAAGCGGTACTGGCACATGAGTGACAAGTGCAATCTTGTCTCCTTGACGCATCTCAAATGGTCCAGAGCCTAAGCGACCTTCTTCGGTGATGAAAAGAGAACGTCTTGCACGAAGGTCGCTGAAGAGATTACAAATCCAAGGTTGGACTCGGCGGTCGTCTGGAAGGATGCCATCGCTGGCGGACTTGACATAGCACAAAAGTTGTGTCGAGTTGTATGGTACTATCCTTGTAGAGTCAAGTAGAGTGCCGCTCAGAGCTTCGTGAATGTTGCTTTCTCGCTCCTCATAAGTTGCAAATTCCGCGCGGCTGGAATATGACGCGGCACTCAGCCAGTCTCGCAACTTTAGCCATTCTGGCTGTGCAATCTCCGCTACAGTCGATGGGCGTTCAAACAGGTAGGCGTTTCTGCAGACGTCGATCCAGCAACCTGAGAGGATGGGTCGGTCTTGGTCATCGAAAACAAAGCCAGTGTCTTCTACGAGAGGAGTAGTAGCACTCCATGGGTTTTTGAATTGAACATACCTAGGATCAAGCCAAGTGCGCCAGCCATTGTCTGTCCAGTCGGGTACCCACGTCGTGTCCAATTGGTGGGAATGCATGCCGGAATCCAAGAACAGTACAGCAAAATCAGGACTGAACTTGAGCAAGTGTATGAGTAGACTGCGATAGACTGTAGGTAGATGTCTGTTGTAGTCCACACTTTGATGCTTAATTCCGGCCAGCTGCAGTATGCTGTGCATGGCATATGCCTTATCTCGTGGCTCTGAACACTTTCGTTCGCGGATGGCCTCGACTAGACCCCACTTAAAGACTTTGTCTGGTGGTGTCTGGACTGCCCGGAAAAGCCGGCTGGGTAAAGGCTGATGAACTGCTGGGCCCGGATACGATGGTCGGGAGGGCGATGGTCTTGAAGGTCTCTGAGGGACTTCTGAGGGTCGGGAAATGGTGCGGAAGTGGAATATTCTGTCAGGTTCATGGCCAAGGAGTTTGTAGTCTCTAATAAATATCCTGGCAGGGAACAAAGACAGCTTTGCCCAGAAGATGCCGAGAATGGGTACCGGCCACCACCAATGCTTCCAAATCGATACCCAGATTGACACGGCAAGCGGTGCAATAACTAAAAAGATCCAGGGACCCAGCACAACAAATAGATTGCTGAATGTGTAGATCAACAAAACAAGAATGAAATTAATAATAGCGATGACTGCGTGAAAGAATACGTGGATCCAATACTGCAGGGAGTGACTACTCCGGCGTGTAAAATACCAGGCATCATCGAAAGCGCGTTGCGCCTGGTTCCATATTTGATGGCTGTTAAAGACCAGTTCGCGCCAGGCGAATATCAAAAACCGCTTCTGCAAGTTCCCGACTCGCCGTGCGAGATTCCCAAGTCGGGACCAGAGAAATGCTGAGACGCTTTCTTCGGCAAGGTTTTGCTCGTCGCGGTGACCACTGGCGTTCCAGACGGTGATTGTCTCGTCTGGTCCACGGTGACGGCGATACCAGTCGACTGTAGCCCAAAGTCCAGCCAGGGATCGCCATCTAGTCAGGCTTTCAGGCAATGGTATATTGTCCCTTAATGCTTGCAGCTGGATATAGCCAAGCACGAAAACGAAGTTTGGCCACCCGATCACTTTTGTACCGCACATTAGTATCGGTTGTCGAGCCAATATGAATTCCTGAAACGTCCACGATCTTGTAAGCCAGTCATTGTGGAGCAGACTCTCCAGATCTCGACACTTGTAATCTCTCTGTAGGTTGCGACCATTGAGCAGAATGGATGCTGTAGCTGAGTTAGAGGGCATCTTTGTAGATGTGAGGAGTTGAAATTACTCAGTGCGGGTTGCAAGCTGTAACCTTGGCCCTTGAATTCCCACGAGCGTTGATAGAGCATATTGACTATGGCGAGAACACACATCAGTATCCATCTCAGTTCGGAATTTTACGTACTCACAAATATAGCGTCTCATGAGCTTGCTCGCTAACCGTTGGATCATTGTCTCTTCCTGCAGGTTTGCCAGTGCAGTGGGACCGAATCTCCACGCTGAAGTGATGCAGTCGATAGCGCGGTCACTCTGCTCGGTGCCTTCACTCAGCCAGACGACGACAGACTTTGCCTGCGAGTATATTCTCTCCATTTGCTTGACTTGCTCATTCCTTTCGGCGACATCCTGCTGATTGATGCAAATCGAGTCTACCCATACTGTTATAGCCCCGTAACGTTGGCGCAGGTGCGTCAGCATAGAGTAGCAGTTAGGTCGGAGAGATAGCAGGAAATGGTCAGAGCCTGTGTAGCAGATTAAATCTTTTGAGTTGTCGTTGTCTCTGCCCCATACATATGAGGTGGCTACGAAGACGGGAGCATCTTTCAGAGGGGTTCGTATTAGTCTTCCCCGTAGAATGTCAGTGTGGTTGCTCTGGCCATGCTCCAAGTTGATATTATCCGTACTCGAGTCTCTCTTTTGGCGTTCAAGAGGATAAAGATGTAGTAGCCTTATGTGTCTAGAATCGACTGTAACAGAATCGTAAAGCATGGCAAGTGAATAACGGCGTAGAGTCTTGCACCTGTCCACTAGAAGAAGCAAGCGATATGCTCTCCAGGATGATACTCGCCCAGGTGCGAAAGGAAGAAATCAGAGCCGCGGACTGTTTGCAGGAGCTCAGAAGTATACATCGTGTACAAAGTGACGTACCATAGCCACGCACAGCCAAGTAGGTAAGGTGTCCTGCCACATCTAGGAACCAAGGGAAGACTGAGATACGGTAGCAAGACTGCTTGCAAGAGCTCTGAACGACACATGAAGTTCATGAGGCCCAGCCAGCGTTTGCATGGCAACGCGACATAGCCACGCTCGGCCAGTGAGATAAGGTTTCCTGCCTGTCATCTCGACGAATGGGCTCGTGAGGCTGCCGTTGGTGGCGGACCTGCAGGAGTGAAGTTAGCGCTACGGGATCTTTGTCGACTCTAATCTACATCGTACTGCCCATCCAGTCTTACTCAACAGTTTTATAGATTGACAGAAAGACGAACGAAGGTGGACATGTTGCGTCATGATGTAGTATTCATACATGCTTTGCGCCTCAACGAGCGTGCAATTGAAAGCGAAGCCCTACGCCGACGCCTTTCGAAATGTATCTGCTACGACATTCTTTTACCGGTAGAACCTATATCGTTGCCTAACTGTACCGAGATTTCCAATTAGAGAATAAAAAACCTTTGGTTACTGACTTACTGCAAGGTAATAATTCAGAGAAGCTTTCGGACTGGCTGATGAATATGACTAATACTTCTAATAAGGACATGGTGTGCCGCACACCGCAGCAACGTTGCTGTTATTTTCCTTATTACACCAGGCTTGGCGCTTGCTAACAGAGCTAAATGTCAAGTCAAAACACGCTTTGGGCTTAGGGCTGAAGAAGGACTGTACAGACCCTCACGCCTGGCGTTTCTAGGGGAAAGAAGCTCGAGGTAGAGCATTATACGAGGTAGAACAGAAAGCAGTGAAAGAAGCGAAGTAGCGCTGTGCCGACCAATCCCCTATCAGCGACAAGGCCATTCTGCTGTTTAAGACGGGGTTGAGAAGGAAAGAGTCCTGGCGCGTTGAGATTTAGACCTCTGCCACTTCCTGCTATGGTCTGTGACAAGTCACTTTAAGGCATGTTGTTAAGACTTGCACCAGTATTGTAGAAATGTAAAATTTCCACCTTTGTTAAGCTGTGGCTCTGACATGCATCTCCCGTGCTATCAATTGTCACACTACTAGACTTCACGCAGTTCAGAATGGTGGCGTTGAAGTAGGACGGACTCTCGCTGGTACTGTATCTGTTGAGTTGCATCATCATGTTGGGTATCACCTTTGTATCATTTAGAGTGGCTGACTCGTCGTAAGGGATGCGTTTGGTATGGAAAGGGACGACTATGAGGGAACATAGTTACTAGTGCAAACCAGAGGGTATCGTACATACAGTCCTGTTCACTTGAAGATACAAATCGCTATCCGACGCCAACAAATGCATATCACACGCCTCTCACTTTTCGATAACTCGGCGGCTTCACTGTCCGCCGGATGACTTTGCCGGCATAGACCGGTACGAGGCTGGCAGCGCAGATGGCGGCAAACCTCCACCAGAAGCCTAAAGTCAACATGAATGCGAGATCAAAATAATCGCCAAGGAAAGGTATCGATCCGAAGAAGATGGCTGCCGTGCCTAAGATGGAAAATATCATGACAGGATGCCACGTGACGATTTCAGCAGCGACCATGATGAGTTCGTTGACGACCAAGACAGTGTAGGAGACGAGAACCATCTTCTTAAAGCCAGGAGAATTCGTTGCCGCGTCCGGATCAGCATCGAAAGCTTTGTTGCTATTGTATGATGGGACCAGCAGCTCAGCACCGCCTTGAATGATGAGGCCTTGGTAAACGGAGATTGCGACCCAGATGAAAAAGGTCCGATAGCTAAGAGATTTACCAGAAGTAACCTCTTTGTACAGTTCTGGGTAAAGGTTTGCAAGACCCTCGTCGACATCACGGTCGAGGACTAGAGAGAACACTGGAGCCATTGTGTAAACAGTCGCGTATCCCACCAATAGCCAGTCACGATAGAGGGCGACTGGCTCAAAATGGGCAGCGATACTGAAGACTGTCTGGCAGACGGAGATGATGAGGCCGCGGTGGATGACGAACTGTGCCAGTTTCGCAGAACGTTTGTAGCTGTTTCGGCCATGCCAGACAAGAAGTTTAGTGAGATGAGCAAATTGGGTTATGCTAAAATCAGCAGCCAGTGAGGCTTGCTTGCCCTCTTTACCAACTATACCAACGCCAACGTCAGCCGCTTGGATCATGGACACATCGTTTCCACCGTCACCGATGCAAGCGACCCGCTTCTTAGTAAAGTGCCGGATCAGGTAGGCGACGTCTGCCTTCTGAGTCGGGCTACAGCGGCATGCAATTACCGCTGGGAGGCGGATGGCGAGGTTGATAAAAGCGTCACGGTGGTGCTGCAGATAGAGAGACAGAGACTGACCATCGATGAGAAGGGCGGCATTCGGCTGGCTGTGCAAAATGCTCAACGCGTCTAGAGCAGCCTCTTTACGCTTCAGGCCTGCAATGGTGTGTATATACTGGCCTCGGCTGACTAGCTTTGAAGAGACTGCAACACAGCGTGCTGTTTCGACTTTGTCGCCCGTCAACATCCAGATCTTGATGCCAGCATTGCGAAGCAGTTCGAGGCTTGGCTTGACATTCGGTTGAAGCTTGTCTTCCACCCCTGTGACACCTAGAAGGTCGAGATTATGCTCGAGATGGTGTTTAATGACCTCGCTCACGGCGCGGTCGCGATTTTGAAGACTAAGACTGGCTTCTGAATATGCAGCTGAGAAAGCTTGGTACTGTTGTTCAGAGAGATTCTTGCGGCCGATGACTAACGTGCGTAAGCCTTCACGAGCCATGTTTGCAGTCTCCTCATCGAGCCAATCGTTGGCTGCGACTATTGAGCTCATGACTGTGTCTGCACCCTTCTGATAAAATACTATTTCATCGTCGCCAGGGGATGCTTCTCTCGCTTTGCGGAAGCGCACAATGATGCCCATACGCTTACTGTCGCTGGTGAACGGGAAGACATTGAGAATGTCAACTTTGACCGCGAGGCGATCGTCCTGTGCAAACTGCAGTGATATACTCGTACGATCTCGTTGGGCCAGCCGAAGACCCACGCGCTCTGTCCATTGAACAATAGCAATCTCGTCTGGGGAGGAGGCTTGGTAGGCTGTGGATGGCTGCCCATCTTCGCCCTCATCCGTTGTTGGTGTGACATTGTGACATAAGGCTAGTGCCAGGACGAGATCCCTCACACGCAATCCAATCTCACGTCTTGTTCTAGTTGTTGAGCCCAGGGCTGCGAATCCTTCACTCGGTGTAAAAAGTCTGTCGCTTCCGGCCTCACTCTTGAGGAAAGACTGGCTGACAAAGGAAGTGACTTCCTCCATCGCTTCACCTGCATACGAGACAGTTCCTACATGGATTTTCTTAAGCTCCATCTCGTTCCTTGTCAGCGTACCAGTTTTGTCAGACAAGAGGTACTCGATCCGCCCAAGATCTTCCGGTATTGTGCTGGTCCGGACGACGGTACCTGGGATGCCCTCATCCCGGTGAATGAGCCAAGCGAAGACGCTTTTGCCCATGTCAAGGTTGACTCTCAAGCTGATCGGAACAATCGTAGAAAACAGGATCAGAAAACGCATTACGGCCACGTACCACTTGCGTGGTTTGCCGTCTACTTGCGTTGAGCCAGAAGGCTCGAAATTTTCTAGTGCCACTAGTAGAAAGCTCAAAGCTGCTGTAAGCAAGCAGAGTATCTTAGTCAAAGAGTTGATTTCATACTCGAGCAGGCCCGTCTTGCTTCGTGAGGGCGACGTTGAGAGAGCAGCTCTTGTCTGTGGGCCAGTATACACGATCACTGCATGAACAGTAGTTGATGAAGCCAAAACAGTGTTTGCCCAAGCTGTGTTGTCGATGCCGAGTGGCATGCTCTTAGCGCTCGATTCTCCACGCTCCTCAGCACTATCGTAACGGCTGCGATGAGGGACGAATTCTAGCGTACCGACAAAGTCGTTGACCTTCTTGTCCGGTTTGCCAGCAGTGATGCGTAACCTTACATACTCGCTTGGAGCAAGGGTCTGAGCTAAGGGGGATGCAAGTCGCAATTTCCAGTCTGTCTCGCCATCAAGCTGATCTGTCCGAATGAATGCCTCCCCGCCACCGCTCGGGTCTGAAGAAGTTGTCTCGTTATCAAGCGGCCTGCCGTCTTCCACTTGTTCTAATAGATTTGGTTCAGGTGCGCGCGCAGCTTCCGCACCTTGGCTGGACTCGGCAGCAAAGCTTTTTAATACAACAACATCTGCAGGTATCCGCTGGTCCTTGTTCAAAACAATAACGTCCCCAACTCTCAGATCCTTCGATGGCCTCACAATCTCTAAGATTTGTGATGACTGTACGCCCAACTGCGCCTCCTCATCCTCCCTCTGCTGCAACCTTGTGCTACTCCTGGTAATCCTGCTGGTAGCGATTGAACCCCCTGTGCTCTCGTCAAACACAAGCACCTTGTAAGCCTCGCTGTTGGCTTCTTTGTCTCTCCTCCGTCTCTGGATATCATCGTACGCCTCCTTGCCCAAGGTTATGGACAATACAAAGACTAGCGGTGCAACGTACGTGCTCAGGTATCCAATCCGTAGTGCAGGTATGATCTGAGACAGAGCAACAAGCAAGAAGTACATGTTGAAGAAAAAGCTAAACTCGTTATAAAGGGTCCGTGGGAGGAAGGAGTAAGATGTGTACTTTGCGTTCGATACAGTGTTTGGTGGGAAGCGGGTTGCCTGGGATTCGCCTATAGTGATAGTTCGTGCCGCCGAGGGGTCGTAATCATCGTCAAGTTGGTCATCATGGGTCGTATCGGCAGAGGGTAACGCAATAGATGTCATGCGCTTGCTGAAAGGCAGGTATTTCCATAGCTTGCTCCGTCGCAGCATTGGGGGTTGATCTCGTCTAAAGCTCTCCTGTAGCGAACGTCTTGTTCCGTGCAAAAGACCAGCGTCTTCTCCGACCGAGCTGGCAGCACTCCGTCTCTTATCCTCATCATTGTCGTCATCTTCCTCGTCTTCTATGAGGCCTTGCAGATCGTCTTCCTCGCTCTGCCTGGGTCGCCGCCTTGCACCGAGTCGGAGGTTGCGCAGTGGTATCCTCCTCCCATAGTCTAGACTAGAGGGTTTGCGGGAAGTTCCTTTCGCTGCGTAGGTTGTCTGCGGATCGAGCTCATTCAAGTCCAGGTCATCGTCGCTTTCCATATTGAAGTATTGGCGCGGTCAAGCACAGCCATCCCAGACAGGTCCTTCAAATCGCGCCTGTAGTTTGATATTAGGCAAGAAGAATGTCGCTGCCTGCATCCGTAAAACGCTACATGTACAAGACAGAAAAGATGGCTGTCATGTCTTGAGTTCCATAGCGCAGTTATCCCTATATGGCTATCAGCCACAGGCAGCAGCTCTTGTTACAAGCCACACCTCAGGCACCCAGGCAGACTTCCGAGCCCGCGGTTATGGATCCCGCTCTGTGCACTGGCCTTAGAGCCTTGCGGCCTTAGGCCTTGACCTGGCTTTGCCTTCTCTGCCTTAGGCCTGTTGTAATTTCACCAACTGATTTGATTGGTGACTGAGGCAGGCCGTCGGAAGGTTATTTGAGGTCCCTAATCATTTGTCTCTACGCAATAATCTAACCCCTTCTCCTTAACGATTAATTCAGAAGCACTGTCCTGTGCATGGGTATTGTAAAAACTCCACGCGTGCTCTTATTTCAATACCTGGCTATGGTTGTTCCGTTCTAGTGTTCATGTACTGTTTCAATTCTAATGTCCGGGTACGTTTTACCATTCCTTGACAGACATGCGATCCATACCTAGCTAGTTCCGCTGCCAGCTGTGCTTCCTGCAGCTGCTGCATCATACATCAGGAGCCTCCATCCGTCACAGCATCAATAACAACGTCTGCTCTTTGCCTGCCTCTACTGACCAGCGCGATGCAGACCTACATTTAGCTAATCATTCCTTGACTGTCGCGTTCCCGCGCAATCCTTTCTTCCATCATGGAGGATGATGATTTCCCAAATTTCGGCAACGCCTACCCTGCTGCTACAACCCACTCGACCACGTCAGCTTCATGGAATCCGGCCCTACGAGAGGAAAAGAGAAACCTGAACTTAGCCACAGAAACTGCAGCGCCGGCATTCGATGCTCAAAAAGAAGACGACGACGATGACTTCTTCGACCGATATCCGAAAGCTACTCCAAAGAAAGATGTCTCACCGAAGCAGGACTTGCAAACAGCTGAAGATCAAGAAGACCCATACACCACATCACCTCTAAAAGAGCGCAAGCGAAGCATATCCGTCAATCATTCTATCGAGGTGCGATCTGAGCCTGCACCACTGAATAGCGTAGAGAGCGCGCCTATTACTATCTCAGAAGTTGAAGGGCCAATAAGCCGGTCAGGTTCAGGGCTAATTGATAGCATAGACGAGCAGGACGATGAGGATGCTGTTTTTGGTGTCGAGGAGAGCGCTCAGCAGCAGGACAAGCATTTAGAGGAGGTAATGCCATCTGCTCAGTTGGAAAAGCAACTTCCATCGGAAGGTGTGCAAGAAATAGACCATGGCTTGCTTGACCAGCACGTGAACGATATTCAAAGCCAGGCGGCGCTCTACGAGCATCAGAGCGAATCTACAGAGCTTGAAGAAGCGCAGGTGGAAAGCGAACACGCTCCTCTTATTCAGGACGAACAGCCCCCTCCAACTCCCGGCCTTGCTAGTCGGGTGCAGACTGGTGGCCTCGGCACTGTATCGAACACACAAACTCGGGTTGACCCCCACCCTAGTTTGGATCGCGCCTTTACCAGTGACTTTACAGATCAGCCTCAAGCGCCTCTTGAGACTGCAGAGCCTACGGTAGATGAGGCATGGCCGGCAGCGGGCGACGATGCGACCTTCGGCGACCTTTTGGATCAGAGCAGCCAAACACAGCACATGCGGCAGTCTAGTTACGAGCGACCCGCTGCGCCAATGGTCCAATCCAGGGAGCGATCAGGCACAGACCTCTTCGACGAGGCCGCCGACGCCGCCATTGCACAAGCTGATGCACAGGGGACGGACCCCTCTGAAGCTCTCGAGAACATCGCAACAGTCGAGTCCATGCAAGAATCTGCAGGACAGTCACAAGATGCAGCACCGAAGGAGCAGGATTTGACAGCTGCCTGGGCAGCTGCTTTGGATGATGACGATGACGATGTGCTCGTGGATGAAGAAACTCATCTAGATCCCAGTGATCTGTTCGGGGATGATGCGGACGACTTTCTAGAAGACGATTTTCTGGCCGAGGAGCTGAGTCATCCGCCAGAACCCGTACGGGGTAGGCTTGATCAATATCGGCCTGGCCAGATGCCTCAGAGACCGCAGCCTTACAAAGCGCACAGTCTTAATTCTCCCATCGCTAGGGCGGCTGGTACGCCTGATACAGGTCTCTTCGATCTGTATGGTGACTCTGAACCACCAAACCAGCCCCAGCAGCAGCAGCGGCGGCCGCTTCCAGCAACAGCAACGAGCTTTGCCGATAAGAGTAAGGGGGGCTATCAATCTCCTTATGATCTCCCAATGGAAGTCAAACCTAGGCGGGCACATAAACCTCAAGCGCCCACTGTGGCGTCTCCACATTCCGTTGCACCTCCTAGAAGCAGCAGTTTCGCTAGCAGCACTGGCGTACCCCCGTCAGCACCTCCTCAAATACCAAGTCTAGGAAGCGCTGGACGGTCATCTTCTAGCCACGAAAGCGTGCCACCGCCTGGAGGCCCCAATGGAACAACTGCTTCTGCAAAGAGTACACCGCAAATGGACAGTGGTTTTTTCGCGGACCTGCCTGTATCGAGTAAAACACGACAGCGAGTTCATACGCCACAGCAGCAGTCAATGGTCTCGACTCCCCCAATTGCTTCGCAGTTTCCGCCGCGTGTATCGTCCTCAACTATAGACACACCACCCATGGCTATTCAGCCCAAGCCTTCCGCGCCCCCAAGTATAGCTCAACAACAAACGCAACAAGCTGCTAGCGGTATCATGGGTGTATTGCATCAACCTGAGAGACAGCCAATGTTCCCTGACCAGCCACAGCTGGCTTCACAGCCTCAGCAGTCTATAGGTACTGCACCGCCTGCGAGCAGTCGTTACTCACCAAGTGCACAGAGACAGACACCCCAAGGACCAATGGCACCACCACCCTCAAATCAGAGAGGATTCTCACCTGCACCACCAATCACACGATCAGTTTCAAAGACCAGATATTCACCTGCGCCAGCAGCTCAGCCAGGGGTGCAGAAAGTCACTACGGCATCCTCTCAGGCTGTTCCTGTTTCTATACCAAACACTCTTCCCACCCGCACATCGCAGTCATTTGCTCCTAGGACGAGCAGCCCTCTGGCACATTCAATCGGCAAACCACAGCCAGAGATCAACAAAGAACTTCCAGCCTCACCACCTCAATCAATAAGTGGGTTCACGAACATGAGCATGTCGCCCGAACGCTCAGAGGCGCCGAGACAGTCGAAGTACGCGCCGCAAGAGAAGTTTGCTGGCGCCTCACCAGGATCTTCCTTCGGTCCTCCCATCAGGTCAAGAACGCAGTCACCTGGTTCTACGATGAAGCAGTCAAGCATGAGCATGACGCAAATGGAAAGGCCACTCTCTTCAGGTGAATCTGCTTCCGTATCCATGTTCCAGGCACAAGCCCCCACGGCAAAGAAAGGTCCTGTGCTTCCGCATCGCCGACAGTTTTCGCGTGACATCAGTTTTGCTGCGCCACAGGATGAACGGAGCCAAGACCCTCTCCAAAGGTGGAAAGGGCAGCCAATTTTCACCTGGGATGCAAGCGGGAAGGTCCTCCAGAGCTTCCCGAAACAGACGCCCTTCTATGCCACTGGCGCTGGTCCATCGATCAAGTGCATGGCGGGTGACATACATGTACAAGAAGCCAGCACGTTTATGGCGTTGGATGAGCGCACTGCTAAGTATCCTGGCCCATTAGCGGCAAAGAGCAAGGGCAAGAAGAAAGAGCTACTAGCTTGGCTGGAAGGAAAACTAGAGGACTTGGAACGTGAAACTGAGCAGGCTCTGCTCAATTTTGAACTTTCTCCAGAGCACAAGAAGCGTGTAGAAGAGAAATTTGTGCTATGGAAGCTCATGAAGATCTTTCTCGAGCATGACGGGACGCTCGAAGGTAACCCGAAGATCGAAGAGGAGGTGAGGAGGATTCTTCTTCCAAATTTGGCACAAATGAATCAGGTCATAGATTTGCAGTCCCCCATACCCGCATCAGTCCAGGGCGACGTAGTGGATAAGGCGAGCCTCATGCAACTACGGCAAGCACTCTTTGAGGGCCAGCGTGAGCGCGCAGTGTGGCTTGCTGAAGAGAAGAAGCTGTGGGGTCATGCTCTTATCATCGCATCGACAATGGGCCCGGCGATCTGGAAGCAAATTGTGCAATCGTTCGTGCGGTCAAACGTCAAGTCATTGGGGAGTGATGCAAAGAGCATGGCAACCTTATACCAAGTATTTGCAGGAAATGCTGAAGAGTGCGTTGACGAGCTAGTGCCACCAAGCGCTCGCGCAGGCTTCCAAATGATGAGCAAGTCACCGGGTGTGACTGCTAGCAATCCTCTTGAAGGTCTCGATCAGTGGCGCGAAACTCTAAGCTTGGTGGCAAGTAACCGTACTGCTCAAGATGGGCAGAGCCTGATCTCTCTCGGCAAGCTTTTGACTAGCTACGGTCGAGTTGAAGCGGCCCACAGCTGCTTTTTGTTCGCAAAGAGCTTTGTCAAACACAGTGGTGCTGATGATACTGACGCTGACTTCGTCTTGCTGGGAGGAAACCACCAAAGCAAGGACGAGACTTTAGGCGCCGATCTTGATACGATTCTACTTACTGAAATCTACGAGTATGCTTGCTCGCTGTCTACATCTGCAAGCAGCCTGGTATATGCGCCTCACCTGCAGGCTTATAAGCTGATACACGCACAAGAGCTCGCCGCTTACGGTTTGAAGAACAAAGCTCAAAGCTATTGCCAGCACATCGCCTCTGCTATGAGCTCGTCCACAAGGGGATCGCCCTACTACCACTCAACACTCACGCAAGAAATAGCGGCACTTGACAGTTTTATCTCACAAACGCCAGAGCATAGCGGCGGTCTCTTCAGCAAGCCTTCGATGACCAAAGTCAGCAGTGGTGTTGGAAGTTGGTTCAACAAGTTTGTTGCTGGTGAAGATGCAGAGACTTCATCCAGTGTGTCTGGTGCAGTCGCTTCAAGTGAGGTCGGTGCTGAGGCCAGCGGGCCGTTCGGCGGAGTTCCAACCAACGGGGCGACTATCAGCCGACCGGCCAGTGGTATGGATATGTATGCAAATCTTGGCGGTGGAGTGTCTGTACCAGGGAGGCCAACAACGACTACAGCCGCCTTTGCACCATCAAGCGCTCCTAGTAGATATGTGCCAGGAGCCCCCTTAACGCAGGCGATGAGCGTAACAAAGCCTGAGCAGCCAGCTATCAACCGTTATGCCCCAGCAGGTTCGTATGCGCCAAGAAGCCGACCGTCCATGGATTCAGTACAGTTCTTCCAACCAGAGTTAGGTAATAGCCTTGGTGTACCATCGGAACCCATCAGGCCATCCTCTTCAAGGTCGACGTCTTCACGCTATGCACCGATTGCACAATCCGGTCTCGTACCAAGGCCAGAAGTCGAGAGGGCCTCCTCGGACTATAGTGTACCTTTCGGTGAAAGTGCATCCCGCCGTGGATCAGGCCAGAGCGGCCTGAGCAACATGAGCTACGAGCCGAAGCCTATATTAGCAGAGCAGCAGCAAGCATCACCGTTTGGAAGCTATCAACCATCAGTACCTGACAAGTCAATGAGCCCACCTCAACAAACAGATCCGGAAGAACAGCAAAGCTCAAATCCAATTTTTGCAAACGGTATAACGCCATCTTTCCTTGAAGCCGATCCTGAAGGAGGTGATACGTATCAGCCACCTAGTATGGGTGGTTATGAGCCTCCCACTGCTAGTAACAGCTACGAACCTCCAGCCTTCCAACCGTATCAACCTGAGCCTGACTCTCCAGAAACGCCCTCTGACAAGTCGGCCAAGCCCACAAAGAGGGGGATTATGGATGACGAGGACGATGAGCTTGCTAAGCGCGCTGAAGCCCTCAAGAAAGCTCAAGCCGACCGTGAGGCGGATGAAGCATTTAGAAAGGCAGCAGAAGCAGACGCTGCGAGGGATGGTGGCAAAGACAACGACAAGAAAGGGGGGTGGTTTGGGGGGTGGTTCGCTGGCAAGGGCAAAGAAGGTGATTTGTCTGGCAGCGGCCCTATCAAAGCTAAGCTTGGAGAGCAGAGCTCTTTCTACTACGACGAGCAGCTCAAGAAATGGGTCAACAAGAAGGGAGGCACAGAAGCAGCAAGTGCATCCGCTCCCACACCACCACCTCCTAGAGGTCCTTCGAGCAGAGTTCCAAGCGGAACCAGCAGTATGGGCCCACCATCCGGCCCTCCCTCACGCATAGCAAGCGGAACGGGACTTTCTGGCCTTGCAGGTGGTCCGTCTAGCCGACCCCCTACATCTTCCGGTCTGTCAACCGTGGCGCAACCACCGTCACGAACCGGTACACCCGGAACACCAGCAGGCGCTGGTGCTAACGGCGAAGGCTTCCCAGTATCGGGGACACCGCCTGCTGGCCCAGGTCTGCTGAGCGCTGGAGGCCCGCCGAGCAGGCCTGCGACGAGCTTGAGCAATGCCAGCAGCATTGATGACCTACTCGGTCCCCCTGGAGGAAGCAGAAGGGCAGGGGGTGCAAAGGGAAAGAAGAAGGGTGGACGTTATGTCGATGTCATGGCTGGACAATAGGATGGGGGCGAGTTTATATTCTATTCTTATTCTCGGACGTTATATACCGGCGTGATCTGCGGATTCTAGGGCTCATTAAACCTAGGGCATGGAGAAGTTGGATTTGCATCATTGGGCGGCTTGTTTAATACGGGTGCATGGGTCTCTCACTTGGCCACTCTTGGAAAGTGCCCAGTGGTGTAGTGGTCTGTACAATCACAGCATGGTAGAGGCCAGCACTTTACAGAAGAACATATTAATCATCATATTGAGTGAGCTGATAACTTCGTGCAGTCCTTTTTGATTCTGTGCTTTCTAAAGCCTTCTCATCAAATGAAGGGCTTACAGGCAGTCAAAAATTTTGTGTTCTTCATTTGTTCCTTGGGTAAAAATCCAGCCAACGCCTCGCTCGATGATGCCCAGACATCAGAACTGGTTTGCTCGCCTTCAGTTTCGTCAATCATATCCTCGATGCGGCATACCCACCTTGGCAAAACTGGAAGACTGTTAGAAATGAGGGTTTCCACCAACGTTCGACTCTTGCGGCTAGTAGAAACTCTCTACCATGGTCTCCTTGTTCACAGTATTGATCGCACCAGGACCAGCGCCCTCTCCGAGCTTAAACACACTCTCAACCACGCTCAGCTCTGTGGCTGTGGTGTCAAGGCCAGTGACGGCCATCCAGTCGTTCACCACCATGCCAGCGCCAACAACTGGGCTGCCTCTGTTCACCGAGCCAGCGACAAGTGGGACTTGCAACAGCGAGCTCAACTCGTCCTGGTCTTGTATACTCGTCTTGGGGTGGACGATGCCGCCGCTGTTGCTCAGCGCCATGTAACTCCCCGTCAGCACGTTGTCCGCGATCGTCTGCCTAAACACCTCCACACCAAGCACGTCCGCGACGATTTCCTCCGTTTCTCGCTCTAGGTCAGGGTGAACAAGTGCCACATGGTCGTTGGCGCAGATGACGTTGCCGAGCGCGGAAAGTCGCTCCTCTATCCGCTGTATCTTGACGCTGTCCGGTATGGAGTTACGCAGATGTTGTAGCTCTTGGTCTGTAGTCGAGGTGGGGACAAGCAGGCCCTTGCGGTTACCTGCTGTGAGACGGCCAATGATGCGGGTACCGGCGATTGTGCAGTGGGTGATTGGGATCACATCTTGCAACTCAGCCTCAAAGACTGAGTAGAAGTTTTCGCTTGCGCCGATGGCGACAAGAGCGTAGGAATTTGTGAGGGTGGAGAAGACACCAACTCTGTACGGAGAATTCTGTCAGTCAACAGGTTTCTGGACTGCCTTTTCAGACCATCATATGAACTGAAGGGTTTGTATTTGGGTATGTCGCATGGCAAAGACGTACTCGTTGGAGTTTTCAAATGAGGCGCGCACAGCCATGATTGCAGTCTGGTTAGATGTAGTTGTTTGCGGGAGTATAGTGTCCAACTTGACAAAGTCACTGGTATCGAGTGTCTGCTGTGTTGACTTGCGTTGTCTCTTGCTACAAAAAGAGGAATAGGTATGTCAAACTTGTTGATATCCAATGTACGTATTCTACTTGAGAATTAGCTGGACTTGATCTAATCTTTAAAGAGACGTCAGATTTGGTGGGGCTCTTTGGTTCCTGAGACACCCATAGCCACATGCAGCTAGACCCCCGCCGTTGCCCTGACTCACACAGACTGGGAGTGACTGCGTTCGGTCTCATGCTGTGTGCGGTGATACATGATGAGCCATCGTCCGCAATGATGAAGGCCACTCTATCATTGGCTGGATGACTTTTCAACCAAAGCCTCACAATCGAACCGCTTCTGAGGCTGACCGTATGATGGTCATTGTGTTTGTATGGAATAAGCTTCCATAATATTTCTAGACTTCTCATACAGGCAGGGAGATTCACCCACCTTAGCTCATCGTGGAAAGATACGCATAGCATAGGACGAGCTGAGCCCTGAGGTTTGAGATTCAAAGACTAATATGCAAATGACGTTTGTACTGCGTTGGTTTCAAGCTATCGAAAACGAGTTCTTCCATTGATTCTGAGTGTGGTGGGTATCAATCTATCGTTTCGAGGATACCGGATGAATGATCACACAAACGCAAGGAAACTGGTCGCATTTCAGCCTAGGCTGATGAATGCCGGGTTGTCACCTTGCTGCACCATGACCTCCTCGCCAACAACACTGGGGCTCACGCCGCCTCCAGTGCCCGATCCCCCCAATTCTGATCCACCCATCAAAGAAGACGATGAAGCAGCTGCGACCGCATCAAGCTTCGCCTGCTTCTTTGCCCTCTCCTCATCATCCTTCATCTTCGACGCAGCCACCTTGATCGCGCCGACCACCATAAACACCACTGCCCCAAGAGCTGTTATGACCCGTCTCGTCATAACCCATCTCAAACCCTCTACCTCGCTCTTTGCGTCTGCTTGCAAGCTAACAGTTATCCTGTAATTAAGCTGTTGGATCTTGTTCTCCATATCTGTCTGTTCGCCTCTCACAGCCAATTTTCTGTCGTCGAACATGCCCTTAAGTTCGTCTTTCATCCCTCCGCTCTCTTGGCTCATTCGCTGGCTGAGGATGTCAAGCTCGTGCTGCAGCTGCGTGCGTTCTGCACGCATCTTTTCCTGTTCACCTTTCCGTCGTGTGGTGACTTCGGTCCGAAGTTCGCTGCACGCAGCCTTGAATAGATAAATCTCGTTCTCGACCATGGATTTGGACACGAGTGCGTCTTTAGCCAGATCCATGTTCTCCGCCAGGATCAGCCGAGTCACCTTCATCATGGTGATGGCCTGTTCTTGGTCCCAGCCGGCATCTGTGAGGCGTTTGACAAGGCCATACGTGTCGAAGTGGTGGACGTAGCGCGGCGCATCGATGTGAGGCGCATGAATAGGTGGTGCGTGCTCTTCCTGTACACTGAACTGTCCGTCTTGTTGTTGCTGATGTTCGTCGTTTCTCCCGTCTTGCTGCGACGTTGGGGCAGGCACTTCGTTTAACAGTGACTCTGTAGGCTTATCGGGGATTTGATTCAGTGCAGTTGAGGGTGCAGTGGGTATCATTGATTCTAAGGGATCCATCATTGGATCATCTCTTATCGCTGTTCTCGAAGGCAGCTCGTGCTCTCTGTCGTCTGGCTGTGCGTCTTCCTTATTTCGCCGTGGATCAGATCTGTGCTTCTGCACTTCCTCTGCTTTGAACTCCTTCTCCCCGTCACGTTGGAGCTGCTCGCCTATCTTTGGCAGAGACTTGGGTTGCTGCTCGTCTGCTCGATGCTTCTGTGTTGTGGACGGGCCAAGGCTCGTCCCTCCTCCCAAGTGAGGCGCATACTCATGTGCAGTGCCATAGCGCTGAGCTATTGGCTGCTGACCTCTGATCGCAGTCCGACTGACTCTTCTTCGTTGCGACGTGGCGGCCAATCTTCTTACTGGCGGTGCGACAGCGACGGCTTCGGAGGTGCTGCGATAAAGGAAAGGCCAGAGGAAGGGTAGGCGAGGGTTAGCCATAGCACATAGCAGTGTGGTGCGTTAAGCTTAGACTACTATTATCAAAGAGGTGATGGCCATCGATTGCTTAGATGTATCTGGAATTAGATCGTGCTCAAAGCGATATATCGGGCTGTCACAGGTGGAACCAAATGATAAGTGTGAATCTCAAAGACCCTTGTCACCCGATTGCCTGGCCTGTTTTCCCCAATATTCCACGCATCATCTCTGTGGCTTATGAACTCACATATCTATTGGTTCTCGGCTGTGGAGCCACATCTAGCTGCGTGTGGCTGGAGCTCTTGCAACCCAAACGCCGAGGCATCTCAGCATTGGGTCATATCGTGTTCAGCGTGTCCATCTTACACCCATATCTGTCGATGCGATAGCACAGGCTCGATCACACGATCATGGCAACAAAGCGTTTACTGAAGGAGCTTGAGCGCTTCAACGCGGACCCATCACCCGCGCTCTCAATCCTCGAGCCAGCAAAAGATGACGACCTTACCAATCTCCTAGCAGTCCTGCGAGGACCCGACGGCACAGCATACGAAGGTAAATAATCCCAGCCCTGTCATTGGCAGGCTACCAATAACCATACATCAATCGGCAATATAGGCGGCCGCTTCCACCTAAGCGTCCAAGTACCACCAACATATCCAAACAACCCACCCACACTACGCTTCCTCACACCCTGCTGCCACCCGAACGTTAATTTCAAGACAGGCGAGATCTGCCTTGACCTGCTGAAGAATGCCTGGACGCCTACATATGGGATTGTGAGCACATTAGAGGCCGTGCAGCAGCTGCTCAGCGCCGGAGCGGAACCAGACAGTCCGCTCAATATCGATCTTGCGAAACTAGTGAGGGATGGTGATCTAATAGGCGCTGAGGCGCTGGTGAGGTTCTACACCTGGACTTTGGCTACACCGAGGTGACCAAGCTATGGTGGGGTGCGTTGGTCGACAGGTTGTGAGGCACAAGCAGGCATAGGGTCTTGTTTAAAGACCAGAGAAGGCATATGCGACTGGAGTTAGTTACTGGGTACGAAACTTTATGATATCACACAACACTAGAGAGATTGATCGATCTAAGCGACTAATACGACTTCACTTTCGTAGTGACATATTCCCACATTGTTCCAACACTACATGTTACCATCCAAGATCGCTCGATAGACCAGTCGTCAGAGCAACTTCACCATCGTAATGCAACCGCTGTAGTTGATGTTAAACTATACAGTGGCTGCGTTAGAGCCTTGTACGTGATCTATGCAACTGTGCCAGGTCGAGTCAAACCACTTTAGACATGACTCCTACATTTAGTACTTGTGCTCATAGCTTGCTCCTAACCCACATCTCCAACTTCTCCAGGCTACCTGCACCACCGTCATAGATATCTCTCTCTAACGCCCTAGCATTCACATGCCTGAGACCTAATTGGCCTACTCTTTCGCACCCCAATAACCTCATTGTCGTCTCAACTTCTGCCTTTAGGATCTCCAGCACCCTCTCGACGCCTGCCGTGCCTCCAGCACCAAGTCCATAAAGAGGTGCTCTGCCAATACCAACGGCGCTTGCGCCGAGGCACAGCGCTTTAACAATGTCGGTACCGCGCTTAATACCACCGTCTACCCAGACTTCGAGCTTCTTGAAGACTTCTGGGCAGTACTTGCGAATCTCAAGAAGGGTGTGGATGGCAGGTGGGGCGGTGTCGGCTGCTCGCCCGCCATGGTTGGAGAGGATGATGCCCTTGACTTGTGGTGTATATAGGCTGGCAAGGTATGCATCTTCGTGCGTTTGAAGACCCTTGAGGACGATTGGTAGATGTGTGTGTTTCCTCAGCCAGGGCAGTGTAGCCTTCCAAGTCAAGTCCGGGGCTGTTCCTGCGAACAGCGCTTTGCCAACGCCTCCCCCTCCGCTCTTCTCTTGTGGATCCGGTGAGGTGGTCGAAGCTGATCCTTTCTGCACTGAACTCCGCACTGGCAGATCTGAGCCAACGTTTTTCGTACGCTCATCGTGCTCGCGTTTTCCAGGCACTGGCGCATCCAGTGTCAAGCAGATGAACTTGATCTGAGGTAACTTTTGTACCCTTGCAAGCATCTCCTCGCTCTTTTTCCTCTCTGTCTGCACGTATAGCTGCCACCCAAACATCTGCCCTGGAGCAGCATCCGCTATGATCTGCTCGGGAGTCTGCGAGGCGTTATTGGATATGAGTTGCATTCCGCCAAATCTGGCACATGCCTGTGCTATGCCGTGCTCACCATCTGGATGCCCGAGTCGAGCCATTGCGGCAGGCGAGACGTAGAAGGGCAAATTCACCTTATGGCCGAGAACCTTGGTTGATGTGTCGCAATTCGTGCAGTCTACGAACACTCGCGGCCGTAGAAGGATAGATCTATAGACAGCGTTGTTGAAAGTTTTCGAAACGAGATCATCGCTTGCAGAGTAGTAATAACCCCAGGCCTTGCGACTGATGTTCCTTGTTGCGAGTGCTTCGATATCGTTAAGATTTAGGCATTCCTCCAACGTCTCTGGCGCCTCTTCAATATGCTGCTGCTGTGTTGAGGTCGACGCAGGCGGCTTCTGGCCGTCTTCTCGCGGTGACTTTTCTTCCTTGGGTAGCGTGCTCTCATCAATGACGCCCAGTTTCGCATCTACTGGCAAACTCTCTTCTAATGTACCTGGCGGGTGAATAGGATCATACTCTTCAGTCGCGTCCGTCCCAGCCAATTGCAGGATAATCTTACTTCCACCTGGATGCTCTGGTATGAAAGTAGTCACATCGTAGACACTACCATAAAGAATCACCCAGCAGCTCTCGATTGAGCGATGCTGCTGCACCTCGTCAAATGTAAAGACTTTAGACATTGTGTACGCTGTTGAGATAGCAGTGGAATGCGGGATAGAGCAGAGATAAGACTCTGAATCAAACGGAAAAATTGAAACTGATATGAACTTACTGTTGCCGGAAAGTCTTGCTATCGACGTTCGTGCGATAGGGACCTTTTGCTCATCTGATCGGAGAAAGTCGCCCTAATAGCCAAAATCGATCTGTAGGAGCAGCGAAGGCTTGTAATGAAGTTCGCCTCGGCCAATTGGGGCACTATGTCGCTGTTGAGAGATCTTGCGTCGGCAAATCACCGTACCTCCATATGCCGATGCACAACGGCCGATGAGGCAATAATTTTAGCAACTTCATCTAACAACACGTCAAGTGTTTGACTGAATTATTTCATCACTGTATTTAAGTAGATACATAAGTACTGATGGCTTTGCCAACGACAGTAGTGACCAAAACCGGTGAACCATGTGAGCGATGCTCCAACTGCCTGAAGACCTTGCATAACGCAATGCACGTTCTCTAGCTCTACATTGCAGCATAACGAAAAGCTATTCTAAGCATTTGAATATCAAGAGTAGCAAGACTTTAGAAGTATGCCTTGTATCTGAAGGCTATGGTACGATTGAGATAGCATTGCAGCCCTCAAGGACACAAGTTCAAGGCACTTGGCCTCCAATCCTTTCCAAGTTGCACGAACGTACTGCAGCACCAATGTGCTCAGGCACCCTCTTCCTGATTGGCAACCGCGTATTTATGCTTGATCCCGTCTAAATCCTGGACGATGCTAATGCGCTCTTTCTCGATGCTTTCCAACTCTTTCAGTGCAGTGGCCTTTTCCGAAGAAGTCATAATATTCTCCTGAGACATCATCGAGAACGAGTCGCTCATCAAAATATATGCTTCGCATAGCTGCTTTCCCAACTTTTTGTCTATGTTGTGTCTGTCTTTGGTTCTCAGGGCACGGACCAGCGATCTCTCCATTTGCACAAAGGGTGAGTCAGGTCCTGCTTGAGCAAGATAATGCTCGAGTTTGTTCATTGAACGCCTGAACATACCAGGTCCTACGAAAGTTAGATTGAAATTGCCGAAAAGAGTTATGCGTTACTTACCAAATTCGCGTTGACAGCTCTTGTAAATCTTTTTCATATTGCTACCAAAAAAGTTTTGCTCGCTGTCAACTGTAACATCGAGAAGTACATTCCTTTGATATGTCAGTAATCAAGACCCCTTTCGATTGAAGTCAATAATCTTACCGGAGGCTCTTTTCGTAGTCGTCATTATTGATTGAGAACATGCTCTCGAAGTAGTGCACGTATGTATTGATGAGGTTCTGAAAGCGATCCGCTGGGAAATGCTCTACCAGGTCTGAGTCTAGGGCAGATGTCACCTCTTTCAAATCATTGGAGAGCGCCTTGAAGAAGTCACAAGTGCACGTAACCCTCTGTGCCTTCAAAGAAGGCCATGCAGCATTGACCACATCAATTGATAGTCGAGCAAATTGCTCGTTCCAAGATTCCTGGGTACAGGCTTTGGTCCCCCAATTACCGAAGTGTCGAATGAATGCCAGCATGGTCTGCCAATGGCTTTGCCTCTCCTTTCGCCTCAATGTTTTGACAGCGTGCTCACGGCACTTCTCGTGCTGTGCTTGGAGTGGCTTGGTGATTGTTTGATAAACTATCGAATCGAATCTTTTGCGACGATCCTCTGCTCTAAATTCATATCGCACTCTGAGATCGTTCACGTTTTGTAGTAGCTCCTGGCGATATGGTGCAGCAGACTCATCTACCCACAAGACCATATCTCTAAGGAACACAGTGATTGTGTTGTAGATGTAATGTTCAGTATTTTCTAGGAGACCCAATGCTGCCGAGCTCACAACATGATCGCGTAGCGCCGGAATGCCAGTCGCTTGGATCGATAGTTTGGTTCCTTTCCTAGCCCGTCTTCCTTTCGCGGCAGCGTAGTGCAAATTTGAGACGCAAAACACTGCTAGCTGCATCCTCTCAGGCAAGTAGCTGTCGAAAACTTCTTGAAGGCCTATCCTTACTTTCTCGTTCCTCGCATTGACAAGCACTTCGAGACGATTAGAAGCAGTGTGCATAATCCCCCTCTTAGCCTGAGGGATTTCAACAAAAGTCAGATCCTTGAGTCGTTCCAGCACATCATTCTTCTTGTCAGTGCGCCGATCATTGAACACCTTCAATTCCTTTTTTAGTTCCATCAAAGCCGTCTTCTTCAACCTCAATTGCTCCGTAAGTTCATGGTATTGTTGCAGGTTAACAGCCTCGGCTTCTAGCCATGCTACTAACTTTCCGTCAGCGCCGCCATCTATGCAGGTGGCAATAACAGCAACTTTGCCCTTGAACGCTTTGCCATAGCGAGAGATCGATTGGTAGACAGTCCTATCGTCGACTATACGTACTATCGATGCAACGATCCACAATTCGTCGCACGTCTTGATATAATCGTGGCAATTTTCTGCCCTGAACTGGTTGGTGTCTGATATTCCAGGAAGATCAATCAGTGCGACTTGCTCCAGAATCCTTGGTCCTCGAATACCAATTGTAACCTGCTTGACGAGTGGCCATATCGCTGTAAGTGTAGCCTGAGAGGACGAGGCGATAATGGGATCGAGAGTGGCTCGCAGTTTTGCAACGGACGGTGCTTTGATCGTTTCAAAGTGAACACCGCCATCATGAAAGGTTCTTTTATTCAGCATTGCTTCAGAGCTTGACAGCATACGATCGACGAGTTTTTCGGACCCTTCTTTCGTATAGCAAATTCTCAAGACTTGAAGCGCGGCATCTCTGGTGCCAGCCAGAATGCCGTTACGAAACAAGCTGAACAAAATGTCACAAGCGTTGTGCGCGCGTCTCTGGTATAGCTCTCTCTCACTTGCATCCCAATCGGAATCAGCCTTGAAGTGAAATGCGATGCAGTCGGACACGAGCTTTTCGAGCATCTCACGAATCTGAGCTTTGCTGTGATAGATAATTTGCGCTTCGAATGGCTCGCTTTGCGCTTGGAAAGGTCCTTGATACTCCATCGGAACACAAGTACACGAAGAACCGCCGCTCGATGATCTTGCAAGGTCATCAATGTCAGTCAGGGAGTTGATGAGGGAGCTCTTGCCTTTCCCTGCATCGCCTAGAATAGCAATTCTGCGTCTCCTCGGTGCTGGAAGGGAGAGCATTCTCACAGCTCTATGTGTCTGGCTCTGCACAACTTCGCTACTGGGGTTGAGACGTCCCAAAAGTCGCAAGATCTGCACTGGAATTTGCACCATGCGGTCTTTGAGAGCGGCCATACCAGTGTCATAGACAGGAAATGCTGGAAACGGCTCCTGTCGTTCGCTGTATCCAGCAGTAGCATCACCAATGTCTTGATTCTCATACTCAATGTCGTCATCAATGTCGCTCTCAGAGGAGATTTCAAGACTTTCTTGAAGAGAATCCGAGGTCGTAGCATGCCGATGTTCGAGGTCGTCTATGTCCATACCACTGGTGGGTCTACCGGTGGAGGGACTGTCAATCGAGCCAACCTCGCTTGAACGATCCTCTTGGCTGAGTCGTTCTCCTTTGCATGAGTTATCAATCGTGTTCTTGATCGGCGGTAAGTTTCTTGATTGAGTGTCCTGGCTGATTTGATCATAGCTGCGCTTCCCTAGAGCAGTCTCTGACTCTTCCCTAAGGGCGCTATCAGTTGTTCCAGCCATGGCCAAGGTTACGAGTGTACTTTCCAATACTGTAGATCCTACCGAGAACAGACATAAAAATTCTCAAAAAGAAGCACAGGTTTATATCACTCGGTGTACGAGACGGCACCCCTCTGAATCGCGCGTGTGTTCTGGTACACAGTCAACTACAGGATGCTGACACATAATTTACATCTGAAAGTGATCGTGAAGATTACCAACCTCACAGAGGTGAAATCGATTGGAAGCCACATGCTTCATCAGGCAGATGTTATGATAACATAACCATACTCAACTCACTGCTCTGATGAATATGACTGTCATTGTTTCATGCTCCTGAAGCCAGATGATGAATACAACGTGACATTTCACGCTGATGTATCTGGGCTACATCAGCTCAATAGATCTCTGAACAGTAAAGGCAACATAGGTAAGACAATGGACGTTGTTGACTTCACCTTTCCTCACATGTCCAGCTCGAGATTTAGAAGCAAAGTTTTCATTTGATAGACATCGACAAACCTACACACCTGTCGTTAGAACCTCGACATAAATGTTCAAATAGCAAAGCCCACAAAAGATTCAAAATGTCACAAGCAACGCTGACGCTATGAGCCACAGGATGATGGAACTTGAGGCTTGGCATCTGCCACCCATGTCTTGTTAGTCCAAGGCAAAGAATGGTATCTGCCCAACATCAATGAACCGCTCATATTTCATCGTCTCTCCCAATACTTCACATACATATAAAGATTCATCCCAGCGGAGTCTCGGTGTGTCATACATATGCTTTAAGAGTCTTGGTGTTAGTTAAGATATCCAAAATACATCGGAGAGAGTGCATGGTGTATTGAGCGATTTTGAATGTTGAATGCGATCAGTGCCACACTTTGTATTGGCCACAACTTGGGAGACAAGAGTCGAGATCTAGCATACCGAGGTATTGCCATCCAACTGTTGTTATCGAGGTCTACTGGATCAATAGGCTCAACTATATCATAATGAGCCGGCTAGGGACAGCTGCGCAAGTCTTTGCCATACCGGAGCTATTAGAGCTTATCTTGCTCGCGCTTCCCCTTGACAAATTCTACGAAGAGATCGAGAGTATGCGTCTCATACTTACATCTCAAGCAGTATGTCGTACATGGCGCAACCTTGTTATCAGATCCACACCCATCCGCCAAATGCTCTACCTGCCAACACCGTGCGACGCCAAAGAGGCCAGGATCTGGTGGGACAAGACATCAATCCCACCAGCCCGGCCGAATCCATGGATCCCGCACGTGGTCCTGAACCGCCGCAGCTGGGGCTCTGCCTACCCGTTCGACAACACGTACTCTGCATACAACCTTGACCCAAGTCGTCCGAAGCTGTGGACTTTTGCTTTAGAAATTAGTCGTGCCGACTACGAGCGCTTTCCCACGAGTGGCGACCATAGCTGGTGGAACATGCTGCTAGCAAAATCTCCATTTGTTTGTATGTGGTATACTCGAGCGTTGTATGAACTGGGCTCGGGACGGGCCCCTTTTGTGACGTATCTTGACTACATTCCCAATATACGAAAGCATGAGCAGAAATATGTGAAACGGCGTAAGGATGGTATAACACTCGGTGACCTTGTTGAGGCTGTGAGCGAGCTATTCGTAATCGACGGCGGCATCGGCTGGGTGCGAGTCGAGAGTGTCAGGCAAGCAGATGATGAGACTGGAGAAACGAAAGATCCAATTGACCGACTGCCTGCCACAAGAGACCTCTTGCCTATTGCCAGCGCGCAGCTTTGGTCAGAGCATTTTGAGCAATCATGAACTGCAGGAGCATTGCATGGCTCTTTGATATCGCGGTACATCTCCACAGAAACGTTCTTCTTCCTCTCGATCCCAGCCCCACTCTTCATTGAACGGCGAGAGCGTCATTTCCATAATATGGGACAGTATTTCTCTCTCACCCTTCTTCTCGACACGATCGATCAGTTCGTCCAATATCCAAGACCGTGGAATGAACTTGGGGTTGACCTTCTTCATGGCGGCTAGGCGCTCACCTTCGGCATCTTTTGAATCGGTCCAATCTTCCAGGACTCTATCACGGTACCTGGCAAGCCATTTCGCCACTCGTTCCCGAGCCTCAGATTCAGACGAGACGAAAGCGGTCAATCCCTCATGATGGAAGAACCTCCCCGCGATTTCTTTTCGTTTCTCGTCAGTATCAATCTCGATCAGCCGAATCGAAGACAGCTTGCGGAAGGTGTGGTTAAAGTCAAGCTCAAGTGCTTCTAGCGTATCAAGCAGCTCAGAGTAGAGATGTTCGAAATCGCCGTCCTCTTTGCCCTCTGAGTTTGGCTTAAAGGTCTTTAACCCCAGTCGAGCCGTCATCAATCGTCGATACTCTGCCATGAAAACCGCCTTATACTCTTCGGCAGTGTCGTCAATCGCCGTCGTGGCTCGTTTGACAAGTTCATCCACCCACGCCTCTTCAACACCCTTTTCAACAAAGGTTTCCTCATCGACTCTGCCACCAGCGCCCAGCAGTTCGCCGAGAGCTTCACCAAGCCTCACAAGATTCCACCAAATGATTGTCGGTTGATTCTTGTAGCTGTACCGTAGCATATGGTCATCATGATTCGGAGTGTAATTGGGATCGAAGTTGTCCAGGAATGCGAACGGGCCGAAGTCAACGCTGAGGCCCATGACAGAGGTGTTGTCAGTGTTCAAGACGCCGTTAGTGAAAGCATATGCCTGCCACGCAGCAACTGTCTTCGCGTTGCGCCGCACAATTTCTCGGTACAGGCGAGCATAACGATTCGACTCTTTGTGAGCTTCACCCTGCAGTATATCTTTGGCGATCCCGCGATCCGGATCTATCGTGTTTGCTGAGTCCGCAGAGGGAGACTCCTTCAGATTCTGCGGGAGATTCTCCCAACCACCCAAGACCTCTTCGGCTGCATAGTCGGCCAATTTCCGGATCATGTCACGGTCGCCTCGTGACCGATGCAGGTCGAAAGTGCCAAGCCGGAGCCATGACTGCGCAAAACGAGCGACAATCGCACCAGGCTCGACTCTTTCCCTTCGAACCTTTGAATCTGGTGCCAGCACAAGACTTAGTGCCCGCGTGGTCGGAATGCCAAGCGCGTCGAGTGCTTCCGATACAACAAACTCCCTGATGCTTGAGCGTAGCACAGCTTTCCCATCTGCAAACCGTGAGTATGGTGTGCGACCGGCACCCTTCAGTTGCAGCTCATACCGAACACCAGTATTCGGGTTCGTCGTCTCAAATAATGAAATGGCTCTCCCGTCACCTAGTTGGCCAGCCCACTGTCCAAACTGGTACCCTCCATAGCATTGAGCCCACGGGTATATGGTTGTGTCGTTTGGTGTATCAGATTCCAGAGTAATGATCTTTGCGCCAGAAACGACATCTTTAAAGTCCTCGGTTTCTACACTTGATGGGTCGATCGCAAGATCCTTCAATGCCGCCTTTGACACGCCAAGCAACTCGGTTTTTTCGTATGGGTCTGGCCGTACGAATGTGTATCCAGCGCTCTTGACTAGACGAGGACCCAACTTTTGCCGGTCTGCTGCGTGTGACTCTTGTGGGGTAGGGTATCCTGTATCGGAAGGCAATTTCCTCGTGAAGACGTTCGTTTTTGGTAGGTCGTGGACGCTAAAAGTTTGCGAAGGATGAGAGCCATTCGCAATGTTTGACGCCATTCTGGAAACTCGTTTCAAGTGTTGCGGCTGTGGTCCTGCCAGGCTGCGGGTGATCGAACGCATATACAAATTAGCAATCGAAGACGGATACGATCAGAAACCGATTTTAACAAATTCAAAATAGGTCTCTTCTAGAACAGTGTAATTAGTGATATAGAAAATCAGTCGGAGCAATGATGATAATATAAATGGTACCTGTCATACTTCCGTCAGGCCTGCGAGCGCGAGTCGCGGTACATGCGCATGCGACGACCAAAAAGCTGTGGTTGCGTCATTAGTTGCTTTAAATCCGAAGGTTACCTCCACTAGCGAAGCGTACTTGATACACGTACATAGGTACAATATCTGTCGACTTCACGCGACTACCTAGGTGAGCCGCTCATTACGCGTACCCAACCAAAAGGACAGACATGTACCCCCATGTTGTTGGCATCCAGCTCCTGCATGTCACCCAAGCAGCTCTTGCGGGATATGGGGTGTATCAATCATACGTCGCCGTCACGAACCTACGATTGTACGAACAGACCTCTGAGAAGCTCGCCGACTGGTCCAATGAAGCAGCACACCAACTCCATAAAACCCGCACAACTCAAACCTCTGGCGCCTTAGCTATTCTTGCCTCACTGGTTACTGCTACTGCGCTTGCAATTCAAGGAGATGACTTGCCTGGGTGGGTGAAAAGCTTTGCGAACCCTGCTTTGCTATTGGGTGTATTTTTTGCAAGGGGTCACATCAAGAGCTACTGGGCACCAAGCGATGGGAAGACAGTGGGCTTCAAGGTGCCAATGCCAGGTATGCAGCAGTACAATGAAGCGCAGACAAAGACCGAGAGACTGTTGCAGGTGCTGGAGTGGCTGCAGTACTCTTGGGTGGTGACAAGTTTAGCAGCTACATTTGGGGGTTACAGTTGAAGACAATCTATTTCCAATCGAGTTACGACCGCCCCAAACGCAACGCTATCAAGCCCACAGGTGGACACCCGTGTCACAAGTGACATTCGGCGGCTGAGAGCCGCTGCATTCTTGACCTTTTGGATGGTAGAAACACACTCGATGCACAGCAAACGGCAACGCATTGATCCTTCTAGAACTAAAGCCCTGCCCTTTGTTGCTGGTTTGATGGGCGACCGAACGCTGTCCTTGGCAGCAAGTCGACAGCAGACATATTGCAGGGCAGATGTCTGTCATAGAGCTCCATGGGTTTATCAGTGCATAGGACATGCGCAATCTGTTGCATACGTCTATATCATGAGACAAAATCCAGAAAATCCTTCACGCCAGTTAACCATAGGATAGCTCTAAACAAAGTTCGAAACTCCATCTTACCGCAAGGCTAGCTTTCTGCTGAGCTGCGCTCAACCCCTGATTGCGCTACCTCAAGTCTGAGAGACTGATCGAGAAGCGTCTATAGGAGCACTTGGACTGGGTTTAAAGCGGTCATGATTTACTGACAGGCTACGATGCATCTTTTGTAATACACTCGCAAAACTATCGCTCATGGGAAGACGACCTCAGGCATGATTATATAGGAACGGAGACTGTTGAAGAAAGCCTACACAGTTGTACTCAAAAAATGTCTTTCGACAGTGTTTAAACCATCAGTGCTTCAATTGTAGTAAGAAACATTGAGGCTGAAGTCTGTACATCAGGAAGCGCATGTATACCCATGTATCATCTGTACTAGGTGTTGCAGTTTACAATTGGTTGCAGCAAGCTTGGCATCACGTGGGTGTCGCGAGAGCCTCGCGAGGCGCGTCATTTGCACGCGTTTCCGTTATGAACTTCAATTTTAGCCACACTATAACGACGAGACGAAACGTAATATTACACGCAACGATAGCAGTCCGGTATGGTGAGAGCAGAATCTTCAAAAGATGCCATCGGCGTCAAGGCATCGGTAAATGCAACATCAGCAAATTATGATCTGCCTTGGTACGATTCCCTTCCTTCTGATCCATCGCCAATCTAGACTGATGATTTGACAGGGTTGAGAAATATCGACCAGTCTTCCTCGACGATGTCGTGGGGAACGTAGAGACCATCGAACGTCTCAAGATCATCGCGAAGGATGGCAACATGCCACATGTCATCATCAGTGGCACTCCTGGCATTGGAAAGACCACTTCGATCCTCTGCCTTGCGCGACAACTCCTAGGCGATGCATATAAAGAGGCAGTACTGGAGCTCAATGCAAGTGATGAAAGAGGAATTGATGTGGTGAGGAACAGGATCAAAGGATTTGCGCAGAAGAAGGTTACTCTGCCAGCGGGAAGACAAAAGCTCGTCATTCTAGACGAAGCGGACAGCATGACTTCAGGTGCACAGCAAGCATTAAGGAGGACAATGGAGATATACTCAGGGACGACCAGATTTGCATTTGCCTGCAACATGAGTAATAAGATCATTGAGCCTTTGCAGTCAAGATGTGCAATCTTGCGTTACTCGAGACTTACGGATGGGCAATTGGTGAAAAGGCTGAACCAAATCTGCAAAGCAGAGAACGTCGAGTACACCGACGATGGACTCGCAGCACTGGTCTTCAGCGCCGAAGGTGATATGCGACAGGCTATCAATAACTTGCAAAGTACTCATGCAGGCTTTGGGCTTGTTAGCGGCGACAATGTCTTCAAAGTCGTTGACAGCCCTCATCCCATCAAAATTCAGGCAATGCTTAAAAGCTGCCACGACTGTAAGATTGACGAAGCACTTGAAGGCCTGAAGGAGCTCTGGTAAATGGGAGACCCCCAACGGACTTAATGTTTGGTACTAACGCGGTCAGGAACCTGGGATACTCATCTCACGACATCATCAGCACGATGTTCAAAGTTACCAAAACCATGCCCTCACTCTCCGAACACAGCAAGTTAGAGTTCGTCCGCGAGATCGGTTTCACACACATGAGGATATTGGAAGGCATTCAGACGTACTTGCAACTAGCTGGGTGCCTGGCGAAGCTTTGCAAGCTAAACATGAAGCCGCAACTCTTCGCAGTGCCTAAAGCTTGAGGCACGTGCGCTTCAGTAAGGATGTGGCTGTCCATATATGTCGATTAGCGTGGCGTTGGGGTATGGATGTTGTTGCGACCTCCTGTAGACTTCGAATGTGGAGTCATGTCATGAAGTCTTCTGTCTTACTTCAGCTATAACTCACACGTCAATCTTTGATCTGAGTGTGCAAACAAATATGATACCGTGGCACAGATAACGCCCCACTTAGAACACCAAAACAACTCAGTTCCCGTTGAATCCTAAGCCGGTAAATGAAGACCTAACATTCGAGCCACTAACTGTATGCGCCACTAACTTGACACAAGATTGACCCAATCGTTACGCATAGCCTGTACAGCCCAAGATGTATGGATGATCAGAAATTCACAGCTACAACGATCTCCACCAGCTGACCTACTTATGTACTATTATGGCTGACACCATACTCGAATGTCCACCCGAGTATAGTCAAACGTGTCGGCTTGGAGTTTAGAATAGGGTGAAATAAGGGTGAAGAGATGCTGTTTATGCAGGAGATTTCAAGGCAGCAAAGTCGGAATAGAATTCTGGCAGGAAAGAGTTACATAGGTTAGTCTCACTGGAGGCCTGCATCAATCACGATTCTATTGTATAGTAAGGGGTCGACGAGTCCGGCCAGAGAACAGGGCTGATATCAATCACGAAGTCAGATTAGTTAAGAGGGACCTCGGGATATTCTTGGCAAATTGCAGCCGCTCGCTACGTCTCATCGCAAAGTTCACCTTCAGCTTTCTTAAATAACGTTCTACCTGGATGACGCTTTTACTAGGAATGAACGATGATGATTTCTTCTGACTAACCGGAATCGTCGAGGCGCAAATGGTATCGACTTAATGCGCATGCGACAGATTTATACCGAACTGAGCCTTGGCGAGCAGCAGTAGCGACGCCTTGACGCACGCAATGAGCTTAGCATTACCAGCGCCTTTCGAAAGATGTTCCCTCTCCTGCTTCGATCGCATAGCATGACTCCATATGACAGAACACTCCTGCTAGGACTCTTGTTTCTGACACTCATTATTCAACAATGCGCATGGGCAACTGAACTAGGTCGCGACTGGGAGGATGTCACAAGTATTGACAGTGAAGATCACAACTGGCACCGGTTAGTGGAGGATAGCCTTCAAGAGACACCGGCTATCTTGGAGGATCGTGACGGGCTTGAGCGAGCAGATCTGTTGCCAGATGGGCTTGATGGAGCAATTGGGAAAGTGTACGGGAGACAGTCTTCGACAACAGATATCGACGGAAACAACAAGCCTCAGTACAAGACCATCTCAGCTGGCGAGACAACTTATTGGGTGTATCCAAAGACTTTGCTGCAACAGCCTCTGGCCGAGGAGGGTACTGGCTTGCCAGGTCCGATTCCAGACAACAGAAATGTCTCCCATGCGACGACAAACCATCTCGACCTGCGGAGAAGAGATGCTGCAGAATACGATGATGAAGGGCAGGAACCGTTCTCTAAACACGAAGCTCGTCAAGCTGTCGATAAGCAAATTTTCATCTCTATCAACACTTGCACTCAGCCTCTTTGGCAAGGACCAGGGCGTCAGACCGCAGAGGCTCCACCACTCACGATGTATGCGTCACCGACCAACAAACGACCAGGGCCAGGGACAGCCAGCAACCAAACACTTGTAGAAGGCTTTGCAGCTATGACTCTCAGTTCCGATGATGCCGTCTACATCTCTGTTGTCGCCCCTGAAGTACCATCAGGCTTTGAAGGCTCTTGGACATACGAACTAGCGGTCTCCCTCAATACCTACTACCATAATGTAGGGAACTCTTCCCAGTTCCTGTTCCTGATCGACACAGACAACCATGGTGCCCTACTCGTAACCAACAACCTGACCGACCCATCCCATCAAGATGAAGTTTCTGACAAATGGATGAACATCACCCCTCTGCCTTTCACTATTCTAGCCATGAACCCGGATGATACTTCATACATGGGTCTTAGCAGATCGTTATGTGGCTTGAAAGCTGCTAGCACTATCCAAGGGGACCCATCAGCTCAAGCAAGCCAGAGTAATCCGGTCCAGATGGGTATGACCAATCGCGGAATAAACAATCTTCCACGACAACAGTTCTACATGCCCGGTCTCAACGCTTCAACACTGTATATTGGCTGGGTAGCAATGAGCGGCAATGGCTCAGGCTCCACTAACGGCGCTGTTGGCGGCGGCGGTACGATCTGGCCCACGTCCACTAATTGGACGACCAAGACAGATGGGAACTGCCAGCTTCTCTTCAACCTGTCTTTCTGCGATCAGGTCGCATACGCTGCGCCTTCAAACCCTGACCTTTTCTTACAAAACACCACCGGTTTGCAGGAGCTATACGACAACCACACAAAAGAGATGTACAAATGGTTCGATTATTCTTTGCAGCAAGTCCCTTGCGACACAACAAGCGATGCGCGATACTCACTCATCAAAAGCTGCGATGACTGCGCCGACGCGTACAAGGAGTGGCTCTGTGCAGTAACGATCCCGCGCTGCGAAGACTTCTCTCGCAATGAGAGCTGGCTGCAACCTCGCAACATGGGGCAGTCATTCTACAACGGCACCACGCTTCCTGACTCCCTGCTCGATTCCCCCTACGTTCCTATGCCCGACGCTCCTACCCTTCCCGGCTCGCCAGCATTCAAACAGACATACCGCAGCTCGAACGCTACCTTCTGGTCCCGCAATCCAAGCGTCATCATCGACCAGATCAAGCCAGGACCCTATAGGGAGGTGAAGCCGTGTGAGGATCTCTGCTATGGGCTTGTCCAGGCCTGTCCTGCAACGTTTGGCTTTGCATGCCCGCTGAAAGGGAGGGGATTGGAGCGAGATTATGGCACAAGGGAGGGCAATCACCTTGGGAACATTTCTTGCTCGTACATGGGAGCTTTGTACATCATTGGTGGTGCTGGGCAGCTGACACCGAATTGGGTGGTGTTGGTCTTCGTTGGCTTTATGGCCATCTTTGGGTTTCTGCTAGGGTGAGAGCTGGGCTCTCTCCATTATGTGTAGGTGCCAAAGGCGTTAGATAGGAACGAGAAACGGTCCGACGAGCTCAATATGAGCTGTGGGAGCTTCGAAGCCAGCATAGATTAGACTAGTGTGTGAATCCTCGCTTCGACTAACGATTGCATGTCATCATCCTTATATCTTGACCAAAGCATGTCGACTTTCCGTCAGTACCCATAGCGTCCGGTAGAACCCATATGCGCCGACAAGTAGCAGAGCGTAGTACACTACACTCCACCCAATTGACAGGTTCATGCTTACCGGTCCTACATTCGTTCGCGTTGGGCCATCCTTTGCGTCACCATCTTGCCTCTTACCCTGGGCAACATCAGGTGTCATGTCGCTGAGCTCAAAAGTATCGAACTGCCCAACGCGGCCACTGAGCCTTGGCAAACCCATCCTGTTGCAAAAGCTGTGGGCAACAATCGCAGCCAACACGCTTCCAGTCCTGAGGTAGACAAAAGCCGCGAAGAAGCCGAACAAGCTCGTGTACGAGAATTGGAACACACTCCTCAACACACCCATCACCACAACGTTCAAGGGTGGCAGCTTACGGTTAGATGTTGTATGTGTCTGTAGGAATTCTGCGAGGTGGTGGAGATGAGCCAAGCCAAAGATGAGAGGTGTCTTGAGGATGATTGTCCGCACTGGTGCAGCGCGGGCGAGAAGATAGAGCGAAAGCGTCAGGGAGCGGAAGACCCATTCCTCGCTCACAGGCGCCACGACGAGATTGCGGTTGCTACGCGGGTCGTCCCAGAAGTAGTCTTTCCAGACGGCGAGGGAGAAAAGACCATGCTTCCATGCCTTCTCGACGATGATGCCCTCGTACAATGGACCAACAAAGAGGATCACGCACAACAGGAGGACTTTGGCAATGTCGGAGAGGGAGACAGGCCAGACACCTAGGAGTTGGAAGGCGGCGAAGAGGGGGAGCTTGCCGATGACGAGCAGGACGTAGAGAGTGACTGCTGCACAGAGGAGGCAGGTGATGGTCACAGCACGGACACGAGCTGCAATGACGGCGGGCGAGTCCCGAGAGTTGAGGGGAGAGGTGCGCAAGGTCGGAGAGAGGTAGAAAGGTGCGATGTAGGCGAGGGTGAAGCCTATGGCGAAGAGCAGGGCTGCTGTCTCGCTGATGGAAGGCGGCGGAGGAACTGCATTTGGCATTGTTGTTAGCAAGACTGCTTCCCAATATCTCAACCGACAGTGATTGAGGCTGCTGGCGGCATTAATACATTTGCCCTCGTACATCACGATGCAGCTGTATTCTTAATATTGTTCCATTCTAGGAATTTGTAAACAACAAAGGCAAGCGAAGTGAGATGGACACACCGTCATCTTTCCAATAACTTTTAAGATTTTCCAGGTATGAGAAACCTTTCTCCTTCCATCCTGCTGTATGGGGTGGTGGCATAATCAAACTTTACTTGATGTTTGCTATCAATCGACAATAAAGACTGCGGCCAATGTTGTATTCCTTGTGGCTTGATTAGTGTGAAACGCGAGGCGGAAGTGCTAGAGAGGAATCAAGGCCGTCTACGGTCAGGGATTATTTATAATAAGTGGCTGCTAGGGTAAACGACTGATTATCAGAATCAAGCTAGCGCAATAACAGATATCAACATTTCGAGATATCGCACAGTATGCGCACAGGAACATTCACCTCCGTTGCATGTTTCTGTGCTTGAGATAGTAGGGTTACCTAGATTCGAGCAGACCCTGGCTGTATTAGAGTCAATATGAGAACAACCGTGACCAATACTTCGTAATCAGTTTTGAGAAAGCCTCGCACACACTTTCCCACGAAGCATACAGGATGTTATCAAGAGAAAAAGACAGAGTACGAACCACATACAAGGGAGAGGGTGTCTGACTTTCCGTGACACGAAAGGGACGTATCTTACTCGCAGCAGAGTTGACTACGTGTTGGAAACTGACCTGTATGCGCTAATATCCAGGTATTGTTGAGTACTGTAGCTGCGGCTCCAAGAGAATGGCTGCAACCTCAGGCACCGTAGTGTTTGGGGTACGCGGTCCTCTGGAATGGTCTGACGCGTCGCGTCACGTCGCGTCCCACGCCGACTTCACCACACAACTGACTTTCCTACGGGCCAGATTGATGGCCGACGCAAATGGAAGTGCCATCATCACCATCGAGCTCCAGCATGTCAGCACACTCACTTGCGCATCTCCGTTAGACCTCGACGCGGCTACTGCATTGTGCAAGACGAAAAGCGCATGCATCACCCCTGCAGTCTGCTTGCTAACACCCAGTGGCCAGACGGCGTCTAACCAGCGATTTCTCGACTTTCCTTCGGGCGCGGTCGATTGGATGGCGCGTGCACCCGCATTCATCTCCGGCGCCAGCCGCACCGCAGCAGAACCTCAGACTGCACTCACACACCGACTCCGTTCTTTTCTACTAACTTGGCTCCTAAACACCCCCTGCACCAACCCCTGCATGCCTACTCCCTCGTGCTGGCATCGCGCTCGCTGCCAATCGACAGTCGACGCGCCATGGCTCTATGTCTCCTCGCAAATGGGCCACATGCCCGGCCGCTTGCCGACATGGATGACTGGATGGGAGGCGACAGGGCAGGGAAACCTGACCAGGTACCCTCCGAACAGGTTCTGATAGCACACGCTCACCCAAAGGTATTGGTATACTTGCGATCTCTCCTTCTCTCGTGTTTCCACTTCCACATACTGCATTGTTCATTAGCATTTCTTCCTGTGTATTATTATCGGCGCCTTCCTCAAATCCTCACCGCTGGATCGAAAATCGACGAATGGAAAAATCCCCCTCCGACATTTCTGTACGAATTTCGATAGCGCGCCTATCCACAATCGCTCTTGCATCCGCTCCCTGCATGCCGCATACACGCCCATCTTGACGACATCAGCGACTCCTGGCACACTTGGACACTCTTCAAGTCTGTATCAAAGACCTACGACGGGCCTGCTCAGGCGCTTGCGACCTTCTTTTCCTCTCTTTCGACCAGTCATTCTTTTTTAATATCGGCCATGAATTGTTGATTTTGATTTTTCCTGTACTGCCTTCTCGTTTGCATGCATATGCTCATTCTTTCTAGTCACTCTTTTGAACCACGCTTGACACGTTGCTAAGAATACTGTTTCTTGTACGATCTTATTGCTATCGCTCATGTCTGATTTATGATTGCCTTCTCTTCCGTCACTCGTTTGATAACTTACTTCTGGACTGGACCTTTACGACTTGATCTATTCCATTTGTTTCATTCATTCCTACGCCACTAGAAGCCAACTGGAGAACACACCGGAGACGGCTATCGAAACATGTTTATTGATCCGGAGCCCAGGCCTTTACGGCAGAGTGCTTCAAGCACTAACCTTGCTTCCAGCGTCAGAGGGGGTAATAGCAGACCGACAAGCAGATCGACGGCTCGACCGACCAGCGCATTGACTGAGGTTGCGCCTCTCTCTCGACCACTTAGATTATCTCGGCATATCGACACAAAGGCAGGCAGGCGCGCTTCTGGCTTCTTCAGTTCCCAAACACCGCGTGACACTCTGAGAGATGAGCGTCAGAGGGTCAAGAAGAAATCGCTACACGAGCGCGCTCCGTCCAAGACAAGCACTCGTTCATTGCCTAGACCGAGCACCAGTGGTACAGGCTTTAGCGAGGGCCAGATAGTAGATGCTAGCCAAATGCGATTGTCCAAACCAACCATTAGGCTAGTTGGTGAAACTCCGGAGCCTTCCTCGACAGATGCACCAGAGGAAAGACGGCCTTCAAGTAGATACTCAAAACTCAGCGAGTATCTTGACGAGGAACGGGCCTGGCGGGAGAAATATAGATATTCAACCACCCCAGACAAGATAAGGTCACTGTCGGACGAGCAGAGTCAGCAAGCGAATTCAAAGCCGGCAAGCCCCCGTAGCCCATCTGCGCCAGGATTCCCGGCTTCCCGCCAAGAGCGCGCTGGCTTTCGCGTTTCAGGATCAGACTGGCCCGCCAACCGAGTGTCTCAGGACGAACAGGGTGACTACCATGCGATGCAAGCTAACAAGGCGCCCACAAGCGACTCTTCTTCAGGCCTCTTGCGCCTCGACTTCACATCTTCTTCATCTTTGCACCCTCGGTCTGCAAACGACAACCATTCTGACGATGTACCTCACCGCCGCGACAACTCAAATTCGACATTTCTTTCTGACGTTACGACGTTGCTTGGGAACGACAGTGCCATCCTGTTAGGGTTTGGACCAGGAACTGAAAACACAAGAAGTCGACTGAGCCAGGGTACAACTCTGAGAGGCACGCCAACGCCCTGGGACCAGGACCAGAACCAGGACCATTCAGATTATATTGATGAAGTCGCCTTGCCACGAAGAAGTGTGTCAGTGTCCATTCCGCCACCTCTGCACACACTGCAGGAACAGAGTCCGGAAAGACAGACTGTTAGGCTAGTTCCACGAAGTGAGAAGAGTCTGCCGTCACTACCGCCGGACAGCCGACCCACAACTGGCGCTTCGGCTTCACTTCCCGACTTCCACCTGCCAACGGCTCCCATATCAAGCTCAAGCAGTGAAGAAGGAAGGCGCACATTGCATCAAGCGCGCACCCCTCAACAGTCCGCATCAATTCTGTTACCCAAGAGGAATCTCTCACAAAGCCGCGCCTCATACGTTCCTGAGCCACTTACTGTCCGGAAAGTTTCTGCATCTCCTGCGCAACGTCCAGAAACCGGTAGCCAATCTGTGACAACGACGTTCAATCTTCAGTCGTCACCAAACCTTGTTGCATATTCGCCTACTGAAAGCGATCGTCAGAGGTCTGTCAGCCATCCATTGCGTTCGGAAGCTTCGATTGCATCCCTCAATTCGATCTTGCAGTATCCTGCAGCGCGAGCTGCGAGCCAGCCATTGCATCTCTCATACTCCATAGAGTCGATTGGATCTCAAATCGGCGGTAGCAATACACAGAGAAGCTTGGCCGAGAGCAGCTCGTTTGGGACACTGCCATCAGAGAGTTCAAGAGACACAGTACCGTCATTGAAGGTCCCGAAGAAGAGGTTCAGACACAAGGCCAAGGGCCGCTCGTTTGACTCTGTTGCATCAAGCTCGAGGGGCAGAATGGACGCTGGGAACTACGACGTGGAATCGTATGGAAGACACCAGTTCAGTAGCCATCTGAGCACCATTGCCAGTGAAAGTGAGCGTAGCGGCAGCAGACATCTCAGCAGTCACTTTTCCCTGGGCAGCGGCGTGTTGACTGGTGATGACACTAGTGGTGACTGGTCAAGATATCGAAGGTCAAGCGTCCCTGTAGTATCGAGTCATGTTGCCAGTGACGCTCCTTCACCGAACGAGGGTGCATCGGGTGTCCCAAGCCCATATGCGACCACAAGCTCCAGCGATGAACCCGGCGACATGACTCTTGGTATCTTCCGCGCAGAAAGCGCCAAGCCAGAACCTCTTCGACCTTATCAAAGTCAGGTCAATCCTTTGGAGCATTCAAAACGGTACGATGGTCCACTTCCCCCCCTCCCACCTGTTCCGAAGGACCGAGACATCGAAGAGCGTGTCGACACACTGTCAGAGCTTTCCTCACCAGCACTACGACCAATGCGATCGGGATACTCGTTACGCAGACGTAGCAACAGCACACCCACACATAGCAGGCAGTTGAGCCAAGTCAGCTACGTCACTATCGGCAGCGAGAGGCACAGTGGAGGCAATACTGTCTTCCCAACTTGGGCGAGACATTTCTACTCAGGCACAGCCCACCTTCTTTCCGCTAGCAAAATCAGTCTTTCCGCACCTTATTCCCCACCGAAACGACCAGCCCTAGGACATGCAAGAGCCGGCAGCGGGTGGACCGACCGAAGTATTACGAGTCGTTTGGGAACAGGCTACAGCCATATTGAGGAGACACCAAGCCCATCCAGCAGCCATTTCCTGCCTTCAATCTTTCGTCCCCGCACACGACCCAGGGCCATCACCGATGGGACTGTCAGACTTCCAAATGAGCAGCAGCAGCATGCAAGGAACCCTCCCGCAACCTCAAACAGCAATGGAAAGAGCCGTTCTGACTCCATGGCTATATCTGGTGCCCCTCTGCCAGTGCCGACAAGCTTCGACACATCACGACCATCAGAACAGCGAAGTAACGAGCTACTTCCCTCAGGCCAACCTCGTTGGGGTGATTTGCAAGAAGAATCTGCAACACCTACTGGCAAATACAGACCTCTCCGGAAATCCGGTGGACAACGACACTGGGACGAAATGCAATATCCTCACACTATGAGCAGAGACCGCTTTTCCGAGCTTCCTCCACTTCCCAACACGCGCCTCCCTCCTACCCGCCGTAGCGGCGCTTCTTCGCATGGCATCTCTATCTGGCGCGCACCAAGCTTCGTCGAAAGCTTAGACACTCTTTTCAAAAGCAGAGGCAACCGCCAGATCTTACTCTTTGCTCTTGGTTTCTGCTGCCCCTTACTCTGGATGCTCGCCGCTGTGCTGCCACTGCCGCAGAGACCGCTCAAGGAGAGCGGACTGTTCGAAAAGTCACCACAACATCTCGAAGACGGTCAAAGGGAGCAACAAGAGGATGCTGTTTCCGTCGCCATGAGACAAATGGAGCAAGAAGCCGGTGGCGCCTTTGCCGAAAGGAGGTGGCACGAAGAAAGGCAGTACATGAAAGCCAGGTGGTGGCGAAATTTAAACCGGATCATGTCCATTGTGGGACTGGGCATCATAGCTGCAATCATTGCTCTGGTTGTAGTAGCAACAACATGACGAAAACTCTCAATGAGACTCATCAACCCACTAACAAACGCTCAGTCATTCAGCAGCGTCTTCACCTTCTTCGACGATCTTTCCAGCGCTTGGCGGCAACGACGGTCAATCGTTTTGCCGTCATTCCTTCTTTGGCTTTCTCATTACGTGCAAAGCAACGATACCCACTGGACGACAATCTCTTCTTTCTCCTTTCTTTTCCAACCTTGTAGCTGATGAGGATGGAGAATCAGCCTTTAATGTTTGAATGTGATTTATGTATTTTCTCCACCACTTCTGGAGAACCGTTTTGATGTCATGCAGAAATGTTCCTATGTATAGAGGAACGTATGAAAATAAAAGAGATGGGTAGTATAAATCTTCAAGACTAAAGAATATGCAAATATAAAACTTATGGCCTGAAACATTCTTCCAAACACCGACCTTTTGTGACATTTTCGCCAGCATGTTTACCTTACTTAAAGCTTGGAAGATGAAGGACGCAGGAAGCTAAATGCAAGATACAGAAGATCTACAGTGAGGTAAGAAAGTGAATTGATCTGAATGCCTCCTGAATTTGAAAATCCAAGCTGCCTCCTAACGCCACCGCTCGAACGCATGATGAACTTTCGGCTTCCACCCTTCAGGTATAGAGTACCTTTACTGCTCATCCGCAACACCGCTGCCGTCTCGCCTAGTGTGAAGAATCAGTTGCCTGCGAGATTAGATCATTGGACGATCAATGTGGAGATACTTACGGAACGTAGGGGATACCGTTGTTCTCCATCGTAGCAATAACATCCTCAGGCAACTAGATAGGATCACTGGTCAGCCTTATGCCTGAGGGAGGACTCCAGCCAGAGGGACCGCGCAGATGGGAAGAAGCAGTCCCAGACGGTGAAGCACTCACCTGGCCCTCGACCTTTACGGCATAAACACCCTTGACATAGTGCGTCAGGCGCTGCCAGCGCGCGACCCAGCTCTGCTCGGGATTCTGCAGCGTGACGAGGCCTTCGAAGACGACGCTGGTGCAGTCGTGCACCTGGTCTGGATTGCCCTTCATCTCGAGGATGTCGTCGCAGTTCGGGCAGCCGTTGCGGCTGAAGTGCGCCATTGGCAGGACGATTGAGCAGACCATGCACGCGCGGTGGTTACGTGTAGACATCTTGGTCTATTGGAGGAGTACTATTGAGTCCTGACTGTAAAAGATGGGTCTTGTTTCAGCGGCAGATTGTCTTGTGTCGTATCAGATTGGGGAATGTGGCCAGGGATGTGGGTAAGATAAATCCTGGGTGCGAGACCAGAGCTAGTGAGTTGGCCAGGCGGAAGATGGAAGGTGTCAAGCTGGAAGGAGGCAACTCTAGATGGCCGTCTCTTGTGTTTATTGAATCTCTTGGAGGGAAGTATAATGGATGGGCAAAATGCGGCTTCTTCTCCAGAAGCGTGAAGTGGAAGGCAAGTGTTAGCTGTCTACCCTAACCCTAACCAATATCACTTGTTCGTCCACTCTACAGGACCGCTATGGGTCGATGTCTCATATTAGGTAGGCCTTTGATATAGCATGCAAGTGTCTTTCACCAACGGACTATAAATAGAAAACATATAGTGGCCTAGGAGCTGGTGCTTGCAAAGTCCGTTCGGGGGGCATCACCCCTAGTCGAGAATGTATCGTTATGTTGAATCACAGTCAGCTACCACTGTGTTCTGTCAAATCATTGCATTTGTTGGCGCTTAAAGGTCCGAGATCTTCAATAGGAAGCACCAATAACGATCGGACGCGCAGCCACATCCATGAGGCTCTATACTTGAGTGATTCGGTCACATCAAGCTCTATATCATGCTGTTGAAGCGGACGTTGAGAAGGCCTATGAGCAGTTGATTGTCGATCACCACGACCGCATCTCATGTCTGGGCAGGAAAGAAGCGGAGGTCATCCATTAGTTCGCACCATTGCCAGTCAATGCAAGATGAATGCATCCACGGTAGTCTGTCGGATCGGCAAGTCGATATCCTCAAAGTGTTGCTTAACATCGCACACCCCGGGCCAATGGAAGTTGCTAAGAATGAGGGGAACAGGATACTTGGCTCGACAGATCTACGTGCAATAGCATCACGCTTTGGACGGCAAACTTTGCTCTACGAGACATTGACCTCCACCTTCAGTATCTGTGGACGAACCCCAGGTATACAACAATGCCTACAGAGCCTCATCTTGAAGCCAAAGGCGACGGCAAAGGCCCACGCTGGGTCGGCGATGATCTGCCCTCCCTACCTCCGGAACTTCAATACGCCCAGGACTTGCCGCCAAGGGTGACGGACAATTACGTCTTTTTCTTCGGCTATGACCGTGCTGAGAGGGAATGTTGTCTACAGCAATGGTACCCATCACCATTCATCGAGACGGAGAACTCGCCGTGGGAAAGTGCCGAGGTTCCAGAGGGAGGACGCAAATTCCACACTAGCGAGCAGTACATGATGTATCACAAGGCGCTTTTGATGGGTGATACTGAGATCGCGGCTGAGACGCTAGAGTCGAAAAGTCCGGCTGAGGCGAAGAACTTGGGTAGGAAAGTTAGAGGCTTCAAGCGGGAAGTTTGGGACAGATGGTGTGATGATGTTGTCGAGAGAGGTCAGATACTTAAGTTCGAGCAGAACGAGGAGCTGAAAGGAGTTCTGCTTGGGACTGGTGAGAGGGAGATTGTCGAGACCAGTCCTAACGATCGGCTCTGGTAAGTCTGCTCATGAAGAATCCTTGGGATAGATTAATCCACCTGGTACTGCCAGCCCATGGAAGCATTTCCCACTAACGAACGGTTTTACTAGGGGTATTGGCTTCAACACTGAGGAAGCAGAAGAGCATATCAGCGAGTGGGGAGAGAATAAATTAGGAAAGGCGTTGATGCGAGCTCGGCAGAAGGTGCAATTCCTCAAAGTAAATGAAGTTAGTTAAGATTAAAAGAATGCTCGAGGAGTATGATTCTACTACTAGGTGTAAACTACACTCGTCCTCAAACATGTGCGAACACATCAAAGTCAATACAACGCGATGAATTGCAGGTGAAGGTGATGGGGATGTGCTTCACGTGTGGTGTACTGTGGGGAAGTCAAAACAAGGGTCTCGGTAGGCTAACTTATCATCTCTTCTGCATGGAGTGGAGCTTTGAGCAATTCTCGAAGGCCATGGAGCCTCGATGCTTTATTCCTACCGTTAAGCCTTGCAGACTCCTTCACGTGCTCTGATCATCATACGACTTGCAGGCCTTTCGTCTCAAACTTACGACCGTCTGCATAGAGTTTTACGCATAATACTGTCGCTTCCGACCCCTGCAGTCACTAACTGCTTGTATTTCCTGCAGCATCTGAAATATCGATCGGCGTCTAGTCCGCCGCACCGCAACCATGGCTGCCGAAGATGCTGTGGCGATGAAGAACAAGGGCAATGATGCCTTCAAGAACAAGGACTGGCCAAGCGCTATAGAGTTCTACACCAAGGCGATAGAACTGAATGACAAGGAACCAGCCTTCTACACTAACCGTGCGCAAGCAAACATCAAGCTCGAGGCATACGGGTACGCAGTTGCAGACGCCACCAAGGCGATAGAGCTCGACTCTGCATTCGTCAAGGCATATTATAGAAGAGCAGTCGCAAATACCGCCATCCTCAGACATGCAGATGCAATTCACGATTGGAAGGTTGTGGTGCGAAAGAACCCAGCCGACAGGGTAGCAAAGTCGCAGTACGATGCCTGTCAGAAGCTGGTCAAGAGGGATGCATTTTTAAAGGCGATCGAGGTTTCAGATGCGCCGTCAGCGGCAGAAGGGTTGGATCTGGACAGCATGGCCGTGGAAGACAGCTACGATGGAGCGAGGATCAAGGACACGATAACAAAAGAGTTCGTCGAGGACATGATCCAGCGCTTCAAAGATGGCAAGAAGCTTCACAGGAAATACGTATACCAGATCATTCTTAAGGTAAAGGAGTTGGTGTATAACGAGCCCACAATGCCAGAGATCTCGGTGCAGCCTGGGCACAAGCTCACCGTGTGCGGTGACACGCATGGACAGTACTTCGACCTGCTCGAGATCTTCAGACTGAACGGCTTCCCAAGCGAGACACACGCCTACCTATTCAACGGCGACTTCGTGGACCGAGGATCCTGGTCGTGTGAGATCGCCCTCCTCCTCTACGCATACAAATGGCTGTACCCACAGCAATTATACCTCAACCGTGGTAACCACGAGACCGACGACATGAACCGCATGTACGGCTTCGAGGGCGAGTGCAAGGCGAAATACAGCGAGCGCGTCTTCAAGCTCTTCTCTGAGTCCTTCTCTGCCCTCCCACTCGCCACGCTCATCGGTGAAAAGTATCTGGTCCTCCACGGCGGCCTCTTCTCGGACGACAACACCTCCCTCGACGACATTCGCAAGCTGAACAGGCACAACCAGCGGCAGCCAGGACAAGCAGGCCTGATGATGGAGATGCTCTGGACAGACCCGCAGACCGCACCCGGCCGCGGGCCTTCGAAACGTGGCGTGGGCCTGCAGTTCGGCCCAGACGTGACGAAGCGTTTCTGCGAGAAGAACGGACTGGAGGCCGTGATCAGGAGCCACGAGGTGCGCATGGAGGGCTACGAGGTCGAGCACGACGGCAGGTGCATCACCGTCTTCTCAGCCCCCAAGTACTGCGACTCGACGGAGAACAAGGGCGCATACATCAACGTGGAGTCGGACTACAAGCTGCAGTTCCACAAGTTCGATGCGGTGCCGCATCCAGACATCAAGCCCATGGTGAGTCATAT